>OY744515.1:262516884-262746884 GCA_963556195.1 Sepiola atlantica
TACTTTTCACGAGTTATAAGTGTACATTACGGCAGACAAGGTCTAGAATACGTCTCAGGAATGTTTTCGACAAATAATAGCGTTAGAGTAACGTAACTGAATGCCTTGCAACAAAAAAAAATACGCATTCATTCGGTTGGGGATTGTATTTACAATAAAAAAGTATGTGAGCCGGAAAGTTTATAGTGCTTTAATGGTTGTACTTACAAATAGGGACTAACTTTATCGCTTGTTTCCATCTCTCTCCACATCTCTCTTCCTTTCTATCTCTGTTCTTTTCCTATCTATCTATCTATCTATATATCTATCTATCTATCTAGCTATCTCTCTCTCTCTCTCTCTCTCTCTCTCTCTCTATATATATATATATATATATATATATATATATATATATATATATATATATTGTTGTAGACCCGTGCTAGGGGTCACAAAGAAATACACCACAAATAGTGACAGGGTTAAAATATAACAATGTATTTATCACAAAGCAATACAGAACGCTACTAATGTGGTAGAAGATGAACGGGTTTATAACATGCGGTAAAACATGATATGAATGTCCTTTATTTAACACCTACCCACTATAGGAGTATCTGACACAAGGTCGAAAAGTGGAATTTGAAAAGCCAGCGCCCGAGAAGGTGAGCGCTTTAGCCATTAAAACTTGCCTGGACAGCCCTGTCGGCATTCCCCGGTAGGGGCGCCTCAGGCAGTAAGCTATGAACTTACTCCTCCCCAAAGAGGATAGGCAAAGCCTTGGAGGGTGGACCTCCTAGAAGTGCACAGGACAGACCCATAGACCGGCGGAATCATGCCCCGAAGGCCAAGACAACACCGGTCTATAAGGTGTAGTATCAATCGGAACAGATACCACACGTGTTACGAGGACTCTCACATGATAGGAATGTTCTCTATTTGAGTCTTTGCAACCATGGTATTTATTATACCTGGTTGATACCATCAGTTCTCTAATAGGGGTGATCTGTACTCAACAACATATATATATATATATATATATATATATATATATATATATATATATATGTTGTTGAGTACAACATATATATATATATATATTTGTGAAAAATGAGAAACGGAAAACAGGTTAAAATGCAGGAGAAAAATAAAAAAACGAGAGATCTTACCGGTTTCGTTCGCCAACAGGAAGGAAACTGTTTACATCTCTCGTTTTTTTGGTTTCCTCCTGCATTTTAACCTGTTTTCCGTTTCTCATTTTTCTACATATATACATACATATATATATATATATATATATATATATATATATATATATGAGTATATGAAAGTATAAAAATAATCCGACGGTATGAAATTAAAAATGGAAAAACGGAAGACCTTTTCGCTCACCGTTTCGCCCAAATTTCACGTGGGTTTTGTCAAGAGCGGACGAAGAATACAAAAATGACAAAAGACGAGAAAGTCTGTAAATTATGGGAAATATATATAGTGGTTGGGTTCATGTTGAGATGAAGGGTATGCTAATATGAAAAAAAAATAGAAATAAATATATATATATATGCACATGAATATGATCGAAACATATATATAACACATATACATACATATATATCAAATATACATAGAAGTAGCATTGAGAAAAGAAGAGAAGAAATTAAAGAGCAGAAAGGGGTCCAAAGGATATTTAATTTAAAGCTAAGGGCATCATCCGGTGTCTAGAGTTATCTTGTTTTCACTAATGATTGCTTTTGAGTGGTTGGGGGGGATATTGTAGAAGCCCATTCTTTGTTTAATTTTATTTGTAGAAAGGGCTATGAGGGCAGATTCAATTATTCGACGTGTTGACTTGTTGTGTATTATCTTGATTAAAGTGGATTTCTTAAAGTCAAAGTAATGTCCATACTCCATAGTATGAGCACATAAGGCGTTAAGTGTGTTTTTTTTACCACGGTATTTCATTTTCAGGACTTATCGTGTACCTTACCCCATATATATATATATATGTATATATATATGTGTATATATATATATATATATATATATATATATATATATATATATTTATATATATATATACATATATATAGAAGGAGAGAGAGAGAGTCATCCATATATAGGCGATTTCGCTGTATCACGGCTCTTCAGTGCGGCTAGACCAGCTCGTGCAACACTGGGTGCGTTATCATACGACATTGTCAAGTTAACCAATAAGCTACGCCTCAAAGCTATTTGCAGTTTGCTATATATATAACAATAAACCTTACCCAAGAAAGGGTGTATTATATAGTCATCCACATACAGACTGTTTCGCTGTATCGCAACTCTTCAGTGCGGATAGACCAGCTAGTTTCTCAAGCCGGGATTTAAACTCAACCGTCCAACTGACGGTCGGCGCCTCTACCCCTGTGCTATAATACGACACTGGCTGAATGTATGTGATATCTACAATGTAATCATTTTCAAGTGCCGGCAGCTCGAATTAGTTTTACTCAATAAGCTCAATCTTATATATGTATAAATATGAGGTAATATGAACGACATATCATGAAATAAAATGCCAGGAAAGACAGGATGTGTGAAAAATACATAGAGAAAAAACAATTTAAACACAGGAATACATCATCAGGAAACGAGAGAGTTTACCGGTTTCGTTTTGATCAACGTACGTCTTCAGTAAAAAGTGAAGATTTTTAATATATTCAATAACGGAAAAACATAGTAAAAAAGGACGCACAATGGCAAGTACTTGACACGTGTTTACTATTAAAAAAATAATAATTAAACGCTTGAGGTTAAAGAGGGGAAATGACGGAAAGTGAAAAAAGAATAGAAAAAGACAAGAAATGGAAATACTAAATTTCATCCATACTTCATATATTTCCCTATTCTTCTCTTTTTCTTTTTTCATATATATATATATATATATATATATATATATATATATATATATATATATATATATATATATATATGAGTTGTGATACAGCGAAACAGTTTGTTGTGGATAGCCTATTAAAGCTCCCTTTGACAAGTTTTACATTCAGATTTCACTTGCATTTAGCCCGTGGTAGAAGCGCTGACTCTCAGTTCGACGGTTGCGTTGTGATACGGCCTTAGGCACTAGCTAGTTTAGTTCACTGAAGAGCTCTGATAGAGGGAACAGTCTGTATGTGAATGCCTATAAATAAATATATATATATATATATATATATATATATATATATATATATATATACATATATGATGGACTCTCCCGTCGATTGCGACGTATGAGGTTCCAACAACTTTCATTTGTGTTTAGATCGTTCATGACACCTGAGTCCGGCAAGAGACCTGCAAGGAAAGCCGCAGACAGTGCAAGAGTGTGAGTAATCGGATGCCAGGTGTGGAGCACTCTCTCTAGCTTTTCGCCTAACTCTGGCAGTTCTCATATTATCCACACAGGTCTCCTTGAATCTTTCCAGTCCAATGCAACAAGCTGCTCGCCATGTCTTCCTGTCTTTTGTACAGTCTTCAAAGTTTTTTGGGGGTACTCCAATTGCCGTCAGCGCATCTTTCAATTTATCTTTGTACCTCAGCAAGGGCCGACCAACATTCCTGTTACCACAAGCTAACTGACTGTACATCAGTGCTTTAGGTATCCTCCCTTCGTCCATTCTTGCTACATGACCAGCCCATCGCATTTGAGACTGCAACAGGAAACTTTCAATTCCACCAATATGGCATCTGTTGTAAAGATCGGTGTTAGCGACTTTGTCTTTCAAACTAAGTTCGCATATGGTCCTAAGGCAGCTCCTGTGGAACACATCAAATTGGCGAATGTTATGCCGGTAAGGCGTCCACGCCTCACATCCATAGAGAAAACCTGTCAATATTACAGCCCTATACACATTGATTTTTGTCTTCAACTTAAGTCCTCTGCTACTCCAAAGACGATGTTTCAGCTTTCGCAAGGCATTTGCCGCTTTTGCAATTCGGTTTACGATTTCATCATCAAGTGAAGCAGCAGAATTAACTTTGCTACCTAGGTAGGTAAGGTTTTTGACATAGTTCATTGGTCTGCCAGCCACTTTGAGTTTTTCTAATGGAAATTCATGGACAGGCTGATTTTTTCTCACTCCTTGAACTTGTTTAAAGGTAGGGCATGGTTGATGGACAACCTCAGTCTTCTTTAAACTGATTGTTAAACCAAAAGTCCTACATGCACCTGACAATTTTGTCAATAGATTCTGAGCTTCTTCAAAAGAAGTCGCGACCAGGGCAGCATCATCTGCAAAGAGAAGGTCCCGAATGATGTCCTCTCGAACCAAGGTTTTGGCTTTAAAACGCTGATGGTTAAAGAGCCCACCTGTGGTTCGGAATTGAAACTTAACACCTGTGCTTTCATCAGCGAATGCGTGCCGAAGCATCACCGAGAAGAACAATGCAAACAACACAGGTGCAATCACACAACCCTGTTTCGTACCGTTGGTTACTTCAAAAGGCTCTAAGGTTTCCCCATTGGAAACGACCTATGCTTTCCTCCCTTCATGAAATGAGATTATGACATCAAGCATGTTGTTGGGGATTCCAAGCTTATGAAGAACTTTCCAAAGTGCTACGCGACTGACCGTATCGAATGCTTTTGTCAAATCAATGAAAACCATGTACAGTTCCCGATTTTTTTCACGGACTTTTTCAGCAACTTGACGAAGGGCAAATACCATGTCGATTGTACCTCGACCAGAGCGAAAACCACATTCGGACTCTGGGTAAATCTCATCAATAAGATGTCTGATGATCCTTTTCTGAATCAACCTTGCAAGAATTTAACCTGCAACAGAAAGCAGAGATATCCCGCGATGATTATCGCAAGAATTCCTGCTTCCCTTGCTCTTATAAAGATGCTTGACATTACTATCCTTAAAGTCCTGTGGGACTCCGCCAACTTTCCATATCTACACAAGATGGTCAGTTTTTCCTCGAGTGCTCTTCCGCAATGTTTGTACAGCTCAATGGGGATGCAATCTCTGCCCGGTGCCCCTGACGATAGCTGTTTTTTAGCTTGAGATACTTCCTGAACTGTAGGTGGAAAAGCAGTTCCGGAATTTCGGGATGCTGCGGAAGAGAGGAAATTATGTTTTCCTCAGTCACCGATGCATAGTTAAGGACAGTTTCAAAGTGCTGCTTCCAGCGCTAAAGGATAGCAGATTTGTCAGTTAGCAGTGTTTCTCCATCCTCAGCAAAAACTGGGGCAGAACCATTCATTTGAGGACCAAACACCTCTTTCAGGCCAGAGTAAAATGACTTAGAATCCTTCCTGTCGGCTGCGTCCTGAAGTGCCGCAGCCTTGGATGACCACCAAGCCTCTTTCAATGCCCTAAGTGCCTTCTGAACTTGTGCTTTGTGAGCTCTATACGCCTTCTTTTTCACTGTGGAATTTTTGTCCTTGAGCCATGTTTTGTGGCAAACATGCATTTGGTCGATAAGCTTCTGCACTTCAGTGTTGTTTTCATCAAACCAGTCTTGATGTTTCCGCAAAGGGAAGCCCAAAACCTCAGCAGACGAGTCATAAACAGCATTGCGCAATGAATCCCAAGAACTTGAAACGTGACTATTTACCTCTACAGAAGCTATAGCGGTCGTAACTTTTTCCTTCAGCTCATTTTGTGTATCTGCCTGTTTTAGAGGCAGAACATTTAGGCGTTTTGGAACAGAAGACTTTTTCACTCTCCTCTTGTCTAAATGGAAGATGGTCTTGCCGACTATAAGCGCATGATCTGATAAACAACAGCTACTATGGAAAGAGCGTGTTATCTTAAAATCTTTGAGGTCGCGCTTTCTGGTAATTATCTAGTCAATGAGATGCCAATCTTTTGATCGGGAGTGCATCCATGATGTTTTTCGACAATGCTTTTGTTGGAAGTACGTGTTTGTCACACTGAAGTTAAATTCTTTGCATACACCGTGGTGACCCAGAACACCAGCCCATGTTTGAAAGTTGAGCCCCACTCGAGCATTGAAGTCTCCCATCAAGGCTACCTTATCCTTATGCTGAATTGTTTAGATTAAGCTACGTAAATCAGTGTAAAGATCAGCTTTGCATTGATCTGAACTATTCATAGTAGGTGCATAACAGCTGATAAGTGTTGCGAATGTGTTGTTTTTTAGTGGAAGTCTTAGGGTCATAATACGATCTGAATTACTTACTGGGAGTGTTGGAAGTGATCTAGCAATTTCCGTCTTCACTGCAAACCCTACGCCAAATTGACGTGGTTCGTTTTCTGGTTTAGCAGCCCAGTAAAACGTGTATCCACCTTTTACCTCACAGCTGTGAGTGACCAGGCAGACGCGTCTCACTAAGGGCAGCAATATCTACATCATGTTTCCTTAATTCCATTGATACGAGGGCCGTTTTCCTTTCTAGTGACGCATCACTATCCTGCAATGTGCGCACATTCCAAGATCCAAAGTTTAGCTTCATTAATTTCTTTGTTTTCTGACTGCTGTATTGGATAACTAGACTGCTGCAGTAGGCTGACAAGTCAAAGAAGGGCATGCAACGTTTAGGGCTCCTTTTATCGCCCCCTCCTTGAAATAGGGAAAGCAGTGCTGATCCTAGATAGGCCTGCTTTGTCACTGGTGGAGGACACGAACGGCACAATTGCCCAAAGGTTTGTGCCAAACGGCTATCACCCACCAGCCGCCACTGTGTAGAGCGCCAGCTAGAGACTTCCAGCAATATCCTTTGCCTGTCCCCGTCGCCTTTACTCTCTCGCCAGTGGACCCAGTAATACTCATGTCGATTTTAGAAAAGCTGCTAGAAAACCCACACGAATGATTTGATTTGCGTGGTGAAGGCTTGTGTAGGACCATCCACACTTTTTGAAATTGTTGATTGCACAAGATCGGTGCAAATGAGTGCCACAGAAAAAGTCAGCAACAACCCTCAGGTTATACATCAGAGTTTTCCATATCCTAGACACCTGCCTTAACAAAGGCTTAGGGGGCATCTCTCCTAGTGGGTTAAACGCGCCCCAGATACCAAACTGGAAATTTCCCATATCCGGCGCCATTTGCATATACATATACATATATACACACATACACACATATATAGATATATATATGTATATATATATATATAACAGAGAGAGAGAGAGAGAGAGAGAGAGAGAGAGAGAGGTTGAGACAGACCACTGCCCAGTTGCAGGGGGTTAGATTGGTGAGCACCCAGTTACCATAGTGTACCACGAGGAGGTCGGACTAGAGTCTTGTCTGGGGATAGGCTATATACCAGCATGGGGAGACTTACTCACTCGGCTCCCTTTTCGCACAACTAGTGGGCTATCTGGCGGCTAAGCAAATAGCAAGTGTAGGAATTATATATATATATATAGCCGTTAAAGTGTTAAAATTATCATAGTTTATTCGCTGTTTACAATTGGCCCAGCGATTAGCGACGTCGGACTGGAGTTGGAAATATTTGAGGTCCGGGGTTTCGAATCGCATGACCGGTAGTGAATAGTTATATCTCTATGCTGATGAGTCCCGATTGAAAAAGGACGAAACGTATACGTACATAGATAATAAACAATAACAAATATTATATATATATATATATATATATATATGTAAAGGGGTAAGGCTACCAACATTTGTAGAATGTTTTTTTCAACATTTATTTATTATTTTGTTGTTTTTTTCAACATTTATTTATTGTTTTACCATTTTATGATTTTATATATAACGCGTTTCAAGCGGTGGCCCGCTTTCATCAGATATGAAAATCCATTTGAAGAAATGTCTTTCGATTCGAGCAAATGTTGTTTCATTTGTTTTTGCGCATGCGTGGGTTTGTGGGTGTGTGGGTATCTTTGATTTTTATTTTTATTTTTTATTTGTCATTTTTCCTGTTTCTCTTGGTCAAGTGCGTGTTACCCATCCATGATCCATCGGTCATCCTAGCCTTCTAGGGTGCGGGAGATTTTCTTTTGAAATTTGATACTTTTTATTGCTTTTTGTCTCCAAAAGTTGAAGTGGTGTCTGCGCGCGTGTGTGTCCGTATGTGTGGTCTGATCTTGAGTCTTGTGAATAGGTGGGCGATACATACACACACACACACACACAAACACGCACACACACACCCATGCGCGCGCACCCACAGGCGTGTGGTTATAGTGACAGAGAGGGGGATAAAGGTTGAATTATATACACATACATACATATACACACACACACACATATATATATATATATATATATATACATATATATATATACACATACATACATACATACACACACACACATACATATACACACATATTTGCAAAAGATAAATTAATGCAAACGGTCCAAATAGATTTGAACTTGGTTTGGCCGATTTCATAGTTCGGTATTTTATGTGCAAATTTAATGTCTATTGTGAATGATTCATTTAACACAAGTTGCTATTTGACTCATAGCTGTGTAGAAGTGCGCAATAAGAAGTTATGTACTAATATTATCTTCCTTGAATAAGAATTTTCCAGTCTATAGATAACTATAAATAGTTATTTATGTTTGTACTTAACTAGAGGTGGATAAAGTGTGATCAAAGTGTGTGTTGTTAGAGTTATGATCTGTTTAATGTTGGATTAAATTTAAGTATGAAGTTTTTTTCTTGTGTTAGTAAGTAAGTGTAGTCTTGATTTTGGAAAATTGGCATTATTTTGAATTTTCCTCCGCTGCATGAGTGCACATGTTGGGAGACGAATAATTTACGGTTTTCTTTGATTTTAATGTTGCTTTTATGTAAAGATACTCTATTATTAAATGTTTTCGTCGCACCTATATAAGCTTCATTACATGTTGTACATTCTAGCACATAGACAACGTTCCTGGAGGTGCAGTTAAGGTCTTTTTTTATTGTGAATGTTTGTGTTGGGTTTTTAAATGTGTATGAGTTCCCCTCCATTATTATGTCACAGACCCCACATCTTTCCTTGTTGCATTTTGTGACCCCTTGTATTGTGTGTTGGTTGAGTTTAGATGAGGTTAAAATTTGTTTGAGGTTTTTCGGTTGGCGTTTGCTTTTTATTATTTTTGTTGTTTTTAATATGTCGTTTAGTTTGTTGTTGTGGTTGAGTAGGGTTAGGTTTCTTGTTATTTCTGTGAATAATTCTGGATTGTTTTTGTTGTGTGTAGAGATGTATGCCAATATTTGTTCTTCGTTTCGTTTTTTTGGGATTCGTAATTGTTCTAATGGAATGTTTTCTGCTAGTTCTATACCTTTATGTATTATTTGTAGCGGGTATCCTCTTCTTTTTAAAGTTTTCCGTAGTTCCTCCAGTCGGACAATCCGGAGGTCTTTGTCACTGACTATAGTACAGATCCTGCGTGCTAGGGAGTAGGGTATAGATTTTAGGCAGCTTTTGGTGTGATGGCTTCTAAAATGGAGATATTGTTGGGTGTCTGTGGGTTTGTGGTAGATGTCTGTGATTATGTGAGTGTTTTTAATTTTAATCAATACATCTAAGAAGGGTAGTTCTGTTTGACTGTGTTCAATGGTGAATTTAATCTTGGGGTGTAGGTTCTGTAGTATGTTGTGTAATTTATTGATGTCCCCCCATGTGGGTTCCCAGAGGATAAAACAATCATCCAGGTATCTTTTCCAAGATTTTATGAAGAGAGTTTGAATATTCTGTCCATATATGTCTTCTATCTTTTCATACAAGATCTTCTCTAGGTAGGCTAGTGTTAGGGTGGCATATGTTGGTGCCATTTTGGTTCCCATTGCTGTACCTAGAATCTGGATGTAGTTTTTGTTATTAAACTCAAAGGAGTTGTTGTTGAGAATAATGTCTATGCTGTCGAGGATGAATTGTTTGGTGAATCTGTGGTGTAGTATTTGTGGGTGTTTGTCCATCCAGTGTGATATTGCGTGTTTACCTAAGTCATGGGGAATGTTGCTATATAAGCTGCTGACGTCAAATGTAACTAATTTAGTCCCGGGATTTACTATTTGTGGTAAGGAGCCTAGGAAGTGTATGTCGTCTCTTATGTAGCTTTTGACTTGATCGGTGAATGGTTGTAGTAATATGTCAATTAAGTTACTCAGTCTGCTTGTTGGGCATGATGGTCCTGCTACTATGGGTCTAAATGTAAGGTCACTAGGACTCGGGACACTAATATATTCTGATGCCTGTGTGTTGATGGCATTCCTTATCTCATTTGATTTATGTATCTTAGGTAGTCCGTAGAAGTTGTTTGTTTTAATCATGAAGTTTGTTAGGAAATCTTTTTCTTTTTTTGTTAGTATATTATTGTATGTTGTGCAAAGTTTTGTGATTTTTGAAATGGTGTTGTTATCAATGTTGGTGCTAATTGATTTGTAGTAATCATTGTTTTCTAGTACCTCTGTAATTTTCGATTTATAGTAATGTTTGTCCATGATGACTACCGCACTGCCTTTGTCAGCTTCTTTTATAATTATGTTATTATTATTTAGGATGTTATCTAGTGCTTGGTTTTGTTTAGATGTTAGGTTACTGGTAGGTTTAGTTTTACTCTGAGGGTTGATGTTCCATAGGTTTTCAAAGTAGGTGTTTAGTTCTTTCGTATTGTTGTGTTTGTTAGGGAAATATGTTGATTTGTTTCTCACTAATGACTGATCTGTTTTGTTATCTTTATTGTTTAGTGTTTCTATTAGTCTAAATTTGCGTTCAAATTCTTTAAGGTCCTTCCTCAGTTCCGTGATATTACTTTTGGGAGTCGGGCAGAATTTGAGGCCTAATTTTAGTATTTCTATTTCCTCCTTTGTAAATGTGTATGTGGATAAATTGATAATTTTCGGTTTTAAATTGTCTAATCTGGGATTGTTGTCCGGGGAGGGGTTTCTAAAAAATGAGGATGAGTGTTGTTTGTTTCGTTGATTTGAGGAGTTGTTGAAGAGTGATTGCTTTCTATATATTGTGTGTGTTTTAGAGGATTGTGTTGGTTTCTGGCAAAATTGGTGTCGTGCGTGTTGTTATAATTGGCGTTGTGTGTGTTGTTATAAGGGTTTATTTTGGTATATTTGAATGTGTTATTGTTGTGAGTTAGTTGTTTCGGGTTGGGGTATCTTGGTAGAGGTTCTTGATGGTGGACGTAGTTGTGGGGTCTGTATTGTTGTGTAAGTTTATGTCTGTAGGAATTGTTATATGGTTGTTTTGTTTGATGATGTGGGTAGTGTTTGGAGTATTTCGATTGTATCCATTGGTGTGTTGGGTGGTTGTAGGGTCTGTTTTGTTGTGTGTGGTAGGGTGGGAGGTTGTTGTATGAAGGTTTCATCTGTTGGTGTGGTGGGTGTGGGTAATTGTTGTAAGGTTTACTTGGGTGATTTTGGTAGGTGTTGTTGAGAAAGGGTATTTTGTGGTGGTTTGTTGGTGTGGTGTGGGGTGTATGATAGGTTTTTTTTTATTGTATTGGTCGGTGTGGGTGGAAGTATTTAGGTTTGTATTGTGTTGGTCCGTATTCGTAAGGGTTAGTGTATGGTTGAGGTGTATGTGTGTTTATGTTGTATTTGTTGTGTGTATGTGTGTGAGTGTGGTTGCGGGGTGAGTTTAATGAAGATTTGGATTGAGACTGTTGAGAGGGGTGGGTAAGTGATGTGGGTATATTTATGTTGTTTCCTTGTGAGTAACTGGATCTGTTGTGTAAGTATGTTTGTGTGTGGTATGTGTTTTTCTTCTTACCTCTGTTTTGTGTTATCCACTGGTTTTGTGTATGTCGTGTGTGGGTATTTTCCATTGGGTCTTGTTCTGGGTTGTTGTTTTGGTTCATGTATGATGTTTGTTCTGTCTTTTCTTTATCGGGTAGGTTTCTTAGCCAGGATATTTTTCTTTGGACAATATTCCTGGATTTTTCTTCCTCCTCTTTGCATACGGATTCCCAAAGTTCTGATAGGAATTGATGAGTTTCCGTGGGGCATGTTTCTTTGATTTGAGTGGAAATTTTGTTGTCGATTTCCGTGTATTTTTGTGTGAAGTGTATTTTGTTGTCTTCTTGTATGTCGATTTGGGCTTGTAGTTTGGATATGTTTAGGGCTTTTTTAATTCTTTTTTGTTCTTCCGTGTCCTGTGGGTTTATTTTTTCTCGGAATTTTTTTGGGATGAATTGTTCCTCCATCTCCAGAAATGTTTTATATGTGGATGCGGTATCACTACTTTTTATTGCATGGTAGAAAGCCATTTTCCTTAGTTTTAGGAGGGCTCCCCATATTTGGAGGTTTTGTTCTTTCGTTTTTAACGATTCCTCCTTGATATATGCTAGTCTGTAGTGTTCTATGAATTCGTGCTGGGGTGCAAGTAGTTGTATAATTGTTTCTTTGAAGTTGTCTTGTTCCTTGTTTTGTTGATTGGATAAAAGATGAAGAACCGTATCCACTTTCTCGTTGAGTTTTCGTAATTCTTCCTCGAGAAGTTCTTGTTTGTTGTTGTGGATTTTCTGGAGTTCCAGTAGGTCTTCCAAGGATTTTTTACTTGTTGGTGGCATTCTCTCGTTGTAGTTATATATAGAAAAGAGGGTAGTGCAGTATTAGTGCAGTTCCAACGAGAGAAAGGTATATATGTAAAGGGGTAAGGCTACCAACATTTGTAGAATGTTTTTTTCAACATTTATTTATTATTTTGTTGTTTTTTTCAACATTTATTTATTGTTTTACCATTTTATGATTTTATATGTAACGCGTTTCAAGCGGTGGCCCGCTTTCATCAGATATGAAAATCCATTTGAAGAAATGTCTTTCGATTCGAGCAAATGTTGTTTCATTTGTTTTTGCGCATGCGTGGGTTTGTGGGTGTGTGGGTATCTTTGATTTTTATTTTTATTTTTTATTTGTCATTTTTCCTGTTTCTCTTGGTCAAGTGCGTGTTACCCATCCATGATCTATCGGTCATCCTAGCCTTCTAGGGTGCGGGAGATTTTCTTTTGAAATTTGATACTTTTTATTGCTTTTTGTCTCCAAAAGTTGAAGTGGTGTCTGCGCGCGTGTGTGTCCGTATGTGTGGTCTGATCTTGAGTCTTGTGAATAGGTGGGCGATACATACACACACACACACACACACAAACACGCACACACACACCCATGCGCGCGCACCCACAGGCGTGTGGTTATAGTGACAGAGAGGGGGATAAAGGTTGAATTATATACACATACATACATATACACACACACACATATATATATATATATATATATATATATATATACATATATATATATACACATACATACATACATACACACACACACACATACATATACACACATATTTGCAAAAGATAAATTAATGCAAACGGTCCAAATAGATTTGAACTTGGTTTGGCCGATTTCATAGTTCGGTATTTTATGTGCAAATTTAATGTCTATTGTGAATGATTCAGAGTAAAACTAAACCTACCAGTAACCTAACATCTAAACAAAACCAAGCACTAGATAACATCCTAAATAATAATAACATAATTATAAAAGAAGCTGACAAAGGCAGTGCGGTAGTCATCATGGACAAACATTACTATAAATCGAAAATTACAGAGGTACTAGAAAACAATGATTACTACAAATCAATTAGCACCAACATTGATAACAACACCATTTCAAAAATCACAAAACTTTGCACAACATACAATAATATACTAACAAAAAAAGAAAAAGATTTCCTAACAAACTTCATGATTAAAACAAACAACTTCTACGGACTACCTAAGATACATAAATCAAATGAGATAAGCAATGCCATCAACACACAGGCATCAGAATATATTAGTGTCCCGAGTCCTAGTGACCTTACATTTAGACCCATAGTAGCAGGACCATCATGCCCAACAAGCAGACTGAGTAACTTAATTGACATATTACTACAACCATTCACCGATCAAGTCAAAAGCTACATAAGAGACGACATACACTTCCTAGGCTCCTTACCACAAATAGTAAATCCCGGGACTAAATTAGTTACATTTGACGTCAGCAGCTTATATAGCAACATTCCCCATGACTTAGGTAAACACGCAATATCACACTGGATGGACAAACACCCACAAATACTACACCACAGATTCACCAAACAATTCATCCTCGACAGCATAGACATTATTCTCAACAACAACTCCTTTGAGTTTAATAACAAAAACTACATCCAGATTCTAGGTACAGCAATGGGAACCAAAATGGCACCAACTTATGCCACCCTAACACTAGCCTACCTAGAGAAGATCTTATATGAAAAGATAGAAGACATATATGGACAGAATATTCAAACTCTCTTCATAAAATCTTGGAAAAGATACCTGGATGATTGTTTTATCCTCTGGGAACCCACATGGGGGGACATCAATAAATTACACAACATACTACAGAACCTACACCCCAAGATTAAATTCACCATTGAACACAGTCAAACAGAACTACCCTTCTTAGATGTATTGATTAAAATTAAAAACACTCACATAATCACAGACATCTACCACAAACCCACAGACACCCAACAATATCTCCATTTTAGAAGCCATCACCCCAAAAGCTGCCTAAAATCTATACCCTACTCCCTAGCACGCAGGATCTGTACTATAGTCAGTGACAAAGACCTCCGGATTGTCCGACTGGAGGAACTACGGAAAACTTTAAAAAGAAGAGGATACCCGCTACAAATAATACATAAAGGTATAGAACTAGCAGAAAACATTCCATTAGAACAATTACGAATCCCAAAAAAACGAAACGAAGAACAAATATTGGCATACATCTCTACACACAAAAAAAACAATCCAGAATTATTCACAGAAATAACAAGAAACCTAACCCTACTCAACCACAACAACAAACTAAACGACATATTAAAAACAACAAAAATAATAAAAAGCAAACGCCAACCGAAAAACCTCAAACAAATTTTAACCTCATCTAAACTCAACCAACACACAATACAAGGGGTCACAAAATGCAACAAGGAAAGATGTGGGGTCTGTGACATAATAATGGAGGGGAACTCATACACATTTAAAAACCCAACACAAACATTCACAATAAAAAAAGACCTTAACTGCACCTCCAGGAACGTTGTCTATGTGCTAGAATGTACAACATGTAATGAAGCTTATATAGGTGCGACGAAAACATTTAATAATAGAGTATCTTTACATAAAAGCAACATTAAAATCAAAGAAAACCGTAAATTATTCGTCTCCCAACATGTGCACTCATGCAGCGGAGGAAAATTCAAAATAATGCCAATTTTCCAAAGCCAAGACTACACTTACTTACTAACACAAGAAAAAAACTTCATACTTAAATTTAATCCAACATTAAACAGATCATAACTCTAACAACACACACTTTGATCACACTTTATCCACCTCTAGTTAAGTACAAACATAAATAACTATTTATAGTTATCTATAGACTGGAAAATTCTTATTCAAGGAAGATAATATTAGTACATAACTTCTTATTGCGCACTTCTACACAGCTATGAGTCAAATAGCAACTTGTGTTAAATGAATCATTCACAATAGACATTAAATTTGCACATAAAATACCGAACTATGAAATCGGCCAAACCAAGTTCAAATCTATTTGGACCGTTTGCATTAATTTATCTTTTGCAAATATGTGTGTATATGTATGTGTGTGTGTGTGTATGTATGTATGTATGTGTATATATATATATGTATATATATATATATATATATATATATATATATATATATATATATGTGTGTGTGTGTGTATATGTATGTATGTGTATATAATTCAACCTTTATCCCCCTCTCTGTCACTATAACCACACGCCTGTGGGTGCGCGCGCATGGGTGTGTGTGTGCGTGTTTGTGTGTGTGTGTGTGTGTGTGTATGTATCGCCCACCTATTCACAAGACTCAAGATCAGACGACACATACGGACACACACGCGCGCAGACACCACTTCAACTTTTGGAGACAAAAAGCAATAAAAAGTATCAAATTTCAAAGAAAATCTCCCGCACCCTAGAAGGCTAGGATGACCGATGGATCATGGATGGGTAACACGCACTTGACCAAGAGAAACAGGAAAAATGACAAATAAAAAATAAAAATAAAAATCAAAGATACCCACACACCCACAAACCCACGCATGCGCAAAAACAAATGAAACAACATTTGCTCGAATCGAAAGACATTTCTTCAAATGGATTTTCATATCTGATGAAAGCGGGCCACCGCTTGAAACGCGTTATATATAAAATCATAAAATGGTAAAACAATAAATAAATGTTGAAAAAAACAACAAAATAATAAATAAATGTTGAAAAAAACATTCTACAAATGTTGGTAGCCTTACCCCTTTACATATATACTTTTCTCTCGTTGGAACTGCACTAATACTGCACTACCCTCTTTTCTATATATATATATATATATATATATATATATATATATATATATATATATATATATATATATATGCTGGGTCATTATATATTTTGTGAACATAGTTACTTTGGATGAAGGTGTGTTATGTGGGACATATCTAGTTTTATTAAGGTTCATTCACAAAGGGTAACACTGATTGGATCCCCTTTTCATAACAATTCAGATACCTTCGATGTTTGTGAATTTTTTACAATAGTTATGAGACATCAGTTAACAACATTAAAAAAATGTTAGTATTTTTGTATATTTATAAAAATAATTTAAGATGGCTTAATATGGATACTACCTTCTATATGAAAATTAACATATTTCACGTTTCCATTGAATTTAATCTCGTCTTATTTGACACACATTAAACAAGATTTCCTATTCAGTTCATTTATAAAACATCGTAAGATTGAGCCTGCAATTTAAGACATTTTATAGGATAAAAATCATGTAATTGATTCTGATCAAAATTTGAGTAACGTTTCTAATCATAATACCCTCATAAGTAAACGCACTTTTCCGCATAAAAACACCAATGTATTTATATATTCCCATTTTTATATACCACCTTTCTATCTTTGTTGTACAGCAAATTGTTTAACGTACATAATTTTCGTACTTCTCAATCAATAAATATATAAAATAAAATAATTGATACAATAAAGATACGTTACTTTCATCATTTTCAGTGATGACAGATCTTCCCATAAAGACTTGGTCGTATCTATAAATGTCATAGATGAAAGAATAGTGAGACGAAAAGGCTAGTTCTTACTTAAGCTCGATAAAACTGCGGAAAGGTTATTTCAAAGTTAAGCTTGAAAAAAACGACTAAAATTATATTTCAAACTAAATAGTGATAAATCAACGATATTGTCCTTTAAAATCAAAATTAAAATACTGAGTTACTGATTGCTTAAACGTTTTAAAGCGATACAGAGGCGCAACTAAGAACTTACACAGGAATTATATATATATATATGATTTCAAATAAGCAATTAGATTATCTTAATTTCGTTCAAAACTATGTATATTCTCTAATGTTAATATTCTTGTCGGAGATAATGTCTATATTATTCTAAATTATGTATATAAATCTACTTATATCCCTCTTAAAATATTAAACCAAGAAATCACAGCACGCCTCTGCTTCCGTTTACTGCTAATAGCGTTACAGGCAACATTTAGTTAATAGCATCACCATGACGTCCCCACTTTTTACCGACGTTTATAAATTTAATGTCTTAAAAGTATAAATGCATTTTCAATCTAATTCAGATATATATTTAATTTTTTGTTGAACTTAGCTAAAAGCATTTACGATAACGATCTGGATTTTTCTTATATTAATAAATCGGAAGTAAAACACATAAATTATCTTCGTTAGACGACAATATTTGATTCAATATCCATACTACTATAAACATCTACGTAAAGTTTATGTTCATCACAAGTAAAATCTTATATGGAACGTCCTTAGAATTATGAAAAAAAAGAAAAAAACTCGATACGATTTTTGTATGGCACATGATATATATATATATATATATATATATATATATATATATATATATATATATATATATATATATATATATGAAATAAGAGGGATAAATATGTACGAATGACAAATATATTTCAATTTCGATTGTTCAATGCAAGGTATACTCGGTAATAAAATGATGTGTATTATTCTTTCCTTAAGCCAAGGCTTTTCAAAGATCAAAATCTTGTCATCAAAGGAATAGATAGATAAGTTGGCGGTGGAAAAACCAAAATTCGAAATTTGATAAAGTATTAGGTAATCGTGAGTGAAAAGAAGTTCGTGTAATAAAGACATGGGGAAAGTCCAGTTGGTAATTGTCCGTGTGTAAGGTGTCAAATGAAATGAGGGTTACAGATAGAAAAGGAGGGTTTTCGTGAAGAGTTCAGGAATGAAGTAACTCCAATAGTAAGATGTTGAGTTCAAATCGTAGGTGGAGCGCACTTATTCGGAATTAATATTGAGAATTCGGGGAATTTTAAAAATACTTCCGTGGGCCGAAAGAGGAATTAAAGTCAAACTGTGTACATTAAACGGTATATATATATATATATATATATATATATATATATATATATATATATATATATATATATATATTGCTTTTTATTATATTACATATAGTAACAAACACTCAACTGAAAATACTTATTACTCTGATGACATTTGAACTCCAGGGAAATCATGTGACACTATACTGACTCACCAAATGTTGTCAAATGTAAATTATGTTAAAACTGGTGGCTTAACATCAAAACATATAACATATATGTAATTTCATATCACATATTTATTTAAACCTGTTTCATTATTTTTTAAAAGTATGCCTTTGTTCTCTGCTATAAAACATTTGTTGTTTTAGTTGTTTTGTTTTACGTAATAACGACCCAATTCGTGCTATTTAATGCTTAGTGCCTTCACATTAATAAAATATCAATATGCTTCAAACTGTTACAATATTCAAATATATAGCATTGCTTTAAGTATAGGTTGCCTGAATAGTTAGTTCACAGTTCTAACGTAGGCTATTCGTTTTAAAATGTAACCCTGTTCCAATCATTAAACAAACGCTGTTAAATCTCTGATATATTCTTGTTGTTGACAGGAGATTATTGATTTCACTAAAATATGCTTAAGAAGGCTTAATACTAAATAAGTAAAATAAACTGTATTTTACTCCAAATCATCAAATGTGTCTTAAGTTACGTTGTTAAGCTTACCAATTCAATGTTACATAGTTTGGTGTCGGCCTCAACTTGACACAATATCATCAGTAATTCAAACATGTGATTTCATCATTAATTTTTTAATCTACTCAACATCATACCCTTGTCTTTTTGCAGACGTCATGATTCGTACGCGTCTGGCGTCTAAGGTTATTTCGTTAGTTAGTTCTAGTAAAGAAGCAATCAGCCAGACTTCATACATTGATGATTCAAACACGATTTTCGAAGCCGAATGATTTATTCTCCATAGACGTTCAGTATGATACCATCTCAAACGGAAATACATTTAGCGCAGCCTTAATTATTAAGCGTTTACCAGTTTCCAGTTTCATTTTGTTATACTTCTTCTTCTCTGCTCGCTTAATTGTTCCAACTGCTGAAAATCGCGCTTACAACTCTCTATCCGTCTTACGTAATTTCCTCGTAAACATTATTGACTTCCTTGCTCACGAAGTTTAGCTTATTTGAGGCTGGGTTAACTCTATACACGTTTCATGATATTTTGTCTGAAACGCATCGTTTTTCTTAACATGAAGTGATATTTATTCTAGTGAATATACATTAGACAATATTTATACTAGAACATGAAACTAGACAACGAACTAATAATGAGTGGGTGTCACAGTCGATACATGCAGGCAACATCATAACGCACGATTTGGGGAAAGCCACTGCAATATACTGCACATCTCAGAAAAAAACACGCATACACCAACGGGGCATATGTTCGCTAAATGAGTCATGATCACAACAAAGATAAACATTAAAAATGTATATATTTTTTTAAATTGAGTTTCTCTTTGTGTGGTTTGCTGTTTCCTCTATAACAGAAGGCGACAAACAACAACGTGATCACCCTACTAACAAGAATTAATGAACAAACGAAGTTTCACAAAACTCAATTTTGATTCAGCGGCGTAAACCCTTCATCCCACTTTTCATAAAAGTGCAACGTTACAATTTCACACTCCATAAATAATACCGGATAAGTAATTCCATTTGGTTAACAGCCACTACAGATTACTTAAAAAGTGCATTACTGAAATTGGGTATGCGTATACAAGCATCTTCGTCTGACCTCTTTTTCGTCAACCCCCTCTCCTGAACTTTATTCTTCGAATATCTGTGGTAGTCAATAACCTTCCGGGTTTAAATGTATCTCGAGCAGACTCCTTTATGTAACTTACTTGTGTTGTTTAAAGCAACAACAAACAACGCAATCGATTGTTACCTAAGGCAAACAAGACGATACACATATCTTCATTGAATAGTAAGCCCCCTTCTTTTGTTTCCATTTTTCTGTATGGACGGAGGCTCCCATAAGCTTTCACTATCTATTAATGTTAAAAAAAACGTATGCAGCCATTAGTCTGGTTGAAAATCTTTATTCCCTTCCTAACAAATGTTTTTATTCTTCGGTCACTTGACAGACACAAAGTGGACAAAGAGGAAACACAATTGTAATTCGATACACCATCAATCCTGACACCCGTTTCGAACAGAAGTCTATTTGACAGGAATGATCGATCATTCAAAATGTATCAGTCGGTTTCAGGTTCGTATGTAAGAATTAGTGGCGATTTAATATCCGTGATATCCAATCGGTTCACAGCGCCATGCGTGAATTAAGGCGGACATCGCTTATAAAACTCACAATGCAAATATAGTTTTACTCTTTCTCAACTATCAATCTTCATATTAGAAAATAAAATAACGGTAACATTTGTTTTGCATAGATAAATTGGACAGCGAGCAAATTCTACGATTATGTTACTTCATAATATGGGGTTACCACTCCTCAGCGAGCAAATTCTACGATTGTGTTACTTCATAATATGGGGTTACCACTCATCAGGGTCAAGAGATGATGAGCGTTTATGAGACTGAATGTTTCTCTGTCGAAAGATGAAGAACACTATATGTGTACTAACATTTATCAATGGTATGAACTGCTTTTGATTACTTATAAGGCGGTTATTCACATGTTTTTAAAAAGGTGTAATCAGTAGAGAAACAGTCCTGTGGTAATGTGTTCCACGGGAAAGAAGCCTGTACAAGGAAGATCTGACCATAGCAAGTCTTATTTCGTTGTTGTAGCAAAATGAATGAATGCTTAACAAGAAAGAACAAAATATAAAAGTTCAGTCAACTATTTGTAATGAAAATAACAATATAGTAGAGTGGGTAGTAACGTCTATCATGTAAAAAAGAGGTTGTAAGAAAGAATAAACAGATCATCTTCGCAGTAGATACAAAAAGTTGATATTTCTTCATTTATATATATATATATATATATATATATATATATATGTAATAATTGTGTGTTGCCATTTCTAAAATGATCGTAATGCAGTCAATACGTACGCGCTAGATTAACACATCGCATTCTGCTATTCTGTCAAACAGAAGTGACAACTTCCGAAAATTGTCTAAATACCTACCACTCGGAGACAACTCGGAGACAACACATGTGTCTCGAAATTCTAATACGCCGTTAATATGTCATCAGAAAATCTGTGAGTAATGTATCTCCAATAAGGACCGCATCGGATTTATATTCTTCAGCCAGTTGTTGATAAACTGCGAACGCTCCCTAAGTTAGACGTAGACGAGTAACATGATGAAGCTACTTCATGCGAGGTAAGTTTACCAGCAATTCCAGTTTATAAACTATTCAACCAGCGCTCCAGCCTAGGGGAATCTTGGAACTATATTCGTAGGCTGAACCGGCTAAACAATTATAACTGAAATAGCTTGTGAGAACACACAAGCGATATATAAATCTTGTGTAACTATAATACGGTTTAAATGACGGTCGAAACTTCAGAAAGATACCGTGCTAATTCGACATCGTAATAATACTGACAACATTTCAAACACCAATGTTTTTTCTCATCTGTCCTAAATAATATTGTGCGTCTGCCTTTAATCAGAACTTTCAAAGTAGGTTCGTCTCCACATATGGAAATCAGTTGCCTAAACATGATAATTAGTTAAACCTATACCAATTAACAATTATAATCTGCGTAGTCCATATTTAGAAAAGGAAAATTTAACTTCGTCGAAATCACCGACTTTTTATATTTTGTTCACTCAAAATGTTCTATTTTGCTTACTAATTTCAGCTCAGGAATAGGAGTTATCAACCCCCACATTAATAACCGATTCGTCCTAACAAAACACCGTGGTAGTAACCTCATTCGGGTCAATAATTTGTTATACAGTCCCCTGCAAATCATTTTCTTAATCAGAACACAATCAGTAATTACGCGGCTAATAGCAAAAGCTTTCACCATTTACGTCTTCATATTACAAAGTTACATTAACAATATTCTGTCCCGTGACGTTCTTTGAATATACATTAAAAACCACCCCTACAATTCTTAGTTTAAAACTCATACTTAATAACCATTGCGTAAAAGTTTTAACTTTTAGCTGTGACGCATTAGTGTTTCCGTTTGTGTCTACTTCTTTTGGAGACAGGAAGCGTGCATATTTATCTCTGCGCACGAGTGTGCCTCTGTCACATACTCCCTTAATAATTCATACCTTTGTTTCTTCTCGGTTTGCTCTGTCGTCTAGTGGTTAGGTACTTTCTTCGGCTCTGCACTGTAGTGGCCATCTTTGTGAGGTGTCTGTCACAAAAGACCTTTCTCACGTGCTTCATAAGACAACGTTCTTTTCATTTTAATTACTTTTTATTCGGCGTCAGTTTCTATTGCTCGTGGAGATGTTTTGCTATCGTTGAGAGGAAGAGAAAGAGATTTACGCATATCGTGGTTACTTTTTAGCTAGTTTATTGCCTAATCAGCCCTTTGTTATTTGAGGAGACAGGGGGGAAAAGGACATCTTGTACGCCAGTATTCGTTCTAAGGGAAAAACATTTCCCGTTCTGACTTGGCTACATCTTAATTCCTTCGTCCGACTTCTGCACCTCCTAAGTCCGAGCTGGTTTAAACACTTCAATTTTCTCACATTTCAACACGTGACCACCACACAGGTGCAGGATGACTTTTTGAACCAGGGTCATCCATTGTCTCGTCACTTGACACGTTTCGATTCCGGGAAACAGAATCGCACTCTATGCACTCAGCGGCACGCACTAATCGCACAAGCCAAAACCAACGACCCCACACCCGTTCTCCACCACATACGTTCATCATTATATAACATTCTCATAAAGGTGTTTATGATCCCACAAGTTACGTCAATCATAATATAACACCTCTAGCTAGAATCGACTCGTCTATGCCAGTCAGTTACCATCACACTGTAGGTTAAATAGCTCAGTTACTATAGAAACGGACGCTGTTTAAAAGCTGCCCGTTCTTATTTATACATTAATATGACCGTTTCACTTATTATTTTCATTAATACATTTGATTTCTATTTATTTTTCATTTATATTTGAATTTAGGTAATATTTATTTATTATTTAAAACTAGAGCCGGTTTGTTGTACAAACAAGTCCTTCACACTTCTAATTAAACGGTAATTTTTTTTAAATCCATAAGACACTACTTTTATTTACAAATACTTGTATTCCTATGCTATACTACATTTGCACAAGTATTTACCTATGAATATATTATTTTGAAATGAAAAATTTTAAAACAAGTTCTACACACTACTGCAATAATGATACTAGGTAGTTATTAACTAATACCGACGTTTACATATTTTATAAATTAAGTAAATGAAGAACACGACAATGAAGCTACTAATGAGATTTAATTTGTAGCGTAGACGTATAGCGTGTATCAAGTATGTATACATATATCAAAGTAGGAGCATAAGTTACTTTTTTTCTTTATTTTATTCAGGGGCAACGCCCGTGCACGGGTACCGCTAGTATATTTACTATATAGCTAGTTTTAATTAAGGTTTATAGATAAGTGTATATTCAAATGTAATTGACGACACGCTCTAGAAGTAAAAGGGCATAAAGAAAGTATGAGGGTTAATCATGTTTTAAGCGCACGGCTTTATTTTATCATTTTTTCGCAAGAGCGGAAGTGATACGTATTGTCGCTTCAACGTTTCCACAAAACTGAGAATGAGGTTTCGACTTGAACTCTTTCTGTTAGTCGTATCTGACGTCATATCCGGCTGAATATCTTAAGTGTATACGATTAATGAGGTATGAGGTGCTACCTGTATATAGTTGTTACTACCTTTCTAAAGGTATTTATTTAAAACAGTCATAATAAGTGCGATCAGATTCGAATAAGCAAATACAACTACATAACCAGCAACGCACACTATTAGGCCTATCATTAATACGCTATGACTTTCCTTTAGAACAATCTACACTTAAAGCATAGAATAGAACTCCAAATTTCTCAATGTATTATATGATGAACATTGTATTTCATTATTAAAACAAATACCAAGGAAACAAGATAAACGTAATTAGCATATATATATATATATATATATATATATATATATATATATATATATATTGTTATGGTGCCGTACCTACCTACAAAGAACTAATGGACTCGTCCACCTTATAAATACGGGAAGCACGTGACACTTGTTCTCTTCTTCCCAGGAAACCGGCAATGGCGGTTGAGAGCACATCTCCTTGTAATATCTTTCTTTCTATTATATAATATATACCTTTGTTCATTTAAACCATGTGTTCCTGTGTCATCCATGTAGCCTTACCCAGGTCCACAACAAATGGCGACGAGGGAATTCGAACTCTTCGGTAAAAAAAACAACTGAAAATACCACGTGAAAATGCACTCACACGGTTAATGCAAGAAGCCGCACGCAAAAAAAAAAAAAAACTAAAACAAAGGTTGTTGTCCGTACGGTCGAGAGAAGAAAAGAGAACTCAACTGAAAAAAAAACAAAAAAACACGTTGAATTCTTAAGTGCGAGAAAATTGTTTTCTTTTAAGAAAAAGAAAACTGAAATGGACATGTTGTGCTCTAAGTTTTCAAACTGCTTATCGAAAAAAAAAAACAGCTTGAAATTGGGTGCGCGTTCCTCTAGTTTGGGAAAACTAGTTAAAAAAAAAAAAAGAAATACCGAACACGAAGGAAGCGAGTATTGTTTTTTTTTAGACGAACGTCACAGCGAGTTTTGTTTGACGAACACACACAAAAAAATGCAACCGACACCACGTGCTTCATTTTAAGAACAGATAAGAAACAAAAACATGAAATGAATCACTCGTGCGTTACTCCATAAAAAAAAACGCACGATAAAAAAAGGTCAGTTTTATTTTCTCTCTCTCTTTTCCGACTTGTACTGAAATATTTTAAAATGCAGAAAGAATTAATTGTGAAATAGATTTTTTCTCTTCGTTAAAATTAAAAACGTGTATAAGAAAAAACATTAAATAATCTTTTCATAACTAAAAGGGCGTCTTGCCAACGCTAATTTAAAGAAAAGAACTTCTTATAAGTTCATTAAATAACGAGAAAATATTAATTTTCAAAATAAAAAAAAATAAGTGAATATACGCGTATATAGAGAAAAGGAAAAGTTTCATAATCTTTTCATAATTAAAACGGCGCCTAGCAAACGCTAATTAAAAGAAAAGAACTCTTATAAAATCATAAGATAATGAGAAAATATTAATTTTCTAAATAAAATCAGAAACTAAATGGTTGAATATGGAAAATATTAAGTCTATAATCGCCGAACTAATGAAATTCCAAATCTCCCAGCAACAACAAACTGAGGAAAGATTTTAAAAGCTTTTATTGAAACAGAACAAAAACATGTTATTACACAAAAAGAGGTATGATGAAAGATTGGAATTTCTGATACAAACAATATCGCGCAGTTACCAAAAAAATGTAAAACAGGACTCAAAAGACATTGAATTGTCCGGCATTGCGCATATAAAAAAGGTACATCAAAAAACAAAAGCTCAACCTTATAGAAAAATAAGAAATAGTAATTTTGATGTAACAAAGACAAACCAAACCAGTAAAAAAATAAATAAATTGCCACCTAAGCCCTTTGTTCACGCTGTGGTAATCCACATTGGTACAATGCTTGCCCATTCCGTTTTAAAACCTGTATGAAATGCAAAAAAGTTGGACATAAAAGTTCGCACTGCAGAACGGGCAGAGGAAATAAAATGCGGATTCAAGCCACTAGGACAAAGAAGGAAACTTGCATGAACATAAAAAATATGTACAGGTGAAAATCCTGGATAAAAATATAAAATTGCAATTGGATTCTGGTTCAGACATTTCCATTATAAATTTACATACATGGAGAAGATTAAATAAACCTACTCTATCAAGAACAAACAGGCTGGCAAGCACAGTTACTGGTGAAAGAATTACATTTGAAGGAGAATTAATCACAAATGTGTCCCTAATGGGAAATACTAAAAAACTCAAACTACTGGAACTGAAGGATTCGAATAATCTTTTTGGTTCAGATTTCATGAAGGCATTTGATTTATGGAAGTTGCCGATAAATACATTTTGTAAAAAAATAAATAGTTGCGCAACAGAATCGGAAAAACTACAACGAGAATTAAAAAAAATCGTTTCCAGAGGTTTTTTCTGGCGCTCTTGGATGCTTCACTAAAATGACTGCAAAATTCCGTCTAAAAGAAAATGTACTGCCGGTATTTAGAAAAGAAAGGAAAGTACCCTTCGCCTCGATTGAAAAAATAAACGCTGAATTAGACCGACTGGTAAAGATGGGTATTTTATCAAAAGTACAACACAGCCAGTGGGCAGCACCCACGGTTTATGTAAAGAAAAAATCTAATGAGATTCGTGTATGTGCAGATTTTTCAACAGGACTGAATACTGCCGTCGCGGACTATCACTACCCACTCCATACCCCGGAAGAAGTGTTTGCAAGCTTAAATGGAGGAAGATTTTTTTCAAAAATAGACCTAAGTGAGGCATACCTACAAATACCGGTGGATAAAGATTGTTCTAAGCTATTATGTATAAACACACATCGTGGTTTATATAAATTCGAAAGATTAGCGTTCGGAGTTAAGGTCGCGCCAGCCATTTTCCAACAAGTAATGGACACAATGCTGGGCGGATTGGATTTCGCAATTGCGTATCTCGATGACATCTTGATTAACAGCAAAGATATCGAACAACACCAAAAACATGTAAATTAAGTATTTGCGAGAATCCAAGATTATGGGTTCAAAGTAAAAGAAGAAAAATGTGATTTTTTCCTGGAGGAAATAAAATATCTGGGGCATGTGATCGACAAAGACGGCAGAAGACCAGACCCAGAAAGGGCTACCGCAATAAAAAAACATGCCGGCGCCAGAAAACGTCATGACATTACAGAGTTTTCTGGGCCTAGCAAATTACTACCAGGCTTTTATCCCAGAAATGCATAATTTGCGTGCTCCATTAAATGAGCTATTAAAAAAAAGGTAAAGCCTGGGTATGGACACCTGAATGTCAGGATGCATTTAATAAAATCATAGAAAGACTTACGTCAGAGTTATTTCTAACACATTACAACCCAGAATTGGACATAATCGTAGCTAGCGACGCTAGTTCATATGGTTTAGGAGCATGTATCCTACACACAATGCCTGATGGAACCCGTAAACCCATTGCACATGCATCAAGGACATTGCTCCCAGCGGAAAAACAGTATTCTCAAATCGAGAAAGAAACCCTAGCAATAATATTTGCAGTAACAAAGTTTCACCGATACATACATGGTAGACAATTTACTTTACAGACAGACCATAAGCCGCTAATTAAAATTTATGGATCTAAAAAAGGCCTACCTGTATATACAGCTAATAGACTACAAAGATGGGGAACTATCTTATTAAACTACAACTTTAAAATGCAACATTTGCATTCAAATAAAATCTATCATGCAGATGGATTGTCGAGATTAGTGCCAAAACAGAGAGAGACTCTAGAAGACACAGTGATTGCGTCTCTTCAAACAGAAGGAGAGTTTAAAGAGATTTTGTGCAACGCAGTGAGAGAGCTTTCGGTGACACTATACGAGATAAAAAAGAAGCTCAAGAGGATGAATTTATCACCAGAACAAAAATGAAATTAGTAGATAAGGATTTACATGCGGCAAAGAGTTTCTTACTCTGTGATGACGTACTCATGCATAAGGAAAGGGTGGTCATCCCAGAAAAACTACGAAAGCAAATTCTGAAAGAATTTCATGTTGGCCATCCAGGGATAACCAGGATGAAGGGGTTAATGAGGAGTTTTGTGTACTGGCCAGGTATAGACAATGACATTGAAAAAGCAGTAAAGCTGTGCCTTAGCGGCAAAAGCACCGCATATAAAGCATAGCCCATGGCCAAAGACCGACCGTCCGTGGGAAAGAATTCACGTGGATTTCGCTGGACCATTGGAAAGATTTTACTACTTAATCGTAGTCGACAGTTTTTCAAAGTGGCCCGAGGTACTACGTTGCAAGAGTCCTACGTCAGAGGTTACGATAAGATTCCTACATGAACTATTTTCCCGTTTTGGGGTAGTGGATTGTTTGGTGAGTGATAATGGGACGCAGTTCACGTCATCAGATTTTGAGGAGTTCTGCGCGACGTTTCAAATCAGACATATAACGACGCCCCCGTATCATCCTAGGTCAAACGGCCAGGCGGAACGCTTCGTAGACACATTAAAAAGAGCATTAAAAAAGGCCGGTGATACTCCTAAGGAGAAGGCTTTGCAACAATTCTTACAAGTATATAGAATTACAAAAATACATGAACATAGCATCATCATTATCCCCCGCAGAGATGATGTTTGCGTGGAATGTGAAGTCCGTGTTTGATAAATTATTACCTAAACATAATAATTATGACCGAATCTCTACGGTACCGAAGAAAAAATACAACCCAGGAGATAGAGTATATTTTAAGATGTTCAAAAACAATGCATCGTTCTGGGAACCCGGTACAATTGAAAAGAGGATCGGATCAGTGGTCTATATCATAAAAGGACCACGGTTCTCGCATAAGAGACATCTAAATCAGATCAGAAAATGACTGTCAGATGACACTGACAGCGCCCCACAAGGAGAAGACGTGATGGACGTGATATATGACACCTTCAACTTACCAGCACCCCAGGTAGTCACACGTAAACGACAACCAAAAAGAAAACGAATGGCTCCGGACTACCTAGAGATAGATCCGAAAAGGAAACGTTATTAAGACTCCTGAGGAGGTAAGGCTTGGAAGGGGGTGTTATGGTGCCGTACCTACCTACAAAGAACTAATGGACTCGTCCACCTTATAAATACGGGAAGCACGTGACACTTGTTCTCTTCTTCCCAGGCAAACCGGCAATGGCAGTTGAGAGCACATCTCCTTGTAATATCTTTCTTTCTATTATATAATATATACCTTTGTTCATTTAAACCATGTGCTCCTGTGTCATTCATTCAGCCTTACCCAGGTCCACAACATATATATATATATATATATATATATATATATATATATATATATATATCCTAAATGACAATCCTCTCCAATCAATGTCAGACGTTCTCTCAATTAGTCATATATATATATATATATATATATATATATATATATATATATATATATATATATATGTATATATATATATATATATATATATATATATATATATATATATATATATATATATATACATGCGCAACCCTTGCAATTACAAATTCACGCGCGGGCAGCCCCTGGTGGGGCACTCATACGTCGAAATCGACGGGAGAGTCCATCATATATATATATATATATATATATATATATATATATATATATATATATATATATATATATATATATGACTAATTGAGAGAGCGTCTGACATTGATTGGAGAACATTGTTATTTAACTTTTTTACACTGCGGGCGTATTTACAACTGGCGTGTCTTATATCGGAAATGTAAATTCGATGTGTGTCTGGACAAGACAACAATATAGGTTCTTCTTGTTACAATGACAGATTAAATTTTTAAAAACATTCGAAAAAAATTAAAATAAAACCAAAATATTTACTGTCTATTTTTATAAAGCTCATTTCAGTATTACGTCGCGATCAATCCGTGGTGTTCAATACAGCACAAATAAACATAACTAAATGATATATTAATAATGATTCTAACGACATCTACCTGATTAGTATGTTATCAATTCAACTCCGATATGTATTCACCGGGCATCTCTATAAAACCACCATTTGACCATGCAAGGGATATTGTTGTCACATCTGGACTGGTGCACCTTCCACTAGTTTCTCCCTCTTAGACAAGGTAAAAAAAAACATCTACTCGAATAGGTCTCTCACTATCCACTAAGATCGAGCGCCAGTCCCATCGCCGCAATGTTGCATCCTAGTGCTTGTTTTACAAGTAATTCAATAGGAGGCCATTTGATGAGCTTGCTGCTCTGCTGCCCTCTCGAGGTAAATACACTCTACCAACCCTACACTCAATTAAATCCTATCCATTTACTGTGGAATTCCCTGGATGCCGCATACATTTCTATTCCAATAGATGTATTGCTCGTGCTGCCGGCCTCTAGAACATCCTACCTGCTTCCTGTTTCACTGACTGTATCGTAATGCAGAAATTCAAAAATAATGTGAACAACAATCTTGGTGCGCAGCTCCCAATTTAGGATGCCCTCCAAAACTTTCCCCCTGATACTCAGTAGCCCCTTACGTCTATAGTGGCAACTTGACGTATTTTATACATTTATATGATTTTATTAATTTATAGTATTTCATAAATTTATATTATTTTATAAATTCATAGTATTTTATAAATTTATATTATTTTGTAAATTTATAGTATTTTGAAAATTTAAAGTCTTTTTATAAAACATTATTTATAAATTTAAAATTAATTTGAACTTAATAACAAAAAAATTGCATGATTATTTTTTCAAATTATTACTCGTAAAGTGTATTCTGAATAAACTAAAACGTAAATGAGTTTGCTTGAAAACATCATTTCATTGGTAGATGTATTCATCGTAGTTACTTCCTTGACATACCTAGGTGATGCACTAACGCCAATCAAGAGCCAGTATGACCTATTTCTAATAAATCGTTTACTTTGTGCAAATAAGTTAACGTTTTAAAAATAAGTGCCCATTTTTAATAATTCAGACACTTTCGAAACCTTTCATGTCTCCGGCCAACGTCAGATAGACCTGCTAGTGTCTTTTAAAGGATATTTATGTATTTTGTCTTATATATATTGACTGTAAATATGTTACAATGCCACGACTGTACATTTGATATAAATCGGTCTTCATATTAAAAAGAATAAAAATGTGGTAAGTGTATTGACATTGACTCATGGAAAATGTTTTCTCATTGTTTCTTTTATCTTTTTATTACACTTTTTATTTTCGTCTCCTTACAAATGTCTGCCATTTCCCTCCATATCCTACTCTGGTGAATGTTGGACTACATTTATTGGCGGCAAAATTATGGTTTTTATTTATTGTCTTTTTCTGAAGAATTCGTGTCGCCAAAAATGTGTGCACTCACAGTTTTCTATCTAATTGAATTCTAGAGTCGTCGTCTTTTACACATTGAAAATATTTGGCGAGTAAAAAACTTTGAGAAAATGTGACTAAGAAACTTTAGAATTCATCAGTCATATTTTATACCAAATTTCAGAGATTTTTTACATGAATTTCGCTTCGTTTCATTTGTTTTATTAAGAAACGAAATTCTACAAAATCAATCTAAATTGATTCTAGATATAATGAAAATATACATTTTAAGTGTCTTATCATTCGGATTATTCGGACTACTATGCTAATCTTGGATGTTATAAACAGAACGTTTCAGCCGATGTAACATTCGACCATTTGTTTTCTGAAATTGACCCATTCTTTAATTAGATTTAATACAGCGATAATGTTGCGATTCACGGTCAGATCGGGTCAAGAAAATGGGAATTGTAAAATTGGAGTAAGGTTACCACACGGTCAATATTCAATGGAAGGTTTTTTTTACTGGACTTATTTATCATATTTCCATTTGTACAACATTCACAGCAATAACTAGTCTTCTACCACAACAGTAAATAACTATTCTTTTTGCTTAAAATAAAACAAAATGTCCATGAACAAAGTGTATCTCTACCAACTTACCATCTATGAAACATGTTACTACAGGATTTCGTCCATGTGGTTAGCAAGATTATATGTTACTTTGTTATGATACCATTCGGCCAGACACATTTTGTCTTTGGATGTAGTGTGATTATTGCAATAATACTATATTGTCAGATATTAACTCTTCCTTTGTTGGTATTTTATTATATGTTTCTTTGTGATAATACTATCATCTTAGACAATACCCTTTTCTTTTAGGGGTAGTGTAGTATAGGTTTCTTTGTCATAGTACCATCTCTCAGAACTGACGTCTTCTTTACGTTAAGGGTAGTATATGTTTCTATAAAACGATACCATACTCCCATACAGTACCTCCTTATTTAAGGGTAGTATAGCATATATTTCTTTTCATGATACTATCGTCCCAGATATGTCCTCTCTCTATGAAGATTGTAGTATATGTGTATTTGCATGATACTATACTGCCATACAATATTTCTTCTGTTTGGGGTTGTGTAGTTTATGTTACTTTGTTATGATACTATCCTCCAAGGCATTAAGTTTTCTTATTTCGTAGTATATTACATGGTTATTTGTCATGATACTAGAAATTACCTCTTTCTTTTAGGGGTAGTTTAGTAGATATTTTTTGTGATGAAACAATCTTCCCAGACATTGCCTCCTCCTGTAGAAGTAGTGAATATATATTACTTCGTAATGATACAGACCTGTCAGACATTATCTCTATATGTGAGCGTTCTGTTGTATATGTTTCTTTTTGATGACAGACCCAACTCACAATATGTCCTATTATTTTGGGTGTAGTGCAGTATATGTTTTTTCATATTATATAATCCTCTCAGACGTTACCTCTTCTTTTTGGGGTAGTATAGGTTTTTTGTCATGATATTATTTACCCATACATGCTCCTTTCCTTTGGTTGTACCGTAGTATGTGTGTATTTATAATGATCAACTTCTCCCGTGCATAACCTTGAAAGTAGTGTAGCATCGATTTATTTGCCATAATTTGCGTTGAAAGTATCTCTTCCTTTAGCGGTTGTGTAGTACACGCTTTATTATATGATACTATTCTTCCAAACATCCCCTTTTTTGTAGTGTTTTATACGTTTCTTTGTCATGATAACTTCATTCCAAAAATTACCCCTTCTTTTGGTGGAAACGCAGTATGTGTTTCCTTTTTATTATACTACATTCCCATACATAATCTCTACTTTTGCGGATGTTAATGTTAATGTTAATGTTTATTTCTTGTCATACACACCCGCCGAGACATTACCTACAATTTGGGGGGTAATGTTGTTTAAGTTTCATTTCTTATTATATCATCTTCCCAGACATTACCCCTTTTTATAGATAGTGTAATATATGGTTCTTTGTTATGATACCATTCTCTCAGATATTCCCTCTATCTTTGGGGGTAGTGTAGTATATGTTTTTTTGTAATAATACAACGATCGTTGGCATTACCTCTTTTTTAGAGTAGTGTTTCTTACTTATGATACAATCCTCCTTGACATTATCTCTTCGTTTGGGTGTAGTGTACTGTATGTATTGTCATGATACCATCTTCTCAGAATCACCTTCTTTTAATATGTGTTTAAACTGTGTTGTTTATCATGATACCATCTTCCTAACATTACCCCTTCTTTTGGGAGTAGTGGTGTATATGTGTTTTTGGTAATGATACAATCCCCCGAGGAATAACCTCTAACTTTCGGAGTAGTGCAGTATGTGTTTCGTTTTAATTATACCATTCTCTCAGGTATTATCTCTATCTTAGTGATATATGTTACTTTTGATGATATCATATTTCTAGACATTAACTCTTCTTTTAGGAGTAGTCAAGTATATACGTTTTCTGATGATACTATGCTCCCAGACATTACCACTTCTTTTTGTCATAGTGCAGTATATGTGTTATTGTAATAGTGCTATCATCCCAGGTATTCACTATCATTTTTTGGAAAGTTTATAACGAAGGGCGTTCAATAAGTAATGTTCCTGTCCGACTTCCAGGTGTCTGATCTAGATGAAATGTTGCATGTGTAATGATTTATATCTGTATGGTTTATGTTGCAAGGAACAGCTCTGAACAAATTGTGGTTTCTGATTTACAGGTGTTGGAACTGAGTCAGATGTGAAATGGAGGCAGTTGAGTGTCGCGCAGTTATCCGTTTTTTTGTATTTGAAAGGACGCACACGAAATGAGACTTTTGATGAAATAAAATACACTTATGGTGATGATGCCTTATCCTATGCCATTATAAAGCGCTTGCATCGTGAATTCAAACATTGCCTGGTCGACTCCTTTTTGCCATTGATGATGCATCTGCCCGTCAAGTTAAGGCTGCCATTTTGAAAGATCGACGTATTACTATTCGCAAAATAGCCCAAGAGGTCAGAATTAGTACAGGGTCTGTGGAAACTATCATATGCATAAGGTGTCTGCCAGATGAATTCCCAGGTTGCTCACACCTTTTCAGAAGCAAGAACGCGTCGAGTGCTCGAGGATGAATTTGGAGATGTTCCAAGAAGATGAGTCAAGGTTTTTCAAAAGATTGATTACACAGGATGTAACTTGGGTCCATCATAATGATCCAAATACCAAAGCCCAGTAAATGCAGTGGAAGCGCTTGGACTCACACTCTCCAAAGAAGGCAAGGCTGCACCCCTCCGCTGGCAATATCATGCTCACAGTCTTCTGGGACCATGGCCGTGTAGTGATAAACTATTTCCTGGCAAAGGGTACCACAATTACAGGAACCTATTACGCTTCACTTTTGATAAAATTAAGAGAAGCTATAAAAATCAAGATGCGGAGCAAGATCAGCAAATATATTTTCCTCCTGCAGGACAACGCTCCGGTCCACAACTCGCATGTCGTCAGATCAGAGGCACAGGCGTGTGGCTATGACATCCTTGCTGATCCTCCTTAGTCTCTTGACCTTGCAAACTCTGACTTTCATCTCTTCCCAGCCATGAAGTTTTTTTGGAAAGGAAAGCTTTTCCCAGATGATACAGCTTTGATTTCTGAAGTTTCAACGTGGGTGAACGGCCAACCTGAGGTGTTCTACAAAAACGGTGCCCAAAGCTGCCTCAAACGATCGGGAGAAATGAATAAATCTTAGTGATTCGTATGTAGACTAATAATAGTGCCAAGTTACATTAATCTACTACTATGGGGAATGGGGCAAGGCATTACTTATTTTCACTTTGGGTTAGTGTAGTATAGGTTTCTTTGCCTAATTACCATCTCTCCGAATTTACATCTTCCTTTATGGAAGTAACATATGATTTGATTCATGATAGCATCATAGCAATAATTTCGTTTTCCTGTGGCGGTAGTTTAGTATATGTTCCTTGGTAATGATAATATCCTCTCAAACATGCCCTCTTCTCTTGGGGGTTGTGTAGTATATGTCTTTTCGTAATGATACTATCTTCCCAGACATTACCTCCTTTTACGGGAGTGTAGTATATGCTTATTCTCATGATATCATCCTCCCCGACATAACCTCTTTATTTAGGGGTAGGGTAGTATAGGTTTCTATCTTATCATACACACCCTCCCAGACATTGTTTCTCCTTGTCGAAGTTGTCTAGTATATGTTTCTTTTTTATTATACCGTCTTCTTAGACTGTACCCCTCATTTTTAGGGCTAGTGTAGTATGTATGGTTTAGCCATAACATCCTCTCAGACATCCCCTATATCTTTAAGGTTGTGTAGATAATAGTTTTGTAATGATGAAACCGTTTTGACCATTATCGCTTACTTTGATGGTAGTGTAGTACATATTTCTTTGTCATGATATTATTATCCCATTTTACTTTAACATTTATGTATTATATGTTTTTTTGCAATGATACTATCTTCCTAGACATCATTTCTTTTAGGGGTAGTGTTGTATATGTTTTTGTTGTGATACTTTAATACCAGTAATGACCTCTTCGTTTCAAGGTAATGTAGTATATGTTTCTTTCTTATCATATTGTCCTCTGAGGTATACCCATTCTTTCTGGAGTAGTGTAGTATATGTTTTTTGTTATGCGTCCATCTCTCTGGACATGTATTTCCGCCTTTGGGGCTGTGTACTATATGTGTTTTATCGTATGACATATTCTTTGCAGCTATTACTTCTTTATTAAGGGGTGGTGTATTATATGTTTCATTCTTATGATACGCACCTTCCTAGACATTACCTCCCTCTTTGGACGTAGTGTAGTAAATGTTTATTTTCTCGTGATACTATCATCCCCGATATTATTACTTCCTTTAGGACTAGTGTTGTATATGTTTCTTGGTTATTATACCAGTCCTCCTAGACATGCCCTCATTATCTTGGGGTGGTGTAGTATATCTTGTTGGGCATGATACATCTTCCCAGACATTACGTTTAATATTTGGGAGTAGTGTATTATATGTTATTTTTGTAATGATACAATCCTCCCAAACATTACTTATTCCCCTTGTAGTTGTGTTGTATATGATTTTTTTCATGATGCAATCCTCTCAGACATCACCTGTTAATTTTGGAGTAGTGTTGTATATGTCGTTTTGTAGTAATACACTTTTTCCAGACACAGACTCTTCGTTTCAGGGGGTGTAGTTTATGTTTTCTTCTTGTCATGCAAGAGTTCTAGACATTACCTCTTCATTTGGGTGTATTTTACGATATGTTACTTTGTAATATTATTTCTTTATTCGGGGGTAGTGTAGTATATGTTTTTTTTCATGATATTATCGTGCAAGACATTACCTCTTCCTGTGAAAGTAGAGTAGTGTATGTTTTTTTATATAATGATACGAGTCTCCAAGACATTATCTCTCTTTTTGAAGTAGTGCACTATATATTTTAGCCACGATACAATGTCCCAGACATTGCCTATAATACTAAGGTGTAATGTAGTACATGTGTATTTTCATGATACTATGTTCCAAGACATTCCCTCTTTCGTTGAGAGTAGTGTAACATATAGTTCTTTGTAATTATACTATCCTCCAGATATATTATACTTCCTTTGGGTGTAGTGTACTATATATATTTTTTGTCATATATTATCCTTCCAGGCATTTCGTTTTCCTTTGTGGGTTGTGTAGTGTATGTTTCTTTGTCATAATACCATCCTTACAGACATTATCTTTTCTCTTTACGGGAAGTGTGGTGTATATCTTGTGATAATGATACTATTACCTTCCTAGACATTAACTTTATTTTTACGGGCTTGTGTAGTATATGTTTTTTGTAATGATACAATCGTCCATGAACATTACTTCTTCCTTTGCGGATAGGGTAGTATAGGGTGTTTGTCAATATACCATCCTCCCATACATTATTTCTCCATTTATGTGCAGTGTATCGCATGCTGTTTTGTAATGTCACAACACTGTCTAATATTACCACTTTTTCGGGGGTAGTGTATTATATATTTTTTCATCGCGATACCATCCTCCCAGATATTACCTCTTCGTTTGAGGGTATTGTAGAATATATTTCTTCGTAATGATACTATAACCTCATACATTACACTTTTCTTTAGGGGTAGTGCAGTATATGTTACTTTTACTGATACCATCCTTCCATACATTTAACCCTCTTTTAGGGGTAATGTAGTATATGTTGCTTTGTAATGAAACCATAAGATTTCGATCTTTGAAAATCCTTGGCTTAAGGAAAGAATAATAAACGCTGGTTTCTTATAGAATACACCTTCAATCGAAATTTGAAATAAATTCGGACATACGAACATGTTTATCACTCTTGTTTATTCTATCGTTATATATATATATATATTCATGATATTATACTCCTAGACATTATTTAGGGGTAGTTAAGATTATTTTCTTTGTCATGATACCATTCTGCCAGACATTAATTATTCAAGTGGGAGTAGTGTTGTATATGTTTCTTTGTTATGATACCATACTCCCAGACATAACCTGTTCCTTTGTGTGTAGTGTATGTTATATTTGTCATTATACTATCAGCCCAGATATTACATTTTCTTTTGGAAGTCGTGTACTATATGTTACTTAGTCATAATACCATCATCCTATTTACTACATAGTTCTGTAAAGAGGGAAGTTTAGTATATGTTAGCCTTTCATGTATACTATCAATACACATTGCTGTTTTTACTACGACAAATCACTTATTCCTGGATTAGTTTCATTAGTAAATGTTTTATGTTTCCAATATGTGTTTTACATATTTTTAGAAATAACTAGTCTTCAAATGATTCCTTCTATTTTGCAAATCGCTTTTAGGTTCGACTATGGCAGTTTAGGGTTAATCTGGCTCCATTCAAAATGTAAGGCTTTATTCTATACTTCGCAAAGCTCACACATAGGATCCTCACCATCAGATACAGTGTTGTGTCATATCGAGCTCAGTATTAAGGTAGAGAGAGTTTTAAACATTCATAGGTTTGGGAATTACCATCGGATGAAAAAGCTTCATTTCCCAAAGTAATATGTAGAAAGACTAGTCTGTATTTGGATATAGTGTGCGTGGTGAACGAACCCTTTTCTCAATTATATTCCGGGCAGTTTAAGGTTCGTACGTAGAACCACGGTCTGCAGCTCGAACACGAACTGACACTTAAGTATTCATGCAGTAACCTTTAATCGAAGAGAAAAACAAACCAGAGATTTTGAATCAGATCCTTCGATCCACTGTCTTTGCCGATGTACGAAGTTCTTGACCTTTTTTTAAAAACTCATTATTCAGAATTTAAATTACATGAAAATAAAATTAGAAACAAATCTCAAGACACTTTTAGCAGTATATTTCCAAGTCGATAGGACAACTTACGTTTGATTGTTTGTACTCTAAGTAAATTAAAACATTAGCAAAACATTAAAAATAAATCAATGTTTTTACTAAAATATTTGACACTTTTTTGTTATTAAAATAACATTACTTTGTATTAATTTATTATAAAAATAGAAACATTTTCGATCTATGCGGACTTGTAAACAAGTTTTGATCTTACAAAATAATAGATTGTTTAACCAATGGAAATAGCACGTAAATTTGCACTATGCGAGATGTTGCGTATAATTTACAAGCGACCATCCACCCATGTATGGACTTTTTTTGTCACAACTAGGCTGATGCACCTTCCACCAGTCTCACAATCTTAGACAAGTTCTAAAAACGAGTATCTAATATGATAGGTCCCTCACCATCTATCAACCTTGTCCCATCGCCGCATTGTTGCATCCTTGTGATTGTATAACACGTACTTCCATGGGATGTTCTCCCATACAATTGATGCTCTGTAAATACACTCGACCAAACCCAACAATCAGCTAAATCTAATCCATTCACTGTTGAGGTCTCCAGATTGAGGAGTGCGTACTACTGTAATAGCTTATTTCCTCGAGCTGCCTACCTTTGAAACTCCCTCCCTGCCTCCTGTTTTCTCGACTATATCTACATGCAGAAATGTTAAACTAATGTGAACAAACATCTCACTGCACAGCTCCCAATTCAGGATGACCTCAACAGCTTGCACTCTAGTTTTCAGGTACCACTTGTGTCTACAGTGGTACATTGAATTCTTTGAAGTAAATTATGTTACTCCCTTCTAAAGAACAGGAATATATATATATATATATCCGATTTCTGCTTTTTACTATTAGCGTATTGTAATGTACACCGAACATATTTTAATCAAATTAAGTTAATTACTTATATTAAGTTTGAAAAGCACCGAGAAAGAGGACAAGACAAGATAGATTCAAAAAATAAAGATTATTGCTAAAAAAAAAGAGGAGAACTTTCAAATAAATGCATTGCATTACTAAGACTCGATTTGTTTTACTTTTGTTAACTATACACACGTAAGCTGGAGACTAGATTTATGGGGGTCAACCTGGGCAAAGAGCCAGCCAGCGAATCGTTTGTTCGCATTGCATTTAAGTGTATTTATGTTGGTAATGCCAGGGAAACAGGATCACCGAGGAAATTTCAAAGACATACGACCAGAAAGAAAGTAGCTATATAAGTAAGAAATCATCCGGCTTCTAAGAACATATACAGTTGAGTTTGCTGCTACTCAGGTTGGTCAAAGGTATATATATATATATATATATATATATATATATATATATATATATATATATATATATATATGTATATGTATGTATATATATATGTATATATATATGTATATATATATGTATATATATATGTATATATATATATATATATATATATATATATATATATATATATATATATATATTGGAAGAGGATACAACTCGAGTAAGTTTATCAATGTAAAAGTACTTGTAAAAAAGCAGAGGGGTGTAACACTGCGATGATGCGACTGATGATGATGGTTGGCAGACTGTGCGGAGTGTATTAGCTTAGAAATAATTTTTCACACTCTTAAAGAGTAAGGTAGTGGTTGGTGTACCATCCCATATGTGGTAACAATATACTATGCACAGGTAAATGATGGCTTTAGAGTGATATAGGATACTGGCAATTGTGAGGAGTTAATAGGCGATTAGAAATAGTCCATGACGACAAGTCAGTCGACGTTTTTCCTGTTACAGGAACTATAATATATATATATATATATATATATATATATATCGCGAACGTTATATAATCGTTTCTCGTATAGAACTCTGTGTGCGTTTCTACTTGATAATTTTCCGACTACAATATTATTTTATTCATAACAATTGATTATTTATTGAAATCAAATATGGAACAACATTAATTACTAAGACAATGAGTTTAAACATCTTATTTAAAAGTTAGTTTAATTAGGAAATCAAATCTACCAGCATTTTCTTCGTATTTAAGTCATCTATTTCACTCTTATATTAATATTATAAAAACGAATAAGATCATACGTCACAATTTTAACTTTGCAAGAAATATAAACAATTTAAAAACAATTTAAGACAATTTAAAAACAATTTACAACAATTTAAACATTTTTAAACAATTAAAGAAATTAAAATTATTTCCATCTCTTAACCCTGTCTTAAACGAATGAACGTGCTTATAGCTATTTACATCTAAAATGTCATGAATAAATAATAAAACATACTAATTGAAAGAAATTCGTCAGAATTCATAACAGTATGTTTTTAATATATCTTTAATATCGGATCACATAAGTAATATCAGATCACAGAGTCAATCTAGTATTTTAGTGAGAATGTCTAGAGTAGGGTCAGCCCAAATGTTTTTGACAAAATTAGATGACCATAAACACACCCGACTTCCTCAAATCGATGTGGGCGTCATAGCTAAGGTAAAAAATGAACTGTATGATTATTCTTTTTTTACACCTTTTTGTAAATGCATAATTTTTGCTTGAATAAAATAACTTAATAAGTAATATTATTTGACTTCAAAATCTTATTCCAATATATACTAATTTGTTAAATGAACACAATACATAATTTTAAAAAGCGTAACAAAAAGGATAACAAACTGAGTCCGATATAATAGTTTAAAAATTATGTGCGTCGATCTTATATGTGTGTCTAGCAATGGCAATTGTTATTTCAAACTGAAGGCAAATCACCTTCTTTCGTATAGCTGTCTCAGTCGATGAGTGGGCAAATGCTCAAATCATGTGACCGACGGTACAGGTATTAGTAACTACGCAAATAAGACTTAGTAAAAATAAACAACATATGTATAGTAAAATGTTGACTATTACTAAAAGAGAGTTAGTATATTTATAAACCGAAACTACACTATTACTTAATTCTTAATGCTTAGTTCACTTTATTATAGTTATGTGCTCTCATTCAATGCTTATTTTGTGGAGCCAATGTTGTATCTGTTCTGTTGTCATGAAATCATCCTCTCAGACATTAACCCCTCCGTCTTTTTTAGGATATAGTGTAGTATATATACCCTTGTCATTAGCTTATCCTTCTAGTCATAACCTCATCCTTTATGGAAAAAAGTATATACGTCCGTTTCTCATTATACTATCCTCCTAGGAACGAACTCGGCATAATTTTATATGGAGTAGTGTAGTACGTTTTCTTATCATCAGACAATTTTACCAGGCATTACCCTTTTCTTCTAGGGGGCAGTGTTGTATATGCTAGTCCGTCCTCTATACCAGCAAAATATACAACCAGATGGAGCATATCTTTGACAGTAAAAATAATTATTTACTAAAGCTCTTATCAAGGTGGACTACTCTGTAAGAAAAATATCAAAAGCTTTAAACTAAAGCAACATTGCAAACTTAACGAAACGCGTACATATCCGAGGGGCAAAGGCTATGATAGAGATGATAAAAAACGATATTCAAAGGCGTTGAGAACGAAAGAAGATTTACCTTGTATGGCGAATGTTAAGGCGCCAAGGCGGCCTCTCAAAGTAAAGGGACCTTTTCAAGGTGTGGAACAGTAACATCTGTAAGCATATCAACTTACCGGGAACATTAGTTCATTCGTCTGGAAGTGAGACATTTTCTCTTTATATCCGAATCGGTACGAAAGGAAAACCTAACCCTTTAAAGTTTTTTCTACTTTTTCTTCTATTTATGCAGCGCCACTTTTATAAAAGTGGTTTTGGGAAATGATGCATCTGGTATCGATCCTGTTGAGGCGCTGACTTACAGAATTACTTACATATATTGTAGACAAGTGCAACAATCTATAACCGTAACCCTAACCCTAACTCTTTCTAGATTAATATCGGCTAAGAACGTTTCTGTCATCTCGAACTCACAATCATCACTTCTCTTTTGCAAAGAGTGTGTCGTTTTCACAACGATGTATTACTTACATATAAACAAATTCGGCGGTGATAATCGAGTGATGATTTGCATTGTCATCCTCATGGAAAAAAATGTATTGTTTACTATTTTATATACGTATGCTTATATTTAATATGTTTGTACTAAATTATTCTCTCTACATCTTCAGGTTTACTAATAGTACTGCCAATTTTTATAAGATGTTGTTTACCATAGGTGATACGCATTTTATTATTTCCAGGTTTTATAATCTTCGACTGTTAAAAACAGAGAAACAGAGAGAGGGAGGTGAGAGATAGAGAGATAGAAAGAGAGAGAGAGGGAGAGAGAGATAGAAAATCAGGAACGTGTGTGGATGTTAGCGAGATTAATAGATACCGTATAAAATAAGAACATGAGTGAACATATAGTGGAGAAGGTGAAACACCTACTGAAATATTTGTCAGTTTAGGAGTTAATCCCAGACTGTAACTTATTATGGCAATTAAAATGGATCTTTTGAACATAACTCTATTCCCAAAATTTAATAATATTTTAACGTGTATTTTCTCGGATTATAATGCCCCATAGAAAAAAAGGTTGACTAACTCAGCTTAGTATAATAATATATAGTGACCGTGTTTAAGCACAAGACTCCGTGGAATAAAGCCCTCATATGACAGTGCGTGATCGTAAGTTTTTCTATTTAAAACTCATGCATTATTGTTACTGTTCGGCGAACAAGGGTTTACTTGTTACGGACATGCATTATAAACAATTCGAATCCAGAATAGTTCTGTCCATAACATAAAAGACTGGTCACCCTAACATATACTACATTGTATAGATTTGAATAGAATGATTTGTGGCACAGTCTATGCACGAGGTGGAAATTGCATCTCCGACATAAGTTGGTCACGTGGTGCACATATAAAAATAGGCCACGTCCCCTTTTTGTGCATCATATATATATATATATATATATATATATATATATATATATATATATATATATATATATATATATGCACTAAAAAGGATGGGGGCCTATTTTTATATCTGCACCAAGTGGGCAGGTTCTTTTTGCGAAATATATAAATATATGCACATATGTACATATGACTTACTGGAACGATGCGACAAACGTTCTATGCGCGTTTCTCTGCCGTATTTTAAAAGTATCTGTTTTCTCCAGCTTTTTTGTTCATTTGCGTTTGACACCTGAGGATGATTCGACGAAGAATCGAAATGGTTCGGGAAGCCTATGAAATATTTATTTATTTTTTTAAATTGTAATACAAATAAGATCATCTGAAAAATTGAAAAAATAAAAAATGTCTAATTAAAAAGACGAATTCTGTTATATTTTACAATGTTTGGTAAAATGAGGAAATGCTGGCCAAACACACACAATGCATATATATATATATATATATATATATATATATATATATATATATGTATATATATATGTATATATACACACAGTGCATATATATATATATATATATAATTTTTTTAAATCAATAAATAAAAAAAGTTATGAATTTTTAAAAATAGGACCCTGATTTTTGCCCACCCTATATATATATATATATATATATATATATATATATATATATATGGTGGGCAAAAATAAGGGTCCTATTTTTAAAAATTCATAACTTTTTTATTTATTGATTTAAAAAATTTTTTTTTTTTAGAATAAGTAAAGGACCCCTTCCGAAGCAAGCATGAGCCGTATTAGCCCTAAGGAACGTACCTTCATTTAGAAAACATTATTTTTGCTTAAAAAACTCAAAACAGTGTAAAAAACAATAATTTAGTTTTTGTATGTTTTAAGAAGTGTTTTTCGGCTAAAATTTGTTTTGTGTATTTTAAAAAATCCCGGAAGGGTCAGTCTACACACACATAAAGTTTGGTGAGTTTAACTTTTATTTTGTGGAAGTTATTCAAATTCAAGTTATTCAAATTTAAAGATAGGACCATTATTTTGGCCCACCCTGTATATATATATACATACATCTGTTTATGTGTGATGTTTTGTATACGTAAATTTGTTACATTTTGGCGTAACAGAAATACATGTTGCCGTGACGTTAAACGTACGTATACCGAAAAAAACACTGCCCTTATTTGTGCTTCACTTCGATACTACGTGTCAAAAATAATTCTTATCACTTTGGGCATGTGCACGGATGAAAAAAAAAAGACTTAAGTCTATGCCATTGTTTTTTTGAGCTCAAAAGAAATAAACGTTCTTCATAATAATTTTCTGTGATTTCGCCAAATCAGACGCCGGGCGAAGACAACATAATGTTTGCATAACAGATAAAGGCTAGTTCAGTTTGAAGATGTCTACAGAATGCCCATCTTACCTACATTGGAGTCCCATCAACTGAAATCCCCCTTTTTTAACTCAGAAGTGCCCGGGGTCAGGTAAAAGACGCTCAACCGCCCGAGAACATGTATTGGACGATCAGATGATACTTAAATCTCCATCCACTCATATGAGAATGTCTAGCCGAAGACTATATAATTCAGCACGAGTAAATATGTCCTCTAATACACAATCGTATCTAAGTATCGTCCGGCTAGTCTTCTGTCCGTTATTAACAAGGTTTTTGAAAGTTTGGTCAACGGCAAGCTTGTTCATTTTCTCTAAAGTCTTTAGTGATGTTCAGTATTGTGTTGGTGGTTTTCGTTCAACTGCTGATCTTTTAACTGTTGTAACTGAGTTAGTCTGTCAGTTATTGATAATCTATGAGAGGATAGAACCATAAGGCTTGACATTTCGAAGGCGTTAAACAGAGTGTGGCATTCTGGTTTCCTACACACATTTAAGGATTATGGTATTAATGGTGAGGTTGTTGAAATTATTAGGTATTTTCTTTCTGATCGAAGCCTGGAACTTCATTATATTTTCCTATCCGTGATGGTTTTTGTCAGGGCTCTATTCTAGGCCCAACTCTGTTTCCTCTCTATATTAATGATATTACAGAAAATATTTTAAGAAAATAAACACATATGCTAATGATACCACTCCCTATGCTGGTGTTGCTTCTCGACCATCTCCCTCGGATCAGTCGAAAAAAAGCAGCTGATCTAGAAGTTGATGGAGTTAATGACTCAGCTCGTGTCGTTCAGTCGCAGACGTGTCCCTTTTCATCCTGACAAACTCATGGATTACTCTGCTCTTGAGGAGAAATCGACCCTGAAACTTCGTGGTCTTTCTCTCTCACTAAATCTTTCTTAGAGTTCATACATTAGATGCATTACTGTTTCTGCTGCTTGTAAAGTCGATTCTCTCTATCGCTCTAAACACTTTCTCACACCTGAGGCTATTCTCTATCTCTGCAAATCTACAATCAGACCATGTATAGAGTACCTTTGTAATATTTGGGCTGGTGAATCTCTGTCTCATTTGAGGGTTATTGATTAAGTGCAGCCACGTATCTGTAATTTTGATTGGCCCTACCTTTAATTCTTCTCTGCACTTTCTCTCTCTCACAGACGTGATGTTGCTAGTCTCAGTCATTTCTATAAATAATATTATGGTATGTGTTTTTCAGAATTGTGTGATCAATTCCACGCTTATTTTGTACCAGCATTGTTTAATCGTTGGTCTAGTGGTCTCCATCAATTCGCTGTTTTGATACCTCATTGTAATACAGCTTCCTATTTAAGTAGCTTCTTTCCAAGAACCACTGGCCTGTGGATCTCTCTGCATGTTGATTGTTTTTCTCCTACCTATAACTTTGTTTTTTCAAAAAAGACTAATACACATATCCTGTATTTGTGATAACCATATTTGTTCTTGTTTACTCCTTACATCAAGTGGATTCATGCCTTGTCTGGATCGATTTCTATTAAAAATAAAAACAATCTGTGCAGCTTGAAATATCACGAACGACTGCCTAAAGGGTTTGAACATCATAATGTGTCCTTTAAAGAACCATAAAGAAGAACCCAATGGCTCAATTCAATCCTTGATAATCATGGAAAACTGAACTGATTCAGGAAATCCATCTCAACGTACGTGACCGTAGATGATGCGGAAAACTACATATAACGGAATTGAAAAAGGCTGACATTTCGTACGTGAATATATTTCATAAACAACACGCAAATAGTTCTGATCGTAAGAGAAACAGTACTATTTACTGAGATACATTGAAAATAACCCTCTCGATGGCGTTAAAAGCCAGTGGCAAAAAGTGTCATAATTTTCGGATGAAACAGTACGAGTATATCTTTGTAGAGTGGGAGAAAGCTCAAACACATCCGATTACTTCTGTTTTAGTGCCTCCAAAGCTTTTGACTTTCTAGGATGCCATATTTTGTCACAATGTACTATGAAACTGCATGGGTGCGTTTACTTTATTGGGCGCAATCGTCTTACACGTTATTGTGTTGCATAGTCCCAGAATGGGCCGTGCCAGTTCTCGGTTTGTATACCCATCCCGGAATGGGCCGTGCCAGTTCTCGCTTAAATAACTGGGCATTTTAACACAAAAAAGGCATATGTTGTATACCTTTTGATGTCTCGCACCTTCTCTCTTTCCTCGTCGCGTAGAGGGGTGTCGTCTAGTGATTGTCTTCTTCTTCTCTTCTGTACGCCGTGAACATCGCAACTACAATACAAAATCTTCGTACAACGATTCACGAGACAAACAATATTTTAAACTTTGATTGGTTTATGTCACGCTTAATTCTATCGTGTCGATATTGGAGATGTTTCACCAACGTTAAGGGAGAGACACACTTACTATTCTATCGTTGTTAATTCTAAGCCTTAGCCATTCGAGGAGGGGGAAGGAGGACTCTCACACCTGTATTCTCTTAGGGAAATAAATTCCCATTTTTCATTTAGAGACTACATAGAGAAATAGTCTGTTCGGCTTGCTTCCAAAACCCAGACTGGCAAAACACCGTTTCCCACACAAAAGCCCGTGACGTCACAGATCCACACGTGCGACACTGATGCACAAGCATTTATTACACTCATGATTACTGACCTCTTGACCCGGTCAACGTGATGGCCCTGTCAGCGTGTGTGAGCTTCAACTGTGAGAACCAGTCTATTTTGCACTCTACTGTACCGGTCCGCCCGACTAAAAAAAGGTCGGCCTTAGATAGCCATTGTCCAACAATTGATCTTACCTACCAATTACCTAATTCTCCGACGAATTGACGTCGACAAGAAGCTTTGTGGATCTTTTAAATTCAACGTTGGTCAGTGATAATAGACAGAGAAACCAGTCGGTATACATGTGTTCATCGTAGCATAGGACAACATATTGGCTGAGTCTAATAATAATCTATATAAACAGTTATTTTTAATAATAAAAATTGTATAGTTACAAATTACCTGAATAACATCTATCTATTGCGATCGTCATCACTCGCCTAGTCTAATAATCAATTCTTCAATATTTGTTTATGACAATCTGGCACATTGTTACGGACAGCCTGAATTAAATACCATGTTTATATATCTCTTCTGCAGACTCGTGTAGTCTATAATCATCGCGACACACATGCAATTATCAAAATTAGACGTTGATAATGATAGCTTAAATAACTAGAATTACACATCAATCTATCCTGGACATTTGTCGTGTCGAATTATTACCCGACGAGTATTTATTTATGAGAAACAGACGTTTATATTTACGGATGCCCAAATTACTAATAGTGTTTTTCCATCTCTCCTGTAGTTAGCCTAGTCTAATAATACTACATACAACTATTTATATATAATTTTCAAGTTTTATAACTATATATGGTTGAAATAGTTTATATTCTGCTGTTACCTCTCCTGTAAAATAAAATGAAGATATAATAATAACATTTATCTCTAGAATCATTATTCCAAGATTTATTATAATCTTTTACAGTCATTGCAATCGGGAACATGGCTACAATGTACGGCTTTAGTTTAAGAAGTATCAAAAAAAATTACAATCCAGTGAATCATATGTAATTGGTGCCTCATGACTATGGTACAAAATCAATGCAAATCTGAAATATTTGAGATTAAAATGGAAGGGTGAGCCCATATTATGCAACATGATATTCCTTCAAAATACACAAACACAACTTAAAGTGGTCGACCATTTTTGTGGCGCCACACAAACATGTAGAAGAAAGCGCCACTACTTTCCCTCTGGTATGACTCGACAGATGATTGGACATCAGTCACCAGAAAAATTAGCGAACACTCTGATCATTATACCAAATACTGCATGTGCACTAACGTAATCTAATTACACTGAACCCTCATTGAAAATGGGGGTATACTCATAGAATATATAAAGGAAAGACGATATTTCCCCATGTACCTTCTCGGAGTATAGAAACCTAACCACATGCATCACAGGCTACTAAACACACCTCTATATCACACTTATTCACTCGAGCGTGTTTTAGTAAATTTCTTATTATTTTTCCAGCTAACACTAAATATTACATTTGGCCCGCCATCTCCGACTCTCCGACACACAAACTCCACATAGGTGGTAGCAAAATCTTTCCTCCCTAACAATTATGTACTGTCAATCCACTCATCGACACCGGGAACTAATAAACACAGTTTACTTTTCACAAAACAGTCTGTATTTATTTATTATTTGCCTGGAATTAATTTACTACATAATATAAGGCAATACTCAAAGACTTAATGACCGCTCCCGTTCACTCCGATGATATTCCGCGAATATCAGATTACGTTATTTCTAATTCAACCTATTACTTCTATATTAAAATTCATTCCGGATTTCAGCGAATAAAATTAACGAACACAGTTTATGTAACATTTAAGCATTCAACATGGCGACTACACTTTCTTGATCGAATAACGGCCAAGATACTGGTAGACCCCGATACATTTACATTTTCAAATCCATACACCTTTAACACGCATATTATAGAAAACTTGCCCAAATAAATGCCCTAAACCGTGTCAGTTTTTAACTTCATATTAAACGGCAGAAGCTGCCAATAAACAAGCTTAGGTTAATTCGCCTATTTTCACATTCATTTTTATCTCGAAATCGTGGCGCAGTCGTTAATAAGGGAGGTTTCATGATCGCCAGGTTCAGCGTTCGATCCCACTTTTTTCCTTTTTATTTTAAGTTAAAACATTAACCAACACGGTAGAGGGGGGGACAATAGGCCGTTTCTTTTTTATGCAATAGGTAGTAATTTCTCCCGTGCAACGCCGGGCGACGGGTTCCGCTAGTAGAATATAAAGTATAGATTTAAATAAATCACACAATGACCCACTGCCATTTTTGTCGATAAGAAGTTAGTAAAAGAAGAAGGAACGAATATTAACACATTGCGAATAGTAACAAATGGATAAGACAAAATATGATATCAAAACCATACGTATATGCCCTTACCCCTGCTGAGTTAGTTTTAATATAATGGGCCAGTTTTGAGGATATAATCTTTTAAAACATAGTTACACTCCAAATAAGACAAGTTGTCACTGTAGACGTAAGGATTGGGGGGGGGGGAAGTTTTTGGGGCTATCCTAAATTGGGAGCTGTGCAGCGAAATGCTTCTTCACATTAGTTTTACATTTCTGCATGTCGGTACAGTCGGGGAAACAAGGAGACAGGAGGGAGTTCGAAATACCAGAAAACGAAAAAATAAGTTATTGGAGTAGAAGGCTCTCCAGCATATCGACACTTCAACACTGAATGGATGGGATTTAGCTGATTTTCGGGTTGGTCGAGTTTATTTACGTCGAGGGGGCACCAGAGTAGCACGTTCATCGGATCACATTGTATTGAAGTGCTTGTAAAACAAGCACAAGAATGCAACATTGCAGAGATGGAACAAAGACTAGAGCTTGGTAGATAAGTAGGGGACTATTAGATTAGCGACTCATTTTTGGACCTTGTCTAAGGGGGAGAGACTAGTGGATGGTGCATCAGCCCAGATGTGACAACAATAATCCATGCATAGGGCGGATGGCGGCGTTGTGAAAATATAGAGTACTGTAAGGTGTAAGCAGTTTTCTGTCACGGTAGAGGAAACCCACCTTCTTTGCAACAGCCTTGCCAATGCTTTCTATGTGTGTCTTTGAATTCATGTTAAGTGTTAATTTAAGACTTAGGAGTTTAAACTTAGGACTCTTAGTTATGGTGTTATTTGCCATATTGATACATTACAGGTGAGCAATATAACTAAGTCTTTTAATTTCAACATCGTATAAAATGTACTTGACAGTAGCCGCTATTATGATAAATATCCTCAAACCTAAAACCCTGCTGAAATTATTGTACAATTCACAATTGATCTTTCCTACAAAAGTGCATTCCTGAGGCTACAATTATACCAAACCGAACGTTTAACGAACCGGCATTGTTAGCGTTCAGTAAGAAATACCCACGACGATTGAAAACAACGCCAGTAAAAATTTAAACAAAACAAATGTTTTTATTTCGGAGATTCCGTTATACTGGACGAATTGCACACCTAAGTCTCGAGAGTATTCTACCTTTTTATTAAATTGGTAGCTGGAGAAAAGAACTTATGGAGTTTTACTATTCTTTATTTTATTGGGCAAATAATTCACATAAACACATTAAACCACATTGACTGGAAATAGCTTTAATCTGATTTATTTTAAACAATCAATTAAGCGGACAACGCAAGGCGACTTTCAGTTATTCTACGTCTGAAGTTATTATGCAAACCTACTAAGTGTATTTTTAACCATGAAATAAAATCATCAATAAATTATAAGAACATATAATAGAATAAATTACAAACACATGAGTTATGTTCGTACTCTTACAGCTGACGCACCATGTTTCCGTGATTTCCCGTCGTCAACGTTCGGGCAGATCTCGGAATCGTCCGAGAGTCGATGAAATTATTGACCAAGCAGCCGATAATTTTGGTAGAAATCAATCGCGTTCAATAAAAAAAAATCTCTATAATTTCTGCCAGATCGTTGAATCACCCGAACGATTATTTAGGGGTTTTGAAAAAAAAATTTAAAAAACATTGAATAAATGTTTAAAAAAACAGCATATGCTATACAAATCAAACAAAATCATCTTTTGAAACTTTCCGATGCACAGACAAAACACATTTTATTGACAAACATTTGATTAACAATGGTTCTTTTGATAAACACAAACACAAATAAACATCTAATTAATAACAGATGTTTAGCTATGGTGTGTTCGTTCTTTATTTTTGTATATGTATCTTAGTTTTGTTTTCTTCGTCGTAAATTATCGGCCACCAGTCTTCAATTCAGCGTTTGATAGTTTTCGCCTCGTCAACTCTCAGGCGCTTCTGTTATATGAAAGAACATTGACGATGTGAAGTCACGGAAACACGGTGTGTCATAAAAGAGTACCATTAACTCATATAAAGCATTTGCATATGAATATACGTACTCAATTTCTCAATGGCAGACATAAATTCATTGATTCTGTAAATAGTTTCTTGTACACAAATTCAATTTTGTATAAAATAGTTAAATTGCTTAACATAGCTCTACTCTTCTCTGTACCTTTCATAAGATTCCTTCTATAAAAGTGACCGTAGATCTTCGATAGAAATCCAATATAGACTTGGTGACGGTCATTCAATTCTATTCTCTATTTTGCACAAAACTGCACATCATGTTCTGGTGAAATTTTATGATATTATCTATTATTTCCTTTTAGAAATACTTGAACTATTTAATAGAGAAGAAGTTCAACGGCTAGCACTTCCTGTGTATTATTGATTGTTTTAGAGTCTGAGAAAATTGACAACTAGAAAACTCGGCAAGATTTGAAAAGGATGACCTGCATCCTCATCATTTTACTGTATTAAAACTGTGGAAAGCTTAGTTAGAGTTCAGTGCTCTTGATATACCTTGACGACTGTTAATTAAGATATACCAAATTCAGCTTACCTGCTGGAGTCAAATTTGTTACCCCTGATCCATTATGCATTCCAGCTTCCTTATCGTCAAGGCGTTCCGTATATAACACTATCACACTGAGAGAAATGGTCAGGCTTTAAATTTTCGGAAGGTGAACATACACTTAATTATGAATACAGTTCGATAAATGTAATAAATATCAATAAGTAGCAGATGCACTTGAATTTTTGTTGCATACTATCACAATATCAACTACTATCTGACAATAAGGTCGCTGTTCCATTATTCCTACTTACAGTAATATTTAGACCTTTTTTGCGTTTGTATAAAATGAAAAATCAGATACATTATTTTAGTTGAAATCATATTTATCTTGTATTAATTAAATAAAGTTAAAGGAATATGACATTTTACAAAAATAAATGCTCAGATAATCTTTTCAGCAATTAATAAAAACGGCGACTTTGGCGTTCGCCATTTCAGCCAGTGTGGGGTAAGCCGGCTCCAGTTGAGTCAAGGCAGCTCGTCCTCGGCATACCACAACCAGTTGCTTCGTCAGACCCGGTCAGCTTTGAACATCGCGAGACAATTTGTCAATAAACCTTCCATATTGTTTGTGCCATCAAGCTAATAGGACGGGGGCTATTATCTTGTGGACCAGATCACGTGGAAAATGACGAAGTCTTAGACTCCAAAATAAATGACGATTCCTCTGTGCTCTCGACAATACCTCAACCTCATATTACAATTTGTATTTTTATTTTATTATAATTTTCTATTTTTAAGTTACAAATAAAATAAAGGTAAATGAAGGCAAATATATTTACACTTTATAGATGTCCAACGAAAAGAAAATGTTATTCTTGAGAAAAAAACTTAATACAAAATCAATCCTACAAGTTGGTGCCTCTCAATAGCTGGTATGGAACATTGTTTACAATAGCGTATGTTCACAGAGGAACACATAGAATGAAAGACGACTACTACATGTATATTCTAGATTGGATAACGTTGTAAAGTCAAAGTTTTGAGGTCCGGTTAAGCAAAACTCAAAATGTGAACGTGTACATATATTTTATGAAGAGTACACCGCGTGATGGATTGTCGAAAGGATCGAATGCGTTCCGACAGGTTTCTCTCGTAAGTGTTTTACGCAAATGCGCATGTAATTAGTGTATACGTAGGTAAGTGGTCTGTTCTGTCATCAACCTAAGTAAAAGAAGAAATTCGCTGTAAACAGAACACATATTTAATGAGACATATGTGTGTAGAAATAATTAAAAAAACGAAAATGAATTTGACAATTGCTGAGTTTGATTGGGTAAATGTCAAAGTTATATCGTGCTGTTGTTTCTCAAAAGAAGGAAATACTCTTAGTCTTTTAAGCTTTCTATTGATAAGTTGTAAACTTTATTCTTTATCGGATTGACTGCTTCTCAATCTCAAACTGGTCGACTCTCTTCTACCAAGCCTTCATACCTCCAGTTATTCTATTGAGCAGTTTATGTTGAGATGAGTTTCTGGAGTAGCTAACCAATCAAAGTCCGTTTCGCTTTTTTCTGCTCTCCTACGATTTGCCATTTAATGAGAGACTATATTAAACCCAGAGGTTCTTCACAATGTATGGGCTCGTCTTATCTCGGGAATAACACGCCTTACTATCTGTTGATAATTCGGTTAAACCAAACCCAAATAACTAAGTCTAAATATAAGCACGAAAATTATATGTGTTTAAAGTATCATTTTACATATATCACAATTCCGTTTAAGTGTTTTCTCTTCACGTGTCATCCAGACACAAGATATATAGCATTTCAAAAATACAATGTTTACATGACCTTGTTAATCTCTTCATAACATAAAAAAATGAGTTGATAAAAATTAAAATAACAATTATTTATGTCATTTTTTGCGAGATGTGTAATTGAGTGTTAATTATACGTGTGATTTAGCTGAACATTATACAGCTGTTTTATGATATTATTTGCATCATTCCGGCTGTTGTTCTACCATTTTTTGTTACTCATACAATCTTTCGGTCAATGTGAATAGTGACGTTTTTAGGTGTATTTTATCGATCTCCTGAATTATTACTTTGATTTCGGGAATCCGTACGCAATTCTAAACTGGACCCATTATTTAATATCAGGGTGTATATTGTTCTCGTTCCGCCAGTTGTTACGTCATTCTTGATTATATTGTTTGTATCGCCTGTAATAAGTATTGGACTTCCAATCACCATTCTGAATTGATTATTACTTTGTACTTCATGTTGCGCCATAGTTCCAATCGGTATTACATTTCGAGCAGACGGATAGTGATCAATTTTTTGAATATTACCAATCACTACTGATATAAATGACACCTCTTGTGGTGCAAAATAATTAGTTCAAGAGAAATGGGTATATTGATGTATTTAGTCGCCATATTAGACACTATTTTAGAAAAAAATTGTGGAAACTTGAAGAATGTTTCTATGTTTTTCTAACGAGTTAATTATGCCAAATATCTGCTGACATTATATTTGAAGATTACCATGTTATTGTTCGCAAGTAAGCAATTATGTGCTTAATGTGCTGCACAGTAGGAAGTGCTTCAGAAGAAACTCTGTCAATGGAAATCATGAAAACAGTAAGAAAAATTATATTCAGTTGTTGTGGGAAGACGAGTTCTTGTTGTGAATGCCTTCCAATGAGGAATCAAAGATTAGCAGTAAGTTGAGCACTTCCCATAGATATGAGGATGGAGTTTTAAAAGACTGATGAGAAGTAGTTATAGAAAACAGACAGCAAACTGAACATATTTTTGTTTTTTTTAATTCTATGATTATAAATATTTTTTCATATATTTGAATGAAAAAAAATAGAAAAATATATCCGTGTAATAAAAGAAGGCGTGTTTAGTGTGTCTATTTACCATTATTTCCAAAATTCTAACAAACTTTTGCAGAGTGCCATGAACTCAAAAACATTACATGCATAGGTTTTCATATTCTCTAATCTCCTTCATATATAAGAGTCAATGTGTGTGTGTTTGTTATAAAGATCGATGCACAAAATCTAAACCCACCATTGAAATTTCACTTTGATTTTAACTGGGCTCACTAAGCGAAATTGTCCGTTAGGTCCATTAATAAAAACTGCTATAAATACGAACGCGATTTTCTTTCTCTTTCCCCTCGCCGTCCAGTTTCTCGTCTTCGTTGCCTATTTATTTATGGCCGTATCGACATTCGTGAATGATTCGCGTCTGATGCTGTGTTTCGTGTTAGTTCGTCGTTGTCTCTTTTTGTTTCATGGCTGCGTCGCATTGTTGTCTAGTAGCCGCCTTCATCACTGTTTATATAGTGTATTATAGCATAATACTAAAAAGAATCAAAGTACAATACAGATTTGTAGTTCAAGGTTTGTGTTAGAGATAAATATTAAACGTTTTACAAGTACAATGTTACTTAGATTATAGAATAGGGAGACAGTTATTGTGCTCTAATGACATATTTAGATAGATAGATGGATAAACAGATACACAGATATACTGAGGTATATGATTAAATGCATACATGTCGACGCTTTCGTCGCCCCGGTCGATTCTAAAAGTGTTATAGTTATTACTACATCTTATTATGCGTCTGTTCGCTTCGAATTACTACACTATCACTGATTTTCAGGTGTAATATTTTCCCCTGTTCTAAGGTGACGTCACATCTGCGATGATTACAGATCGCTTTAGGTCTGACATTTCACTCTGGCAAAATTGTTTACTTTGCGTGCGAGCGAGCATGGTTACCTGCGCCGACGCACACGAGTCAACATTTATACTAGTGTATGTATCATCATAATATAACGTACGTGTCATCCACATTTTAACATACCAAAACACCATAAATCAAACACATAAAACTCCCATAAATCGTCTCTATGTCTTGTCTGCATGAAGTCCTACGCCTTTCTTCAGATAAATCTACATGTCAAACACCGGAAATTATGTTAACACGACAATCTATGTGCAAATTCTAACCGAACTCTTTATATAATCAATGGGGTAGATTGGTCTCGTTCTATCAGCTACATAAAGGTAGAGGTATGAATTAATTAAAACTGTCACTCAGAACTAATTGTTACTGACCGCCTTTATTGGTTGCCTTACGTTGTAAAAATAACATCTACTATAAAATTATATTTATAAAGATATTCTTAACATATTTAAATAGAAGCTTTCTAAACTCTTTTGCACTTTCAGCTAACAATTAAATAAATAAATTAATAAATACAAATTAGTACAAAACTTTGCAAATAGAAGAGTAAGGTGCAATACAAGATTCTTCAATATCAGAAACTAAATCTGACCCAACACCGCTTGTTGCTGACTTTGAGTCGGGTACTCTTCTTGTTTGCTACGTTGTGAAACTAAATTTGCCATCGCTATTCTATCATCCATCGGGAAGATTTTCTGAGACAGGCAATATATATATATATATATATATATATATATATATATATATATATATATATATATATATATAAAGAACAGGAAAATAAAGATATAATGTATATCTTTAAATTACAACCTATCTAGAAAGAATTGATACTCGATATACTAAGTTAATCAATTATAAAGACATGTAAAATATTAGAATAAAGATTGTAAAAATATACAATTACGTCCTCAGTTGCTCAAAACAGACAAATGAATATTTTATTTACAACACCTTTTTCTTAAGAAATTGAGGACGTGATATATATTGTAATTTTAGCATTTTCATCCTCATCTTTTTCTTGTCTCTCTCTCTATATATATATCTATCTACCTATCTATATATATATGTATATATATATATATATATATATATATATATATATATATATATATATATATATATATATATATATATATGTATGTATGTATATATTATTGTATACGTACATAAAAGTAATCTGTAGACACGTGTTTTTGGATTACATCCGTCATCTACATGACTAACTTAGACAAGGATCGAACCTTCGATATTGACGTCTTAAGTTTTACCATCATACCTTGTGGTCCCTGTCTAGAAATATGTGCGGTTGTTATCATCTACATATTTAATATATTTTTATGTAATGATTTTTATTGGTGATTTCAGCATTCGTCGTTTTTTGCTTACTTCTACTTCGATTGTCTCGCTTCCTAAGATATTAAGATGCAGAAAATTGCATTATTAGTCGCCTTTCACTGTATATGACGTACCTTCCGTTAATATATGTATATATTTATTTATTTATTTCATACGTACATAAAATAATCCATTGGCAAGTGTTTCTGGCTATTTTCTGCATCTTAATCACTTAGGAAATGAGACAATCGAAGCTAAGTCACGCACCTACCTTGAAAAATAGCGATAGAGTAGAGCCACAATAACAAAGCATTTTCCCTAAGAAATTAGAAGATATCATCTCCCGCTACACGGCAAAGTCAAGTTTGATCTCTTTCAAAGCAAGAAGCTGCACTTCTGAAGATTTGCAAGCAAAACTCTACTTTAGGATGTATAGTAAATATACGTATACTTTTAAATAAATATAAACACTTTGTAAAGAGAACAGACACATTACTCTACAAATTAAACTCATCCTAATCAAAGGTTATTGAGTTGTTACAAAAATAATGGCCGATTTCCGAAACACATTTATTCATGAAACCTTAACAGTAGAAGTGTCAACATTCGTCAAAATATGAGCTTTAAACATCACTGTATCTCTGCCATCGATCTACGGGATTATGTAATTTTTGTTGATAAAAGAGTTTATACCTGTGATGCAACACAATCTTTGAAAGTTAATTCGATTTGTTTCTTTAGAACGAACAGTTGTACCATTTAAAAATGTGCTTAAATGCTTGAAACATGATAATCAGTAGGCAAAAAATATCTGGGGGAAATACAGGTTGTGGTAGGGCTTTGTATCCGAATTCTGTGAGCCATTCTTGCAGCATGTGGCTGTGCATTATTATGGAGAAGAATTTGACCACGTTGATTCACCAATTTATTTTGCAAGCGAATACGCATATCAGCGAGTTGATTGCAGTAAATGCTAGCAGTAATGGTCTGATTGTTTTCCCAACAATTAACACCTAACGCAGACTACCAGTTAGTTACCATACTGTTGGGCTGGTGCAATATTGGCGTGTGGGACTCATCACGATAGAATCATTGCCCTACTGGTTTACGGTTGTTATAAATAAATCCACTGTTCGTGACTATTTGTTCAAGAAATTGGTCACTGGTGTTACACAAACACGTCATTTGAACCGCCTAAATGTGTGTATGCTCGTGAAGGGCCCATTAATTGAGCTTTTTTACATTTCTAATACTCTGTAAATTCCGTGAAACTGTTGCAGTAAGTGCGTGAAACATTTATGTGACACTCTGACGTGAATTTCTCTCAACAAGTAATTGCAATTGCTCATTATACAGCCGCCTTCTACGTTTTTTATTTTCAAAGATCTCATCTCAAGAACAGAATTTCTGGCACCACGTACGTAATGGCAGAGGTTTCGGGAGTATTGTGGCCAGGTTTAAACTCATGCAACATGAGAAAGCGAAGATCATGTGTTGGTATGTTCATCCTTGACGGTGTTCTATGCTTTAAAAATGCTTTCTATCTGAGAAAAGTATCAGATTATTATTGAGAACCCATTAATCATTAAACATGTAAAAATGTGCCCGCAATGAAATACACATTCTGTGTTTAATTGCCTTTTTAAAACCAAGCGCTTCAGACGGCCATTATTTTTGTACGAACCTACTCATAATTGACAAATCAATTCAAATGCCTACCACGTTTTGAAGATGAATCTTCCACAAACAAAAACTAAAAGGAACATTTTACTGATATATTTATTTTCAAGGTTTGATCTTACTTCATTAATTACAACCTCGTAAAATACACCCAAGTATATGTGTAAAGGTACCCCACTCTGTTCCGTCACCGTGTCATGAAACCACTTATAACATAGTTATTCCACTCGTGTCTCTTTGTCTCTGTGCTCACACCTCTGGTTTTCTACGCAGAGATCTTGCCAGACCGTGAACACTCTTTGGCCGATCGTCATAGTTGCACATGAAACAATAGCTCGATCGAAATTCCTCCAGGCCCGGATGATGATGATGATAGCTGACTTTGTCGATCACGTCTCTGTGAAGGCAAGGTTATTCAAGCAGAACAAATCAACAATAAAAATGCAAACAACTCGGCGATTTCTTTTTGTCTGAAATAATTATTAACAAGATAAAACAATTGTTTTTAAACGTTGAATTAAAGGTTACCTTTCGATAATGTCTTTTTTACTAAACTATTTCGTCGTCTTTCTCTCAGCGTGTGTGCGTGTCCATTTACAACGATTATTTTCACAAGTTGTACTAATTAAGTCATTACTCTATGTTTGGAAAACGGTGGGTCTTACTTCGTCCCGCATGCCTGGAATCGGCATGCCTTTTTGAGACGACTGGCCGGAATGAGCGCCCAGCTCTAACTGCCGACTTGCTTTCTAGTTCTGTGAAACTGTTCTTCTGGGCGTTTTCACGCGTCGGCACTTATTGAAAAGGTTCATTGCTACACTCGTTCCTTCCTAAACTATTTCTCTGTCTCTCTTCCTCTCTCAGAGGTTTGGGGAGGGGGAAGCGCGTTTGCACGCATAGACTCCTTTCAACGATTCAGATAAAATGGCATTTCACTTTTTAGATTTTACTATGCTCTCTCCCGCTCCCATCCCTTCTTCTGTGTCCTTCTTCCTCTCCTGGTGGTTCGGGAGGGGCGTGCCTATCCAAACAGATGCATCGTTCTCCCTTAGATTCCATTGCCATTATAAAAACAAAATTACTCGCTTTCTTTGTCTCTATCAAAAGGGCCCGAAATCCCCAAAAAGTTGACCTGTTATCAGTCTATTGGTGATTAAGAGATCATGAGCAAATTCTGAGGCAGCACCTGGTAAAGCTGCCTATTTGTTTTGATATAATTTGGTTTGACAACCTAAGCTGCTTTTTTCAGATATTTCGACGCAATCTTCTCGTCTTGTTTAGATAGTCTATTTCACGTTGAGTATATGTACTAGTCTCATATCTCCACTTCGCTACTACGTAGGGACTAGCATCATCACTAGATGCATACTAGCGCACCCCCAGGGTATCGTTGTGTCATATATGCTAATTAAAACTAAACATCGTTCGTTTTCTGGCTATCCTTAATATTACTTTAGTTTTGAAAATAATTTAACTGCTTAAGTCAAATGCGTGAATGTATGCATACATATTGTTGGTGTAGGTTGATTCTGTGGCAGGGGTTCGAACAATGCGACCGCCTGAGAATATAATGACTACACTGATGAGAGCAAAAGCTTGAAATGCTAGCGTATGTAGATAAATACTTTAATATTATTTACTTAAAATTAATATTGGTATAAGCCCTGTTGAGATAAGTTAAAAATAGTTGGCACGTAGCTATAAGGCATATTCCGACCACGTTCGGAGAATCTTTATTCAGTCTTTCTTGATATGCACCCATTCGCATAAATACAACTAAAATTCCCTTTTTGAATGTGGAAATGTCTTATGGCCTAATGTTTATGACACTTTCTAGCGGAGTGTAGGTTGATTCTGTAGCAGGGGTTCGAACCATGCGATCGTCTAGGAATATACTTCCTACACTGATAAGAGCGAAAGTTTGAAACGCTTGCGTATGTTGGTAAAAATAATACTTAATATTATTTACTTTTAATTAATACATATATATATACATACATATATATATATATATATATATATATATATATATATATATATATATATATATATTAAATATCGATAGACATATATATGTTATCATTTTTACAGTTGTCATTGCACCCCAGACCCAAGTATTATGAATCATTCGGAAAGTGAGGCGATCAAACTATGGAATGCGAGAGAAATACGTATTTTTAAATATGTACACAAGTACTGAAATTCTAATGAGAGTTCCGTTTTCTTAACACAGACGTTACTAATTTTTTAATCGTTGATTTATTATTTCCTGAATAGGATCAACTTGATATGAACTTAATAACCATTAATAGTAACATAAATTTAATATTAATATATATGTTTCGTGCTTTTACGCTCATCAGTATAGAATTGCTTTACCGTGCCGCTGTTCACACGATTCGAACCCTAGATCCCAGTATTATGAACACGGCTTCATAACCGTTATATATCAATTCATATATAGATATAGATATATATAAACATATATATATATAAACAAAATGTAGTCATTTAGTCATTACTCTTATTAAAATGTATATATATATATATGTTAATATATATATATATATATATATATATATATATTACATATATATATATATGTATATACTTATATGGTACGTCAATGAAAATTAATAAGACCTGCAAATGGAAGCAAATCGATATCTTCAGTTGTTCAAAACAAGGAGCAGTTTAGTTAATAAAAAACGTTTATTTTTCTTCTCTTTCATTCCTTAAACCAGGCTTTTCAAAGATTAAAATCATATCATCAGAGGAAAAATTATGATTGATAAGTTGACAGGATAGGACTGTCAAATTTTCAAATTCGAAATAGTTTTTTTTTTAATTTTAAAGTTCAAACGGGCATTGGAATCACCAATAACGAAATCCCCCCCCCCAAAAAAAAACGTGGGGCTCAGAAATATTGGTAAATCCAGAGCAATCTGTATAAAAATCCAACGACGACGATTCCACTAAGGTCTGTTGTCCTCGGAGAAGGATCAAATAAAAATGGCCATGTCAAAGAAAATAATATTCTTCCTGTTTTCAGTTAAGCGTATTCCAAGGCAAAAAGCAACGACAAAAGTCTCAATGGAATCAAAAACGAATCGTTGCAATGTATTAAAATTACTTGGGAATTGTGGGATAGCATAAAGTAAGGAGGGGAAAAGAAAGGGAAGAGAGAATAAAAGAAAAAGGAAAAGAAGAAAAAAAAAGAAAAAGACAAAATAAGACGATCGAAAATAGAGTGCAATCTAACAGGTGGGGAGGTGGTTAAGAGATTCAAATCAAAATGATACATACATATATATATATATATATATATATATATATATATATATATATATATATATATATATATATATATTGAGACTTCGGTTCCCGTTAGATTACCAAAGTTAAGCGTCGTCGAGCCTGGCCAGTACTAAATGGGTGACCATTTAGGAATACCAGGTGCTGTATGTGCTATCTGCTTATCTCGGCATAGTTTCCAGTCGTCTTGTACTACTATTTGCCATTGGAATCAAGCAATGCCGACTCAGGAGAGCGGTTGTTGAAGATTGCTCAACCCTTGCAATTACAAATTCACGCGTGTCTACTGGAGAGAGTCCATATATCCATACTTATATACATATATAAGTAAAATCAGTGTTCACGTACTTGATAGCTGAAATAACAAAAGGCACGTTAAAAATATATTTCGTGTATGAGTTTTGCCACATGGCTATTGTCTATGTTCTGAAAAATAGAAATGTTACGTTTAAACGCTATCTCCGATGTATACATTTAGTCGTGTCAATTTCTAAGAAGTAGTTATATGAATAACTATATTATTTCTAAGGTCGACCATATACATTCGGATTTAATAGGAAACAAGTAATAATATATATAATTGTGAATCTTTTATTTTACTTACTAAAGTAAAATGGATAATTCATATCATAACTGACTAAATACAACTCATAATTACTGTCGATACGCTAATCATGGATTAGACCAATTCGATTCTTAAATCGACCTATCTTCGCACGGTCCGGTTCTCGATAACTATCTTCATAGAACTTTCCGTTTCGTATACCCAAAACAGAAACAACACTACTATCTTTGCTTACGATTTTCATCGATTTGTAATCAGATTTTATATCTGCAATTATTTTCGATGCGTACAGACCTGCAATTTAGATAATTTCAACGTACTTTACCATTGTTGCCGATGTAGATCATAACTGACAAAATCCTTTTAAAATAGCGACAATAAACAAAATCAGGATTATTGTAATCGAATATAATATCATATAAATACATTTTTTTAAACAGTTCAGAATATGACGTCATATTGTCATATAACTGTCAAGTTGTGCAGACATATTTTGTTGCATTTTGTGTCTTCCATAGCGAAACTGAAAAGAACGAACACTACTATTTCTAGCAGTATGTGCCTAATTCGAGAGATACAGATACATATAGATATGTTTCCTTTGGAAGATTGGCTTTATTCTATATATATCTGATATATTTAAGCTCCCTTAAAACGTAAGAGTACTCTTTCGTTTTACCATGAGTATTTTTTTTGATGTTATTGAAGTATATTTTTTTCATCATCATTCATAAAAATAGATGTAACATTGGTACTGACTGTATATCCAATCGAAAGCGTTAAGTTGACACTGATGTACTGGGCTTACAACTCTTTACTGGAACCCCTCCATGATGTTTGAGTTGTTTAAAACTAACGAAAGGGTAAGGTTTAGACATGGAAACAAGAGTTTCTTGAGATATTTAATCCTCACAAGCAACTCCGGGGCACGAGTCCCGCTAGTATATATCTTTAGGGTGATATATAAGACTTAGTGATATCTGGAATTTGTATAACAATTTATTTAGTTAATATCTGAGATTGATGGAAAATTATTAATTATACAAACATATTAATTTTGTTATTCCGGTATTCACGGATGTTTCACGCATGAAAACTATACGTTGGTCAGGTTGTTGATCTTTCTTGGGAAGAGAAGCTTCGTTTCCTTCGGAGACGATCGATTATAAATTGAATTAAACTTAACAAAAATCCAATTTAAAACATTAGAACAGGAACACAAGACTAGCATGCAACAGCTGGTCCACCTGTTGTCATTGTCTGAATTAGGTGTTCAAACATGTGGTCAGTCAACTATGTGGTCTCTGTCACTGCTGTAATAAACGGATTCTCTCCATGAATAAAACTACCGTTCAATACAAATTATAAATTATTTTTAAGATAATAGATTCCCTTTAAAAATCGATCCCATCCAATTTTAAAATTTTATTGATATTTCGTTTTTTTAACCCGTCATTAGGGTGAATATGTTGCTAAATTTCCGTTCCTTCTGACTTTCTCTTTTTGTTCTTAAGATATTACAAATATTTATATTGCAAGTTGCCTATATAATGGTGTATAAAGAATGTGGGCTGAAGAAAAACACAATTAAATAACATGAAAAGGGGTTGATGTGCCGTACGAAAGACACCCCTATAAATTTCAAAGAAAGAAAAACGTATTGTATTGCACTCGCTTACTAAATATTTTGATTCCAACTTTATAAGTTTGAATTGTTCAAGTGTATATATGTTTGAATAAACAGTTTTCCTGTTTTTCCAATTTTTGTTGTGTATGCGAGCCATTTCGTACGTTTTCGGATTCATGGAGATCAACACTCTCTTGTTGACTGCAGAGTTTAGATTTGTTTTTTCTTACTTTGTATATATTCTATTGTGTAAAATTCGAGTTTAGCTGAAAACGTATTTCCCCGAAACAGACGTTGTCTGCGTATGTTTCAGCATTTCTTACATTTTCCGTTTTCTGAAGGATTATTGCATAACTTCCCATCCATTTCCTGTTAAAACGCAGTGATTTCTCATTATTCAAGTTTCTCCAAATATAACAATGGTTATCCAAAAAGATTAGAATCATGCATTGTTGTGGTTAGACTTAACTCCAGTAAAGCTGTTTTAATCTCCTTTTCAAATGTTATTTTATATCATATTCATCAGTTGTACCAATTGCTCCCGTTTGCCATATCCGCTTAGTAAGTTATGTATTCAGTCGAATGTGTCACTATGTTTGTTTCGTACGGTCTAGCGTCTAGATCGCTTGACTAAAATATCTGTTATGGTCTAAGATTTTAAATTTTTTATATCTAGGTGAAAATCAATGTCAAGATCGCAGAAAAAGGAGAAGATAACATTTTTTGTGAAAACTTCGGTTCTGTTTCTTCTAAACTCACTAATTTGTCTATATAAAAAAATGGAGTCTCGCCTGTTTTTTGCATTGACCTGTGACATTGACGGTAAATGTTCGGTCACGGTACAAAATTTTACGGCATTTTTACTACATATTTTTGGTTCAAATGTATCGATCTGATACTCATTGATAACAGTAACCGTTACGAATAATTTACACCGGATCTGATAAATATGTATTTAATTATAACAATGTCTATGCCAACTTCGGGAGCACTTCATAATATAGAAAAGTAAGTCCCTGATAAGATTTTAGCCCATCCTTACCTTGCCATGCGGGGGTATGCGGTCTCACGACCGATGTATGTTTTTTTCTTTATACAATCCGATGTTTGGCTTTTGCGTTGTAGTGTTGATTACTGATTGATTCCAAGTGTGTTCCATGACTCAACAGAGTAACTTACATGCTTTTCTGCGACTGTTCCCTGATGACGTCAACACTGTGTGCGCTTTATAGATACGCATTTCTAAACCAAAACAAATTCTAACTTTCGAGCTGTCCAACTGAAAAGGTTCCGGGTGGACATACAAGTAAACAAACAGACATACGACGTATTTTATCTATATAGACTGGTAAGGAAAACGATCCTTGAACTTGAACCACCTCGCATACCCGAGATTTAGCAGACTACTAATTATACACCGATCTATATAACTTATATAACTAGGAGTTATGGAATTATACGCTATTATCATAAGAATACACAAATTATTGCTAGATAAGAAAATGTTTCAATGTTTCACCAGTTTTCACTGCTTTATCGCTTATTTTCTGATTATTAGTTGATAATATCAATAAAGTAGTAACTTACTAATAATCAGTGAATAAGTGATAAACAATGTAATATCTTGTGATGTTGTTAATTTCAAACAGTAATGTAACAGTAGTTGTAAATCAAATGCTTGTTCTGGATGAAGATGAGAAATCAGTTTTAAAATTAATAAGAATATTCACAATAGAGAGTCGGATGCTGTTCAATGATCGATATGTTTAAAACAACTTGGGTTTTTTATGAAATCGTTCGGCATAATTTACTTGATACATATAAATCTACAAGTAAGAAAAATTTGGACAGGTCCACAATTAAACCGGGATCTGTCTCTAGAAATGCTCGTGACACGATAAGCATGAGACATATAATATTGGATAAATTAAATCAAAACCATATAAATTAGGAACGTTCGGTAAATAAATTCTGTGTTAGGATATAGTTTATAATGTAAATCAACAGAAAATGAATTTTTATGAATTTGATAAATTACTGGTAATCGTCAAACAATTACAAGTAATCGATTACAAAATAAATGACGGCGTGAAGATTGTAAGACTCAACTACTAGCTGAGTGAAACCGACGGTGTTTGTAATGGTCAGCAAACACACTATCAATAGATCCCAAGTGTTACATATGCATGCCACCACTGAAAAAAGGCAATAATACTTTAATAAAAAAACTAACTTTCAAATGACACTTGTCAAAATTTAAATCCAATTGGATTATTCGTTTACGAATAACAGATATTTAAGTGAAGCTACAGTAGCTAATTTTCAAAATATGCGTTAAGCAAAACGATGTAGTGAAATAGACCGATAGACATAGTGACGAGTAGAGTAACAGAGAGAACGGGATGAGAGAAAGAAGAAGAAACATGTAGAGCGAGTTTACATTAAGTAAGGTAGAGGCAGAAGTTATCTCATCTCCTGTAAACATGTACACAAGTATTCGCAGATAGTTGAGTGAAAATCATATCCCGTCTGTGTTCTCACATAAATAATACAATTAACCATTTTACAACCAAAAGCTAATTGTAATGTAAATTACAGCAGTAGATTCATCGATCTTCGCAGGTTATTTAAAAGCAATTGGAGTACACAACACACAATAGTAATTAGTTTCCTCACTGATTTTCCCGTTTTCTTTTTAGTAACATTTCTCGTAAAAAATTAATAAAGAACAGCACTAACCCATTTGAGTTTAACAATCTGTAGAGAGTGTTAATTCGCCTTACAGTATACACACCTACATACATAATATATCCAACCCACGCCTCACGAAGGAAGCAGCTATCCAACAAAGTCATCTTGAGTCAATTTAATAAAAAAGGGAGATCGAATTTGCTTATTCGCCACTTATGTAGCGTAACTACCTGGACACGTATGTCTAACTCGACTTCTAATGTACAATTCAACTCCGTAGATAATGTTACACTCTAACTGTATTTCTACAAACTGCCATCGTGTTTTCCTTCTTCATGGTGTCTTGTGTATTATACCAAGAACTGCCCATAACTCAGCAACCATAAACAACGAAGTTAATGACCACAGGACGCGAAGAGTGTGAGACAACCAAATACAACCACGGTTCAACAGACTATGAACAGCCATTCGGATTTAGTCATTACTCTTATTAAAAAAGAGCAACACTGTAAGCAGAGAATAAATAAATACATAAATGAATAAATATTCTTACCTTGTAGACGGATTCAATTTTATTCAGTGGCAGTTGTTACTAGAAGAGTTGTTGTCCATAATCAAATTGTGTCTGAGTTGCAGAATGATCCTTGCGAAACGGAGTGGCTCTTGGAACGTGTCCTACTATCGGTGTTATATAGTAAAAATTTCATATCACTGCGGTTTGCATATAATATATCTTATATAATTACCAACAATAACTTGAGAATACACTTTGTAATAATTGTATTAAATAGTTCCTTTTGAAACTAATTAGAATAACATTAAAAATATTTACAATAAAAGAAGATAATAAATTAGTCATTTCAAAACATGTATATATATATACATATATATATATATATATATATATATATATATATATATAGCAATAGATAAAGTGAAAGAATAGAATAAGGTGAGAATCAAATTTTATTACAGTTCTATGTTTAAGCCAAGTTCTTTAAAGTCCTTAACTCATGAGATTTCAAAGAAAATCTTCTCTTCAGAAGACCATTACCGCAATGACATTACTGCAGGTAATGAAAATTAAACTTTGACAACATTTAACAAATATATATAAACATATATAAAGGCATATAAAACATCAAATATATCGCTTCAAAACATACTTTTTTGTAAACCTATACAGTACATCCACGTAAACAAGTTTAAAATAGCTCCAGGCAAGACATCAAAGAGGTTGATTAAGACATAATTCAAATGGTGAATGGTGGTCCAAACATGCAAAAGTTATCCAAGCGGGAAATTCCTTTGATATCTATGCAGTAGATAGCAGTGAAAAGTGTATTTAAGGTGTATGCAAATTCAGAAAGTTCACTTGGTGTTGAATATTATTATGTTCAAATTCAAAGTTATCAAGAGCTAATAAGAGTCATATAAACCATAACTTCCTGGTTGTATGCAAGCTCTGCTAAATCCAATTCGAATAACATTAAACTGACCTGATGTATTCGCCCATGTTTTCGTCAGGGTCCGATAAAAATTACTCCAAAGAAAAAAATGATAATCAAAGATAATTAAGCTCGCGCAAGCCCAGTAGACAACGTGCTGTTGTCTTATCACGGAGAAATGTTCGTTTGCGGATTTCTTACGCTGTCTACTGGGCTTGCGCGAGCTTAATTTCCTTTCAATCTCATTTTTGTCATCCTCAGGTGTCAAAAGCAAATGAACAAAAAAGCTGTAGAAAGTAGAAAAGTGTTAAAAGAAAAAAACACACATATAACGTTTTTCGCATTCTTCAAAGAAGTTGTTGACGATTTGAATTCAGCAACGCTGGATGACATCACAGAACAAGTGTTGTACTCCTGAACATTCATCTATCCTTTCTAAATAATTCAAATCAGGCCTTTTTCTCTTCTTGTTAGTGGGAGTACTCTCTGGTTCCTTATCGTTAAAAATACCTGTGCTCAGTCGAACTCATCTAAGTATCGTCTTGTTAGTCTCATATGAGCAATGTTTTTGAGAGGTTTATCAATGGCGAACTTGTTCATTTGCTGGAAAGTCTGGGCCTCTATATTGATGTGCTGTATGGCTTCTATGGTTTCCATTTAACAGCTGATTGTTTCCTGTTGTAACTGAGCAGATCACTCCGTGCATGGATAATTCAGGAAAGGGGAGGGCCATTGCGCTTGAGATTTCGATGGCCTTCGCTGAAGTGTGGAATCCTAGACACTTACACAAACGTCACAGCTATGATATTAGTGGTAAGGTTATTGGCATTATTAGGTATTTTCCTTCTGATCGAAGCTTGCGAGAAACTTTGGAATGTTTCTCATCATTCTTTTTGTCTCATCAATGCTGGTGTACTTCAGGGCTCTATTTTAGTACCAACACTCTTTATGTTGTAGATAAATGGTCTGCAAGAGAATACTGTTAAAAGAATTTACATCCATGCTGATGACATCAATCTCTATTCTGAGATTTCTTCTCGTCCATTCATTGTCTTTTCCTATCAATGCTGGTGTTTATCATAGCTCTATTCTAGGCCCAACACTGTTTCTATATGATCTCCCAGCGAATATTATTCAGAAAATTAACATCTATGCTGCTAGTACAACTCTCTACTTTTGTGTTGCTTCTCACCCATCTCCCTTATATCAGTCGAAATATGCAGCCGATCTAGAAGTTGACCTGGGTTAAGTTGTGGCTAGGTGCACCACATGGCTTGTTTCGTTTAATCCTTTACATATTCAGCTCGTGTCTTTAACTCGTAGGCGTGTCTTTTTTCATCGTGAGATTCTCATAGATGGCTCTGCTCTTGAAGAAAAATCGATTGTGAAACTTCTTCGCCTTCCTCTCTCATGATATTTTACTTGGAGTTCATGCATAATTATCATTGCTCTTTCTGTGTAGTCGATTCTCTGTATCGCGCTAAACACTTTCTCACAACTGAGGCTATTATCTATCTTCACAGGTTTACTATCAGGACATGTATGGTGTACTGTTGTCATATTTGGGCTAGTGAATCTCTGTCTCATTTTAGGGTTCTTGATAAGGTGCAGAAACGTATCTGTATTTGTATTGGTCACACCTTTCCTTCTTCCCTGCACCCACCCTCTCACGGACGTGATGTGGCTAGTCTCAGTCTTCTCTACAAATACTATCATGGCATGTGTTTTTCAGAATTATGTAATCTATTCCCTGCTTATTTTGTTCCAGCTAGTTTGACTCGTTGGTATGGTGGTCTCCATCAAATCGCTGTGTTGATATATCATTGTAATACAACATTCCTATTCCAGTAGCTTTTTCCCCAAGAACTCCAGACATGTGGAAGTCCATTCCTGCTGACCATTTTCCTGCTGTCTATAGCTTTGGTATTTTCAAGGCCAATAAGAATAATCTATATTTGCGATACTCAACTTTTCGTTCATGTGAGCTCCTTACATCAAGTGACTTAATGCCTTGTTTCGTACGATTTCCAGACAAAAATTGACAGGGAGCGTTTTAGCATTCGAATAGCCAGAGGTTACTGAGTGATAAAGATCAGTATTGAATATTGTGTTCAAGATAAGTCTACTCAATAATAAAGATCTAGTTAGAAATATTTTTTCCATTGAATAAGATGCCACTGGAGAAAAGTATGCGAGGTAACAAGATTCCAGTGGCGAGCTCGTTGTTTCCGTAAACAGATATAATATTTTTCTATTTTTTACAAACATTTTTTATTTTTTCAGGGTGAAAGTTGAAAGTTGTTCAGGATTTACATAAATGTTATGTACTGCTAATTCCTTTACTTTTTAACCAAGTCAGGTATTACAAAAATTATATATGAGAACAAAATATATAATTTAAAACATATATTTTACATTCTTATTTTGAAAATGTGTGTATGACATTAACGTGTGTTTACCGTTGCGAAGTTTGTTGTCTTTGTTTCAATGTTATGAATCGTTTATTTCTCTTTGTGTAAAAATCAATACAGAAAAACATTAAACAAAAACAGGAAATACAGAGTGTCTCCTACGCATATAATTCAAACTAAAACACTAAATAGAGAAAGAAAAACAACTGATGAACTTTTCAAAAACTTTTGTTAGGTCCACACAAGACGTATTGCCATTGAAGTGTAAAAGGCTTCTATGATAAGCGTCAGATTCATAGGAAAACGACCAAGGTTGGATGTTTCACAGCAACATGTTATGTTTGTTCATGTTACGTTTAAATGTCTGCATGTCTGTACGGTCATGGAAAAACAGAGCAAGGAAACAAATTAAAAAAATAATTATTAAAATAGAAATTCTTCCGGCATTTAGGGACCCAATCAGTGAAATGGGTTGATGTTCTTGCTAGTCGGGGGCGTCGGGCTATTTCCATTGGCGGTTGAATAGCAGGACACTTGTGGCAAATTCTCCTCAGACACCGCATATAATTAAATTGTTTTACGGGCTAGAATCAAAGTGTAGTATATGTACTGCCCTTGATCAGAAAAATATATATCATTCTAGACTGAAGTAATAGACCAATCCAAAGTACCCCTTTTTAGGATGCTCGCGTTCCGCTAAAATTTTAATCCACCCTAGGTCTGACTTTGCTCGGCACCGATAAAACCATTTAATTATATGCGGTGTATGAGTAAGATTTGCCACATATGTTCTGCTCTCGTGTGGAAGCAAATAAATAGGGGCTTTTCTTCGCTCAGGGTACTGTCTCTTCAAAGTGCAAACGTAAATTTTATAACGTCAGGCCTCACGCGTAACTGTCTGCTTAAAAAAGTGAATAACATTAATATCAGAATGATACAATGTCATACGAGTGTTATTAATGTCATTTCATTTATTACTTTTGTCGTTTAAAATTTAAAAGAAATCAAATGTCGACGAAACTAATGTCAATATAGGAGATAAATTCAATTGGCAATTAAAATATCGTGTGAGATTGTTATTTTACCGACACATTTTCTTTACTTTTTTATCCGATACTTTTTTTAAGTCATGGAAGTCTATTGGCTCTCATGACCAATGAGAAGTCTCGTCTCGGAAATACAAGGGTGTGGATTGTTGTCAGTGTAATTTCAGTTTTGAAGAGTACGTTCGTAGAAAGTTGGATTTGCGGTCCTCATTAGTTGAAAATAAATTGATATTTGAACTTACGAAGTTGGAAATTTTTGCTGTCATTGTGCATCATTATTCGCATATTATTTTGCTGGACTAATCGAAAAAATACTATCAGAACTTTACAATTGAATGTTTAAATATAAAATTGATTACGTCTACTCATTCTTCTCTTAGGAAATTAGTACAAGAATGAAACAAAAGAATGGGAATTGTAAATGAGTGGTGTTTGCCTTATTACATTCGACGGACCATTCAGAAAGCCGTGCGGATAGCATTTTCTACATGACTGTTTGAAAAACTTAATTCCGAAATCATTTTGCTTCCTGGTGACAGAAAATGTTTTCCGACAAAGTCTGCTTCTATTTAAGGCAATACAATATGTTTTTCCTTTCAGTTTCAAAAGAATACATGCGATTCTTTTACCTCAAAAGCAATTCATCACTTGTAATGAAAAAAAATAGCAAAGTTGTAATGTGTCAAAGTAAGGGGTGTTACGTGTTCTTGTCTCAAATATGGAGTAACACTTACTTTATATCTCACAAAAGACCAGATGCGACATGAAGTCGGTTGTCAATGTATGTTATTCATGTACGAATGATTTGCTGTCTGTGTTTATTTTTTTTATTATTATTATTATTATTATTATTATTATTATTATTATTATTATTATTATTATTATTATTATTATTATTATTATTATTATTATTATTATTATTATCAGAACCTGTATAGCAGTGTTATATGTAAGTTGACAGTATTGCTATATTTTTACGAATGGCTAGCGGCATGTAATACAAAACTGCATTCTTATTTTACTGATACGCCGTACTATGTGGTTCAATATATAATGACGTCTCTCGGTTCTTTCTCTCTGACTGTTTATTGTATTTTACTTCTTCTTAATAACAGCGAATAAAGTGTACAGACGACTTGTTCCTCCATATATTTCATTAATCCTATAAGGCACTGTCTAAATAGTTAAGCCTCTAACATCTAAATATCCATACTCTGTCCTAATATCGATATATTTATATAGACAATAGAACATGATTAGAATATGAAAATATAAAATCAAGATTACAGATATTAGATGTTCAAGGTGTAAGAAAACAGACACCAATTTATAAAATAATGTACAGTGACAGTGAAAACGTTCTTAAATGCATTTATACTAATACTGTATTGGTATAATTAATCTTAATGTTTTCCGCAAAAATAATCGCTAAAATAGTTGATACTTTGTGTTCTTTACTCGATAGACAACCCCCTACAGAACTAGGGTTACCCTAACCATTACGCCAATGTTACCTGCTAGTTATAGACTTAAACTCGAAAGTTAATCAGAACCGATCAACGAAACAATATGTATGCACAATCAATATGTACGTTTTAAATATATATATATATATATATATATATATATATATATATATATATATATATATATATATATATCCCGAAACAGTTTTTCATGGTAAACAACTGGTGATCCCTTAAAATAGTCTTAGAAATAAACTAATATAATAAATGTAAAAAATCAATTGACTTACATGAGTGATTTTCCACTTGAAGACTTGGGACTATAAGTTTTTTTTTTATATAGTTTTAATGGTTGAGAAACTTCCAACACTATATATACATATACATATATATATATATATATATACATATATATATATATATATATATATACATATATGTATATATAAATATATATATGTATATATACATGTACATATATATATATATGAATATATGTATATATAAATATATATATATATATATATATATATAATTATAAATATTTAGTTTCATCTACGTAGTATACGTTTCAACCTTTCGGGAATCATCATTGTACAGAAGATTCTTAATATATGTGTGGTTCAGTCTTTGATTTAAAAAATGTATTTTTTATTTCTAAAGCTACTGTATTTTTAAAAGATTGGACGGATGTATTATACTATTTATCACCCATATTTGGTCATTTTAATTTTCATGTGTTTCTATTTATATTTAATTTTTTTTTATTTTTATATTTATTTAAGTTTTATTTAAATATATTTTTAAATTAAATTTATATTTACTATATATATATACATACACATACATATATATATGTATATATATACATCATTTAATTGTACTTATATACTACACTATATGTGCTATGTAAATACGCTATACATTTAAAACTAGATTTATCGCATAGTTTCCAGTTGCTCTATCAGTCTTCGTTGATCTATTTCATATAACTTAACGGATGACACGTTATTTGCTTGTTTAACTCCATAACTATTTTAGTTTGATCCGAACTTGTTTATCATTCTAGTTACAAAAGCAAATGCAGAAGATATAAGATCTATTGATCTTTGAGTAACGCAAACTATTCTAAAAAAATGGGAAACCATCCTCTCGTAAAAATATACAACCGGTAAGTAGTATCCTATGCGGCATACTAACGATATGAAAAAGTAATCTTTTTCTAAAACTTTTTACAGATCAATATTCCATTCTCATTTTTTGTATCTAAATCAAGTAGTGTAACTTGTGTTACTTCGTGTCCACAATCTAATTCTTAGGTTATATCAAATGTTTTGTATTTCCAAACTCCTGTTACATTCATAGGAAATCGATATATCGTCTGCAACTGTGATAACTCTATGCTTAAATACATCATTTTCTGTAAATAATGGTATATATATATATATATACATATATATATATATATATATGTAATCATAGAAAACACGAAATCCATATTATCATCAGACCTTTCTTCAAACGCGTAATATAAAGTATTGTACAACCAATTTTAGAAACACTAGGTGTAATATTCTAAGTTTAACATAGAAATGCCTTATACTCTTAAATGTCTATGCAATGACTTTTCCTTACTGCAAACGTTAAATCTATAGTATCATCAGACCAGTTTTATTAACACTAGATTTACCATTTATAGCTCAACATTACATGCCTTAGATTTTAAAAAGTCCATGCATTGACTTTTCCCTCTTGCAAATGCTAAATCTATAATATCATCATACTAGTGGTATTAAACACTATGTTATCCAGTCTTAATATAATTTTTAAATGTATTAGATTCTAAAAAGTCTATGCATTGACTTTACCCTTTTGCAAATTCTGAATTTTGAGTATAATCAGACCAGTTTTAGAAACACTAGGTTTTCTATTAATAGCTTAACCTAAAAATACCTTAGATTTTAAAAGGTCTATGCATTGATGTTTCCCTCCTGCAAATTCGACATTTATAGTATAATCAGACCAGTTTTAGAAACACTAAGTTGTCTATTTATAGCATTACATAAAATGCTTGATATTTTTTAAAGTCTATGCATTGATGTTTCCTTCCTTCAAACGCTAAATCTATATCATTATCATACCAGTTTTAAAAACATTATGTTTACGATTTTTAGTTTTACATAAAAATGCCTTAGATTCTGAAAAGTCTATGCATTTACTTTTCTCCTCCTGGAAACACTTCATCTATAGTGTCATCGAACCAGTTTTAGAAACATTAGCTTTCGCATTCTTTTATAGTTTAACATAAAAATGTCTTAAAATCTAAAATGTATATACATTGATGTTCCCTCCTTTAAACGTATTATCAGACCAGTTTTAGAAACACTATATTCTTAATATATAGCATAAACAGAGCAGTGTTAGAACAACTAGGTTTACCATTTATAGCTTAGCATACAAATGGCTTGGATATTTAAAAGTCTAGGCATTGACTTTTCCCTCTTGCAAAAGCTACATTTATAGTATCATCAGGGTTTTAGAAACACTAAGTGTACCATACTATGTTTAACATAGAAATGTTATGGATTTAAAAAAAATATTTTGTGACTGTTCCTTCTTTCAAACGCTAAATGTAACGTATCAGCAGTAGAGTTTTAGAAATACTACGTTTGTCATTTTTTAACGTGTCAGCAGACAAGTTTTAGAAATACTACGTTTGTCAATTTTTTAACGTATCAGCAGACAAGTTTTAGAAATACTACGTTTGTCAATTTTTTTAACGTATCAGCAGACAAGTTTTAGAAATACTACGTTTGTCAATTTTTAACGTATCAGCAGACACGTTTTTAGAAATACTACGTTTGTCAATTTTTTAACGTATCAGCAGACAAGTTTTAGAAATACTACGTTTGTCAATTTTTACGTATCAGCAGACAAGTTTTAGAAATACTACGTTTGTCAATTTTTTAACGTATCAGCAAACAAGTTTTAGAAATACTACGTTTGTCAATTTTTTTAACGTATCAGCAGACAAGTTTTAGAAATACTACGTTTGTTATTTTTTAACGTATCAGCAGACAAGTTTTAGAAATACTACGTTTGTCATTTTTTTTTACGTTTCAGCAGACAAGTTTTAGAAATACTACGTTTGTCATTTTTTTACGTATCAGCAGACAAGTTTTAGAAATACTACGTTTGTCAATTTTTTTTTACGTATCAGCAGACAAGTTTTAGAAATACTACGTTTGTCAATTTTTTAACGTATCAGCAAACAAGTTTTAGAAATACTACGTTTGTCAATTTTTTTAACGTATCAGCAGACAAGTTTTAGAAATACTACGTTTGTCAATTTTTTTAACGTATCAGCAGACAAGTTTTAGAAATACTACGTTTGTCAATTTTTACGTATCAGCAGACAAGTTTTAGAAATACTACGTTTGTCATTTTTTTTTTACGTTTCAGCAGACAAGTTTTAGAAATACTACGTTTGTCAATTTTTTTAACGTATCAGCAGACAAGTTTTAGAAATACTACGTTTGTCAATTTTTACGTATCAGCAGACAAGTTTTAGAAATACTACGTTTGTCAATTTTTTAACGTATCAGCAGACAAGTTTTAGAAATACTACGTTTGTCAATTTTTTTAACGTATCAGCAGACAAGTTTTAGAAATACTACGTTTGTCATTTTTTTTTACGTTTCAGCAGACAAGTTTTAGAAATACTACGTTTGTCATTTTTTTTTACGTATCAGCAGACAAGTTTTAGAAATACTACGTTTGTCAATTTTTTTAACGTATCAGCAGACAAGTTTTAGAAATATGCGTTTGTCCATTTTTTAACGTATCAGCAGACAAGTTTTAGAAATACTACGTTTGTCAATTTTTTTAACGTATCAGCAGACAAGTTTTAGAAATACTACGTTTGTCACTTTTTTTAACTTTTCAGCAGGCAAGTTTTAGAAATACTACGTTTGTCAATTTTTTTAACGTATCAGCAGACAAGTTTTAGAAATACTACGTTTGTTATTTTTTAACGTATCAGCAGACAAGTTTTAGAAATACTACGTTTGTCCATTTTTTTTTACGTATCAGCAGACAAGTTTTAGAAATATGCGTTTGTCCATTTTTTAACGTATCAGCAGACAAGTTTTAGAAATACTACGTTTGTCAATTTTTTTAACGTATCAGCAGACAAGTTTTAGAAATACTACGTTTGTCACTTTTTTTAACTTATCAGCAGGCAAGTTTTAGAAATACTACGTTTGTCAATTTTTTTAACGTATCAGCAGACAAGTTTTAGAAATACTACGTTTGTTATTTTTTAACGTATCAGCAGACAAGTTTTAGAAATACTACGTTTGTCATTTTTTTTTACGTTTCAGCAGACAAGTTTTAGAAATACTACGTTTGTCAATTTTTTTAACGTATCAGCAGACAAGTTTTAGAAATACTACGTTTGTCAATTTTTGTTAAACATAAAATACCTTTAAATTCTGAAAATATTTGCATTTACTTTTCCCTTCTTCAAACGCCAAATTGTTAGTATCATCAAGCCAGTTTTAGAAACACAAAGTTTACTATTTTAAGGTAAACATAAATACGCCTTGTATTTTAGAAAGGTCTATGCATTGACTTTTCCCTACTGCAAACGCTAAATCTATAATAGCATTAGACCACTTTTAGAAACACCAGGTTTACCATTGTTAGTTTAATATAAATGTGTCTTAGATTCTTAAAGGTCTATACATTGGTTTTCCTACTTGCAAACGCTAAATATAAAGTATTGTACGACCCATTTTAGTAACACGAGCTGTATAATTCTTAGTTTAACATAAACATTTTTATACTCTGAAATGTCTATGCATTGATCTTTCTCTCCGGCAAATGCTAAATCTTTAGTATTATCATACTAGCTTTAGAAACACTAAGTTTACCAGTCTTTGTTTAACATAACGTTTCCTTAGATTCTTAAAAGTCTATATATCAGGTTGGAGAGAAAGTAGTGTCCTACTTGTTATTGTATTACTATGCAGCCTCTTAAGTTGTACACAGTTCTATATTTTTGTGAATTGGTTTCTTAATATCTTGCTTTGCCTTTCAGATATAGTAATTAGTTAGAAAATATTTAGTTTAAGTGCTTCAGCGAGATATTACTGAGGAGCATCTGAGACACTGCATGCTCTATGAATTCAAAGAAGGAAACTCAGCTGCAGAAGCTACAAGGAATGTTGGAATTGTCTATGGGATAAATGTTCTGAATTATTGAAAACGTCAACGGTGGTTTGCAAACATTTCTTCTGGAGACATGATCCTGTCAGCACGGCGACGTTCGGGAAGGCCAAAATCAATTGATGAAGACGCCATTAAAGACGATGTGGAGGCCAATCAAAAGTTCAACAATTCAATAAAACTCATACCGCAATTATTTCATGCCGTCACCAGTTAGGAAATGTTTTACACCTTGGACTCTAGGTTCTCACGATTTGACAGACGCTCAAGGAAATCTAAGATTGTTTTTGTGCACATATTTGCTTTCCAGGAATCATCGAGAACAATCTTTGCAAAGAATTGTGACTGGAGATGAAAAATGAATTCTTTGCAAGAATACCCAACGCAAAAAGACAATGATTAGACCGAAACTAAAGTCCACAGCCTGTTCCAAAACAAACACTACACTCAGAGAAGGGTATGCTCTCTATATGGTGCGGCAGAAGAGGACTGATTCGTTATGAGTTACTAGAGCCTAATCAAATAATCACAGCAGGAAAATATTGTTCGCAGCTGGATGACTTAAAAATTGCTCTATCAAAAAAACAACCAGCGTTACTCAATAGGAAGAGTGTAGTGCTTCAGCATGATATACACGAACCCTCACATAGCAACACTCACCCGCGAAAAGGTCATGAGTTTCAATTGGGAAGTTTTGCCTCATCCGCCTTATAAACCGTTACATAACTCCATTCGACTACTATCTTTTCGGGTCGTTGCAGCATCACTTAAACAGTACAATTTATGAACATGACGGCCCACTAACAAATGACCTAAATTTGTATTTCTCTAAAAAATCATATAATTTATTGGAAGAAGGCATAAATAAGTCAGTTGATCGTTGGACAGAAGTCATAAAAAATTAGGGAAATTATTGTAAATGTTAAAAATGCCATTATTTGAATGTTTCCGATGAAATAAATGTGTGTGACAAAAACGACATTACTTTCTTTCCAACTGATATTCACCTTTCCTTCTTAGAAAACTTATTCTATAGAATTATCATATTCTTTAATAAGTTTCTGATGTGGTATTTTCGTATAAAACGTAGTAAGACTTAATTTGGAAATTGATTTACCGTCATACGAGAAGTTATACATTTTGTTTACTGGATCTAAATTATTTTCTACCCAAAATTAGTTTATAGAACTATAAAATGTATTTTCAATGGAAATGATTTATTTGATTAATAATTAATAAAAGCAACTTTAACTATAGCTTTACGTAAGGTTTTTTGTGATGCACATCTTGAGGGCACACATTAAACAGGCTTTAACTTTCTTGTCTTGATTGTTGGTTTCACATAAATGAATATTTCTCGTGAGGTTAGAGTTAGTTAATAGGTGCTCATCATGTATGGTGTACATCTTATAACAACTACAGCTTTATTTTAGTATACATACATATAATTGGCTACACATGTGCATACATGTGTCAGCTACGACATTAAATAATGTCGTAGCTGTTTTAATATTAGGATAAAGTCTAAAAGAAATAAATATGTATGTTAGATAATTTGGTGCTTCTATAATAAAAAAGCAGAAAAAAGGGTTGGAGATGGAAAAAAAAGGGGCAGGTAATTCTTACCTGAATTTTAAGCAAGATTTTCCAGTAATCAAAACTGATGGCTTTAATTGGCGTTGCACATGTGGCTACTGTGCAAGGATAACGTCGATTAGACATAAAAGGGTTAGGGTTAGGGTTAGGGTAAGAGTTTAGGGTTAGAGTAAGGGTTACATATAAGGTAATCTTCCTTACTTAATGTCTAATGTCTGTGAATGCCTCTTAAAACCCTTCGAAATACTCAACAGAAACTGTTAAATTTTAACAATAAGTATTAGATATAAAATTCATGAATAGTCGCTAAATTTCAGTTTCCATGGTGTATTTTAAGGGGCATTGCTAGGCGTACTTATTGTGTCACACATTCTCGTGGGTATGTGTGTGGTTCTCTCATATAAATGACTTCCACACTATTTGTTTGATTTATAATTAATATATCATTTAGATAAATAAAATAAGCAAGAACGTAAAATACTAATACCTCTAGGAAGGAAACAGTGGCATTAATTGTAATCTATAACTAGCTGGTATACTTTGCGATGAAAAGTTCTAATATCGAGAGGCCAGTGTCCTTTCTCAGAAGTGCTTTGATATGAGGTTTCTGAGGCCGTTGCTTGATCTCTAGAGCTACAGAAGTGTTTCTTCCGTGTTCATACGTGTCCACGCAGAGCTTCGACAACTGAAGATATGCGTGGAAGGCAAAACATAACGTATTTCATTTGTAACATTGTCTAACTACGATATGTATTAGAGACGCGTAACAAGTTGGTGTATGATCTAGCCAGCAGAAACGATGAAGACATAAGCAGTTACTGATCGTTTATATAAGGAGCTGACGGTAGTTAAGTGGATAACGTCACGGACTAATGATCTGGGTGTGCCAAGTTCGAATCCAGTCGAGTTCCTACTGCAGGAATGCCGACAACAGAATCAAACAGGTCAACAAAGTTGTACTATTACTATTAATACAAATTTACTAATATAAACTATAAAATAAATATGTAATTGTTTTCAATAACTAAGTTCACTTCAAAACGGTACACTCGGCGTTAGCGTTGTCGTTACATTCACGTATTATTATTACCATTGTGCAACAAGGATGGTCACATTTTTTTAAATACTTTCTTACTCAAAATGTCTTCTAGGGAGGGGGTGATATTCAGAAGTGATAGCCGATATTATTATGAAAAAATGTCGTTGCAATTCTGTTTGTATTTTTTTCTAATTTAATGTTCCAACACAACAATTTTGAACATAAATAATATTTTTACACACTTTAGGATACTTTCACCGGATAATATATGAACGCCGGCTTAATATCACTCATCACTTATAAAATACGTATTACGAAATCAAAATGTAGTACTGATACGGAATCTGACACAATTTCCGGCAACTTCGTATCGGCAACTTTCGGGCACATTACATCAGCAGCTGAACTTATTAGCACATCAGCTTAATAACAGTTATTTCATTGTTTCGCCGTGTGTGTATATATATATATATATATATATATATATATATATATATATATATATACATATATATATATATATATGTATATTTATATATATATATATATATTTATATATATGTATATATATATATCTATATATATATATATATATATATATATATATATATATATTTATATATATGTATATATATATATCTATATATATATATATATATATATATATATATATATATATATATACATATATATATGAAAGTTAAGTTACAAAACACCAGATATTTGACCAGTTGACAATGTGTATTTCTTGGACCCTTGAAATCATTATTTGAAACTTAAATAAAACAAAAAAAAACATTTGATTGTAACGGTTTTGTTTATTTCAGACAAGTTCACTAGTTTTATTTACTAAAAAGAATACTTATTTGACACTTTTAATGAAAAAAATTCCTAATAATGTATGTTTTCTTCTTTGTAGAAAACTAACTTTTGACCAGTCGACTATGTATATTTTTTAGTCCAAAAAATGCATTATTCAGAAATTTTCTTTGAAAACAAATATTGATGAATAACAATGTTTTTTTTTTTTAATTTTTGTCTGCAAAAATTATTTATTTATTTCAAATTTTTTTGGAACAAAAACAACAAAAAACAACGACGCAGCAGCGTCTTGAATTCATCGCCTGTCAGTCATCGGGTCGATCTTTTCCGGCTGCTAACGTAACCTGCCGGGAGATGGCGACGCAAAGTTGCCGGAGATTGGGTCGAATTCTGTACCAGTACCCAAATGTTAAACATTTAAATGTATTATTTTTAGCTATGATTATTGAAGTGGGTAACCTTTATAGCGAGTAGGTTACGCATGTTTAAATTTCACATCGCAAACATTGTTATTGTATACCAAAGATATGTTATTTTAGAAGATGTTAGTCGAAACCATCCCCGCTGTTTCTAGTGATACTTGTTATTTAACATTTAAAGTAAAGCGATTAACTTTATTGTATCTTTGTAATCGACTACTTTTTTCTCCGAACTCAATATTTGAGTCTAGTTTTTCAGTTTTTCTTGAGCATCGTTGCAGTATGCACTAAATAAAAATTAAATGTAATTATATATACTGTTTCCGAGAAAATACTTTACCCGGGCCGGAAATATTTTAATAAAAGTTATGCGAACCTGTATTCGTCAGTACACGGTTAGTTTCGTTTAATAGCAAATAAAAATTGCACAGTTTAAAAAAGCACAACCAAACAGGGTGAAAATAAATATCGGGTAATGGAAAACATATTTAAATTCTTAAACAAACTAAATTAATAAAATCTTTTTTAATAAGGAAATATTTTACGGTGAAAAAATACATTTATTTTAATATTAAACTTGTTATTTTCAATAAATAAATAAGTTACATATTTCTTAAATTTCTTAATTTTAGAGATACTTTAACTAACGATGACAATTTTATTATGAGGAAAAAAGCATGTGTGTCTTAATATTATTAACCATAAAAGATATTTATTATTTCAAAATAAATATTAGTGTTGTTATATATATATATATATATATATATATATATATATATATATATATATATATATATATATGTGTGTGTGTATGTGTATGTGTGTGTGTGTGTGTGTGTGTGGGTGTGTGTGTGTGATGGAGTCTCTCATCGGTTTCGACGTATGAGGTTCCGTCACAGCTGTTTATTGAACCCTGTGTTTGTGTCGTAAGTGACTCGTCAGTCCTCCAAATGATTAGAAGAGAAGTCCCTAATTTCTGTGTTCTCAAAGGAAACATGGTTAATATTCGTGGCTATGAGGTGACTTTTAAGCTTGTCTTTGTATGTAAGCAACGGTCGACCGATGTTTCGATGACCACCGTCTAGTTTACCATACATAAGAATTTTTGGAATGTTGTTATCTTCCATACGTATCACGTGACCGGCCCAACGTAAGTGTGATCTCATGAGAAAAGACTCAATACCATCAATACTACACATAGTGAACCGGTCAGCATTTGACATCTCATCACTAAGCGGTGTTTCACAAACTTCTCGTAAACATCCTTTGTGAAAAACACCCTGGTCATTTTTAACACCAAAAAGTCATATGTTGCATACCTTTTTATTTCTCGTACTTTCTCCCTTTCTCGTGGAGGGGTGTCGTCTCGATCTCGTCTAGTTTCTCGTATCTTTTCCTCTTTCCTCGCGTGGAGAGGTGTGTCTCGATGTTGTCTGCTGTGTCTGCAACAAAACCTTCCTACCACAATTAACGAGATTAACAATCTTTTGATTCTGTGTTATTCAATCGTCAAATTTCTGTCGTCCATGGAGATGTTTCACTAACGTCGAGGGACATACTAAATTACTACTCTATCGTAGTTGATTCCTAGCTTAAGTCCTTAGCTATTCGAGGAGGTGGGAAGAAGGAATCTCATGCCTGTATTCACTTAGGGAAATAAATTCCCATTTTTCATTTGAAGACTACATAGAGAAATCGATTTTTCGGCTCGCTTCCAACACCCAGATTGACAAAAATGTGTTTCCCACACAAAAGTCGGTCACGTCACAGAACCCCCATGAACAGGTGCACCTTGCCCCTTGATCTGAGGTTTCGTCAGCGTGGTGGCCCCGTCAACGTCTGTAAGCTCCGATTGTGAGAACCAGTTCATTTTTCACTCGACTGTCGGGCCCACTCGCACTAAATCGCGCAATCCAAACCAAACGATATCTTACACATGCGTCCGCTTTAAGATACGCCCGTCCCCACAGGGTCATTATCCAACACTTGTATCTTGGTGTCAAGCCTTATGCCTCGGTCTTTCCCGAACCGATGACGAAGCTTCTCATATGCGCTTGAATCTTTAGCTATTCGGTTAACTATTTCATCATCTATTAGATGATGAAATAGTTAACCGAATAGCTAAAGCTTCTAGCGCATCAATATTTCTACCAGAATACTTAGAGGTTTTTCACATACTAGAGGTTATGGCCGTCAAATTTTATTGGCTTTTTAGGAAACACGTGAATATGTGGATTTTGTTTCTCTCCTCTGTTTCACACCTATCATATATATATATATATATATATATATATATATATATATATATATATATATATATATCCTGTGTTAGGGGTGTTATAATGTCTCACAGGCACCTACTAATTAAAATAAAGTACGTTCATAACATACCTTGGTGGTCGTGCTCTCCGGCACCCGTTACATTCTAATATTTCACAAGCAAGGAACCGCAACCTGCAAACACATTCATTCAGGCGAACACGACACGTAGGTCGGAGGGAGGTACAGAAAGAGAGTTAGATAATTACTGCTTTATTATATCTAACCCGGACATCTCTAAAACCGCAAGTTTACGGGTGGGTGCTTCCATGCGCACATACGTCTTCTCTCCCTCTCTTTTGGTGATGTGACGTCACATTTGTTTCGAGAGCATGCAGGGGGTCGGGATGACGTCTGAGTGCACTAATTGACGCAGACTTAACCCTATTTCGTTTTATTCCCAACAAACACAATTATAATATCAGGTAGGAAAGAAAGTAATGTCGTTTTTGTCCAACACATTTATTTCATCTGAAACATCCACATTAGAGCATTTTTAATCTTTACAATAATTTAGCTCATTTTCTATGACTTCTGTCCAACAGCTTAGTGATTCCTTCTTAAAAAACTGTCCTTAGTTTTAGAGAAAAAAGCAAATTTAAGTAATGTTTTAGTTGGTCGTCATTTTCATAAAAGTTATTGTTTAAGTGATTCTGCAATCAGCGGGAAATATGGTAGCCGGGTGAATAAAGCGGATGAGGCAAAACTTCCCAATTGATACTCATGACCTTTTCCTGAGTGAGTTTTGATGTGTGGGGTCACGCGTGCTCATGCTGAAGCACTACACCCTTCCTATTAAGTAATGCTGGTCGTTTTTTTTGGATAAAGCAATACTTAGATCATCCATCTGCGAAGAATAGTTTATTGCTGTGATTGTTTGATTAGGATATAGTAACTCATAATGAACCAGTCCTCTCATGCCTCACTATAAAGAGAGCATGAACTTCTTTTGGTGTAGTCCTTGTTTTGAAACAAGCTGTGGACTTCGGTTTCAGTGTAACCATTGTCTTTTGCGTTGGGTATTCTGGTAAATAACTGATTTTTCATCTCCAGTCACAATTCTTTCAAAAATGGTTCATGATGATTCCTGGTAAGCAAAGATGTGCAAACAGTCAACTCGTGGGGAACCCTGAGTCCAAGTTTTGAAAATTTTCCTAACTCATGAAGGCAGTACATAATTGTGGTATGGGTTGTATTGAATTGTTCAGCTACTTCTCTGCTGATTACCTTGGGATTGTCCTCCACAGCGTCTTTAATCACGTCTTTATCAATTGATTTTGACCTTCCCGAACGTCGCCGATCTGACAGGTTTAAGTCTCTAGAAGAACAATTTGCAAACCACCATTGACATTTACGATTATTCAGAATAGTTATCCCATATACAGTTCCAATATCTCTTGTAGCTTCTGCAGCTGAGTTTCCTTCTTTGAATTCATAGAGCATGCAATCTCTCAGTTGCTCCTTACTAATATCCAGTTTATTTCAGCTGAGACCGTTAAACTGAATATTTTCCAAATAATTAATATATCTGATAGGCAAAGCAGACTATAAAGACATCAATTCTAGAACTGTGTACAACTTAGAAGGCTGCAAACTGATGAAGAACAAATACGACATTAATTTCATTCCAACCTGATAGCTGAATAGTTTACATTATTTTTAATAAATCATACGGATAGATGAAAACAACTGTCTGCATTTCTACGGTGTCGTGCTAGCAGTTTATATGTTTATGATATTATAATTATATGTATTACAATTCTGTTAACTATCCGGGCATTCGAAGAAAACTATGGACTGTGATACAATTATAGATAAAGAATCAGGATGTATCGATATCGAACTAAACAATGTCTAAGTGACGAATGAGGGATTTATTTATAATTTATTGAATTCCCTATTAATCTTATAGTTTACTTTTTCACTGAATAGATTTTTGTAATATATTTTTTCTTATTTTTTATCTGTGTATAGTGTTTTTAAAACTAGGATTAAATTATCCAGTTCTTGAAAGTGTGTGGATTTTTAGTTATCGTCCTATCATAATCATCATCATAATAAATATCATCATGTTAATCTTGTAAATTAAAGCGACACACACACACACACATGTAGGGAAGTACATATTAAAAGGAACAATATCTATCCTTAAGAGAGCCCTCGGATATAAATTTTACTCATAGGGAAATCAAGTGTTAGCCTCAAGAGTAGGCCCCTTGATTTCTTTAGCTAAACTAAATTAAAATGAAAAAAATTATATATATATATATATATATATATATAATTTTTTTCGTTCATCTATCTTTATACATATATATATATATATATATATATATATGTATAAAGATAGATGAACGAAGAGTGATAAACATGCACGAGTGTCAAAATTTATTTCAAACTTCGATAGTTCAATGCAAGGTATATTCTGTAATAAAATTATGTTTATTATTCTTTCCTTAAGCCAAGGCTTTTCAAAGATCGAAATCTTATCATTAGAGCAATTATACAGATAGATAAGTTGGCAATAGAAAAGCCAACATTCAACATTTGAAAAAATATTAAGAAAATGACGGGTGAAAAAAAGTTCGTGTAAAAAGATATGGGGTGTGTCCAGGTGGTAATTGTCCGCCGATAAGGTGTCCAATGGAAGGACATTTTGATAGAGAAGAAAAAGTTTCGTGGAGGCAGCATTGGAAGGCGTTCAAAATGAGGTAAATCCAATAGTGAAAGTTGAGTTCAAGTTGTAGATGGAGCGCACTTAAACGGAATTAATATGAAGAAATCGGGGCATTTTAAAAACAATACTTCCTCGGTCACGAATTGAGTCGTAGACGAATGACATTAGCAATGGAGAATTGAAGCAGTTCTGAGAAAAGAAGCCCTAAGTTAAAAGCAAGGTCAAATTAGGAGGTGGGAAGGAAATAGTAGGAGGGTTAGTTGAAATAGCCATAACTGCTGATGGAAGGGAGTAGGGGGAGTGCAGAAAGGTTTCTAGTGATAAGGTTAGTTTTGGTATATGCTAGATCCGATGCCAGTAGAAATTATTCTATATATATATGTATATGTATATATGTATATATATATATATATATATATATATATATATATATATATATATATTCAGTGATGCTGCTTTATTCAGCATTGGATCGTATGTGAAGATATCGCCCGGTTAATATACTTTAAACTTCTCTCATCCTAGGTTTTTAGAATTAAAACGATTAGGATACTCGTTTTTTAAGGTTTTTAGAAAATATATCTGAGTGTAAAAGCAAAAGTAAAGACAAATGAACAAAAAATAATAAGAAATGAAAATAAGAAATGAATAAAATGTGTTTGAGGAATTTATATAGATTTGTTATCCAGAGTTGATTTTGTTTTTCCATGTTTTATATAAAGGATGGACTGAATTCTGATTTTGGAGCCGTTGCTAACCATACATTAGCAAGTAGAGTTTCAATCTCAGATTTCATGAAATATATTTGGAGTGTATACCTGTGGGGACTTTACTTGTCTATTAGTTTGCTCAAATCTGGAGAGTGTCGTCTATTCTACTATTTAACTCATAGTGGTGATACGCGGATAATTTATATATATTTCCTTCGGGTAACAGTGAAAGTTATACAATTCCTCCGACATGTATCGGTTTTAGTTATAACTTTAAAATGCGTCCGGCGGTATGACTCCAATTTTAGAGTTTGGGGTGGAGTTATCTCCGTGTATGCATAACTCAAATATTCATTCCGACCAGAAGTGTAATATTTGCAAAAGTCTCATTTATTGGTTAAATAGAATTAGTCTCAAGCCGACATTAAAGTTTCGAAAATAACCGGTACGCTTATATCCCCTAACACTACCAGCTATTTCTGTTTCTCTTTCTTGACAACCTTATTTCCTTACCCTATTAACTGCTCTTGCTATCTCCTTACCTTATAGAACATAAAAAAATAGTCCATCCAATGTCGGGGTCACAATGTTAAGCTTTTGAAAATGTGTAGTCACCTCTGAATAAGTATTACCATCAGATGTACTCTGCACTGGAGTAATGGTATCGATCAGAGCCGCAATTAAGTGTTTTAGATAAAACCTATTGTTTATATACGATTTTTCACACGATAAATCTATGCTTTCAGCATAAAAACGACCCAAGTACGGTTGATATGCGATAAACCCCTAACAGCTGTAATACGATGAAGCCGAAACTTAACTGTTTTTCCAGTTGATAATAAGAATTGGAACTTGGGGAAACAATCAAATTCACTCTCTACTCGATGCAGTTTCGCTTCCTCTGGTATACAATGAGCAAGGCAGTTTCTCTTGTCATTAAAAGAAGTGTATTGATTTCTTACTTAAAGTAATTCACAAAATAAGAAACAGGCACCAAACCTACACGGTTGTGTCACAACGAATCTGTTTTCTCTACAAGTCCGTCTGTCTCTCCGATTCTCTTCTCTAAGGCATCAGCAGTCAATTGTTAAATAACCTTTGTTTACGTAATCCAAGGATATCTCGGTCGTTTAGTAATCCGCAAAACAGAAATATTATAGTAATATTTTCCACAGATATAATATTATTGGAAAGAAACTCAGTTCATTGAAATTCCGTTTAATATTATGCACACAGTGAAGGAAAAGAAGACATTGTGTCAGTGATGGGCATAGGACGATTTTATAAGTGAGTGAATGTTTAATATCTCTATTTAAATCTTGTGGTAACACATTATAAGTTACACGTATAAAAATGTAAATATTCAAAACCGCATGTCAGTAGCAGTAATCTAACATTTAATGGATGTATTTACATTTGTGCATGCCTATTGTAAGAGTAAATTAGATTTATAAAAGTTGACGAGCTCAATCAATTATTTGGCAGGCGACAAACCAAAAAGACAACTAAATAACAACATAGCTTTTTAGGATGGAAATGTAATCCCAGTTTTCTGACCTCAAAGAAAACAACACTAACACTGAAAAATAAAAATAAAAAATAGACGTAAACTTTTCTTTATATCAGATATTAGCGGTGACATTTTTTTTGTTTTTTTTATATACAAGATGTCAAAAGCAGCATGGATGCATTGATATTTTAACATGATTTTTCTTTAACGTAGTTTTATAGTTAGAGAATGCATTTATACAATTTGTCTTTATCTGTTTTAATTTAAAATGAAAGTGGAAAAGAAGATTCATCTTTCACAGCAATTTATCTGGAAGTGCGAATCAATGAATGCGTCAAAGAAATAAACAAACCATCAGATAAATTGATTGAATAGCAACATCATGATAACGAAGCTTCAACATTTTATTTTAAGTATTTTTATAAAAACATGAAGATACAGAAAATGCATGTACAATGGAATCAAGAAAGACACGCTGCATATTTGAAATCATTCGATTTCCATCTTAAAAATCCACCGCAATTTTGAATACAACATATTTATACATCTTCACTATTTGACTTAATACATACGGAGTGGGGTATAAATATACCCCAAATAAAACACGGTGGCAATAAATAGACAGGGTAGAGCACAATCGGTTTGCTAGACTCTAGCATTTTTATTCTCTTAATCATATATTATAACAACTAAATGGAACTATTTGAAATTCCACAGATGGTTTTTAATTGAATATTATGACCACTTGTCGTATTTTGAAAAGTTTGATATTCATTGTTCACTCTAAGCAGTTCAATATTTTGGATACTTTTCTATCAGTGACCGTAGTTTTACTCATCACGAAAAAAGTACTACATTTTGGTTCTAATCAGATTGCCAGGAAATACCGGTAATGTTTCTCGTGTCAACATTCGTTTATGACGTTATAGTCGATTTTTAAACAATTCATGTAAATATTGATAAATCATACTTGTTGAAAATATGTGATACCAACTATGATAAAGTAAATGCATATGAATTGGCATGGTAGTTTATCCTGCTATGCATATCTGGAGGCAGCATGTGAAGGTTGCCAACATCAATAAGTTTAGGTGGTGCAATAGAACCGAGTACATTTCAGTCTGAGAACCCAGGTTTTTAGTCTGTGCCGTTATTCATTTACCAATCCTTACACTCCTGGTAGTAGAATCAGATAATCTTTATTTATCTCTCAATTTCATACTTGACGATCGAGCGATCTCATTTGTTAAATTGGGTGAGCAGGGAATTAATGCAGTGACTAAGCGTATTACTAAAAGATTTCCTTTGTGAAACAGGAGATGTTCAAGGACATTTTTTCTGGAAGATGGAACTTTTTAAACGGCTAACAGCCACCAAGGTCAGCAGATGTAATCCTTTATGACTCTTACAATTAGAAATACACAATGGAAACTATTTCGGTCATTGTCGCTAAATTACTTACATAATAAAAGAAAATATCAGTAATACAATCAATTAAATTCCACCCAAAATGCGCATAGATTTGTATGGGACTTCTGGGAGAAAATCAAGCCATATATGTCCAACAATTGTCACCATTTGTTGTATATTATTTGAATACAAATAAAAATAGGTTTTATTTGTTTTCTGAAAATATAAATGTAGCCATATTTGCATTTTGGTGTGTTTAAACGTATACATACTAAACATTTAATGTAAAGTTCAATTGAGTATAAACATAAATGTACGATTAGAAATCTAGACCTAAAAGATGTTACGTCATGAGATCAAGTCGACGTCACATAGAGACCAAATAGATGTTCTCTCGCATAGGTGCTTCATATCGAATAAAATTGTTGTCATTTCGGTTTCTATTATGGATGGCCAGGAAGACGTTGCTTCTATGCAACCGTCGAGACAAACATGCTATGTGATATATACTACTATATATGTGTGTACAATAAGCAAAAAATACAAATATGAAATTGCGAGCAATATAGCTTGATATTATTTACTTTAGCACAGCGATTATTACAGCCGCAACTACTTGAAAAGAAAAAAGACAGTAATCGACAAACTGCGAAGGTTATGACAACTAATACACCAGCGGCCATCATTATGACTACTTACAATGTGTCAACGAACATCATACATGTGTACAAGTCTTCTGCCGGCGAGATGAGAGAAGGTCATCTATCGAGTTCGACAAAATTCACCATATAACGTTGCAACCCTCAGTTTTTTTTATTTTAATATCTACTTAAAATGTAAGCGGTATTTATATCCCACCTTTATTTTAAGTTTATACATATGCATGAAAATGTCGTGTGTGTTCCCTATAGATATACAGATTAGAGGATCTACATAAAGCAAAAAGTGTATTCATCTATAAAAGCATCCACGGAACACAATGCAAGTGGTCCCTAACGGGTTATAGGGTCTTAGACTCTCTTACAACTTTAAATGTATTCTATTTTGAAGTAATTAAACTGCTATCTATACACATTTCTGAGGTAGAAAATATAAGTGATTTCGAGGAACTAATGCTCTCCTAAAATAGCACTGAGGTCGGAACATTCCTTAAAACATCAAATATATACTATTCTGATGTCATTTTAATTATATATGTAAAATTATCCGGGGAAGACAATTGAAGGGGTCTAACATCTTTAGGTGCTATATTTTATGTTGAATTTCTATGTCCCCTTTCTAGGGTAGATATTGGGCAGGAAAGTAATGAAATTGAAACAATGTCTATAAAACATCAACTCAAAGAGTTTTCGAAAATTGTATTTTGGTAGCGTGTGAAATAGGTGAGAGCAGTAAAAAAACAACATACTGTGTATACTTTTGATAAAAGCCGGGTTCATTTACACTAAGTTACTTCTAAGATCTTATTAATCGGATTACCACTGCCCAAATTTAACTGGTCAATTGCTTATACTGATGGTAAAATAATTACACAATTAATCGAATGTATTGTTGACTCATTGACTTTCTTCTCATGACGCAACTTCTTGTACAAGTCAGCTAAAATTATTGTCACACATTTCTGATGTTCAATGTCAATGTTCTTCTAATGAGTTTTAGCGAACATCTTCTTAGTAGACACTTTGCTGAAATTAAACAGTGTGTATTACCTATTTCTAAATGATTTACCCAATAACAATTTTGTTGAATATGAATCATTATCTTTGCGGTAAAAGTAAGTTCATCCAAGTATATTCGTCGATAGATTCTAATGGATCGAAAAATAGATTCACCGTAGTCGGGAGGGGGGCGTCCCGAAAGCTCAGTTTTCATTGGCTACCGGTTTCATTTAGCCTTAGCCCTCAATTTTTGAATTTCAGTATAAAGCAAGAAAGTATCAAGTACCACTTTTAAGTATTTTGAATGAATCGAGTGGCATTTAAATCCTTGTCTACCGGCTTATTAGTCAAAACTCTAATTGGTATCCGTATTTTATCAATACTGAAATTGTTGTTTTCCTACTTAGAAATTTAAATAGATTAAATATATATTCCTATTTACCCATATGTATATATATATATATACATATATATATATATATATATATATATATATATATATATATATATATATATATCAATAATATACTATACACACGACATCTTAGATTTAACATGCTTTATAGACAAATGATCAGATATTATAATACTCCTCTATACATAATTCCGTCCCCTATTGATAACATTTGTACGGCCTATTCTTGGGTATGTCATCTAAGCAACAGTTCCGCACATGAAAAAAAAAAATCGCACACTTGGAGCGTGTTCAATGGTTAGTAATAAAAAGGGAGCCTTTGTGTCGCCCTCGATTACGGTTGCATCGCTAGAACGATGCTACGACTGTCGTGCATTAGAAAATACATTTGAAACAGCTTGTTGAATTATTTCTCAAATAATTGCAAAAGCTACTTCGTCGGCTCAAAATCACGTTTTCGTTAATTTATTCCATGGTCTAAGTTCCTCCGCTTTCTAATGATTTTGGCAAACCGAAATCTGGATTATTACAACGGAGTAAGACATATTCAAACCAAAATTGAAAAGTGAATTCGTAGGATAATATTTCTACGGATTCATGTAACGCGCAGATCCACATGTAATTCCCGCTCGTTTAATCCCGTATCTCGGATCTCGAATCTCCCCTTTTTTTTTACGCATTTTACAATGGATGCCTTAAAAGTGAACGGACGAGGATCAATTTTAATTGAGGTTTCTTCGGTTAAAGCTGGTGGGATTAAGATATTATCCAGATTTTTCCAGTTTCAACAATCCACAAAAGTTTTTTTTAAATTATTGAAGTATTTCCTCTCAATAATTGTGAAAGTGCAAATAAGAACGCATATTCTAAAAAAATATTTAATCTAAGTATTCATCATTGAAGCACATATCGAGGTGTCAGATGCGATGCTACCTAGGTCTAAATTCTAAAAACCTACAATATAACTGTACATATTGTCTATCTAAAACTTAATTAAAATAAAATAAGATGGGCAATAATTTTATAAACGTCATATAAAATAAGATTTCAGTCAACGTGACAAAATCACAATGGAAACAATTCCAAATTCACCGTGGATAAACGTGACAGACAAATGAGAATACTATTAAAAACTTAAATGCTATTTCAAAGTTACGAGTTAGAGACTAAAGAGAATCATATTTGAAATAACTTAAAATATTTGTAAGTTAATAAAACTAACAATTTAAGTGATATTTAAACAAGGGACCTACTAAGGATGATAAATGTTGATTTTGTCGTTATTTTACATATTATATATACGGTAAAAGAAAAAAATGTGTTAGATAAAGTGTTATATTAAGCCCAGAAAAATTGCTTCTCTATGTATCTGCATGCGTCTCGGATATATGTGGTTAATGTTAGATAATTGGGATATAATATTTTACAGCTTAACCTATATAGGTGTTGGAGATTAATCACACTGGCTCTATCAAACCATGTACTACTTTAATTATTTAATCAACTTAAATGCACACATTTCTGACTGGCGCCTGCGCAATGCGTACGGGATGTCCTTTCTATCTCCAACGACGTCGGCTAATTCTTTTAGCTTTACAAAAGTCAGCTAACATGCTTTTTTTAATATAATTATCATGGAATTACTTCGAGAAACATTTGTTAGAAACAGGAAAGTTTAAATAACAATATGATCGTCCAGTGGCTCAAAAGTCTAAGAGTTGAAATAGATAGAAACAAGGAGACTTACTTTTGTTTAAAGAGCATCGCTTGATTCTATTGATGTTTCGTAAGATCATGTCTTCTCAGTTCAAATGATTTTTTTTTTAACTAACTATCTGCTTGTAACAATTCCGGCAACCTCGTAAATGTAATGTCACGTCTCACCTTTGTATGCGTTCTTTTCTAACACTTTATTAGGGTCTATCATGTGACCCTTTTATGGGCATTTCGTGTCTAAAACGTTTCCTGCTTAACAACTGAACTGGGATATAACTAAAATCACAAAAACACATAGCATGATCCACCGATCTTTCAGCAACTAGATGTTATTAGATGATTATGAACTTTACTAGATGTCATTAGATGATTATGAACTTTACTAGATGTTATTAGATGATTATGAACTTTACTAGATGTCATTAGATGATTATGAACTTTACTAGATGTTATTAGATGATTATGAACTTTACTAGATGTTATTAGATGAGTATGAACTTTACTAGATGTTATTAGATGATTATGAACTTTACTAGATGTTATTAGATGATTATGTACTTTACTAGATGTTATTAGATGATTATGGACTTTACTAGATGTTATTAGATGAGTATGAACTTTACTAGATGTTATTAGATGATTATGAACTTTACTAGATGTTATTAGATGATTATGAACTTTACTAGATGTTATTAGATGATTATGAACTTTACTAGATGTTATTAGATGATTATGAACTTTACTAGATGTTATTAGATGATTATGAACTTTACTAGATGTTATTAGATGATTATGAACTTTACTAGATGTTATTAGATGATTATGAACTTTACTAGATTGTATTAGATGATTATGAACTTTACTAGATGTTATTAGATGATTATGAACTTTACTAGATGTTATTAGATGATTATGAACTTTACTAGATGTTATTAGATGATTATGTACTTTACTAGATGTCATTAGATGATTATGAACTTTACTAGATGTTATTAGATGATTATGAACTTTACTAGATGTTATTAGATGATTATGAACTTTACTAGATGTTATTAGATGATTATGAACTTTACTAGATGTTATTAGATGATTATGTACTTTACTAGATGTTATTAGATGATTATGAACTTTACTAGATGTTATTAGATGATTATGAACTTTACTAGATGTTATTAGATGATTATGAACTTTACTAGATGTTATTAGATGATTATGTACTTTACTAGATGTCATTAGATGATTATGAACTTTACTAGATGTTATTAGATGATTATGTACTTTACTAGATGTTATTAGATGATTATGGACTTTACTAGATGTTATTAGATGATTATGAACTTTACTAGATGTTATTAGATGATTATGAACTTTACTAGATTGTATTAGATGATTATGAACTTTACTAGATGTTATTAGATGATTATGAACTTTACTAGATGTTATTAGATGATTATAAACTTTACTAGATGTTATTAGATGATTATAAACTTTACTAGATAGTATTTGAATATTATGAACTTTACTAGATGTTATTTGATGATTATGAACTTTACATGCACAACAACATGTTTCGCGATACACATGTATTCATTTACGCTATCGTTTAACTGTAAATATATCTAGAGATAGGGAAATGTGAAGGGGATTATTGCCAGCTGAAAGATGAGAAAAATATTAGAGTGCTAAAATTGATTATTTATATGAAATGGATTAGTATTACGTTTTGGGTAGTGCGTGGCTAGAATCAGTTCCCATTGGAAATTGCAATAAGTAGGGAAGTAGTTCCGCGGTAATGTGTTATCTACAGGTGTGAAGCCTTTTAAAGAAGCTCGATTCATAGGAATACCATGGATGGGAACAGAAAAGAAGTTTTTTCGTTGTGGTGATAGCCAGGTTTGTGCGGTTAAGCTTTACAAAGAGTACCCAGATACAGGAGCTCAGTCGAGAGCTGCTATGGAAATAACGATAAAGTATAGAGACTAGCTACGCCACTTTTTTTCTAGAAAAGATTTCGGGAAAATATGTTTATTGAATAAGTCAATTATATTTTTCTTTAATAATGTGCCTATCTTATTAATTTGTGTTAAAATATATTTTTATTCGTAAAATCTTTAATATATTTTGCAACATATGAATACACACAATGTAGTGGTAAATTATATTTCTTTTTTATTTCAAAATAAAATGCTTGCAAGGTACAGTTAAAATTGTTGCATGTCATGCATTTCAACGTAACCCTAACACAAATTGAGAAAATCTATTTTTATTGGAGTTTAGTTGATCATTGTTTGTTTAACTAAATACATTTTTCCTATATATTTTAACCACAAAAATACATATTAACATTGGTATTTCGGATTGAGTTACGTTTGAGAGAATATCTATTTTAATTGTTCTAACTTTAACTTTAAGTTAAGTGTCTCGTGCTTTACTAATTTTTGTGTACTATTTTAACTTTCTTTCACTAAATGCTGTGTGAACCCCGCTCTTATATCATATATTCTTTGACTGATCTTACATATAATACAATTAAAACAAATCTCGCTCCTGTGTTTCTATCTCTTTTTCTATCTATTCATAAACAGGCGAAAGTAAAAACTCACTATAAAACTGAAGATGTGTATCATCCATTATAAAAAATGGGGAAGATCATCACAATTCTCAATACTATAGTAATAGAGAGATCAATAAAGACATCGGGTTACATACATAGTAAATATAAAGGGAACAAATGTATTTTATCATAGTTTTACCTATTTCTTAAGGAACTGGCTTTGCAAACTTTTTCCTACTCCAAGCTACTTAACCCGAACTCAATAAGAAGCACAATGAGTCACGTGTTTTTATTGTTTTTTCTAAATTCAGAATGTCATATTGTCTGAAGTAAGCAATGTAAAAAAAGTATCTATATTGCTTTTATATGTAAATACTGAATTTCGTCGTTTATGTTAGCAACCATTGCTCGGAGATATTTATTATAATCCCTATTTCCCTACAAACGACCTTCAAATTGTCAAGCCTAACTAAAAGTTTATGTGATCCTTGTTTAGAATCCGATCTGAGAGTCTTAGCTAAAACCCTTCAAGTATATCTCGATCAATAGATTGACTCTGGGGCACGGAAGCGTCTTCATATCATCTGTAGGTTTACACTTGCGATTACTCATGCTTATTCAAAGAATCGCTTATTCTAAGGCTAGATCTGTTGCAATGAATCAAACATATTAAGAAGTACCCGAGGTAATTGAACGATTGATGCTACCACCGCGACCCTGTATTCATATTCGTAGGAATTATGAATCTTTTTAACACTGATGCACCCATTTCCCCTTCATACGTTGTATGCTTAAATGTTTATTTCGACCGTGTATATATCGATATTCCATAATTAAATATTTTCTTTCAAACACAGAGTGACCCCAAAAATTCCAGTCAAGAAATTGCTAACATAATTGTAAAAAAATAAAACCATATTAAGTTCAGTTGTTGGCTTACTTGTTACCCCAAGTGTCAATGTATGTGTTATCGTTACTCAATGAACAGCAAACATCGATACGATGTGTAGAATTGTTAATCACTCTGATACACTCGACTTAGTGTTTTGTTGTTTTGTTTTACTGCATATCAACCCTTTTCGGGTTATTTAATGCCGAATCTGATTATTTTTGTTGAAGTATTTTATGCTTTAACTTCTTGATATGTCTAAGAAGATATTCATAGTGTTTAGCGTAGTGAAAGGGTGGAAGGGAGGCAGCGAGGAAAGAGGAAACTGAAGAGGAGGAAAGAGAAATTGTGTTTTTTTGTTTGAGATTTGGCAGAACATGATTGAGTTTTGAGTGAGAAAAAGAAATAATGAACCATCAATGGTTGGTGCATTTTCAGTCAGGAAGCCGATATCGTCAGATAACCTAATATGGTAGCACCAGTCCCAGGTGTTTGTTTAATTTTCTATATTCAGGTCAGAAAAAGTGTGGAGATAATTTTTATAGACATTTTTTATCAAGATAACAAAACAGATACGAATCTAGGCGTGTTATAGACTTCTGCGTGTGAAGCTCATTCATGATCATGCCTTTTATTACGATCACCAAAGTGTTTACGTATTTTATTGAACGCCGATGAAATAAAGAGTGTTGGACATTCATGACTGACGTTTGGTGGACAAGTAAAGCATACATCGCAGTTTATTTGTACCAAAAATGGTTGAATTGCAGAATTCTATTTACAAGTCGATGAGTGTCATTTTGAGGACGGAGCATAGAAGTGTCACCCGATTCTTGCAATACACTTTGTCTTATATTTCCAAAGTTCTCCTTAGGGTTGTACAGTGTTTAGACTCAGGCCCGATTAATAAGACTAAATACGTTTCTTTTATTTTTAGAGGCGTGCCTTGTGCGTTTTCCTGCAACATATTTATAAAACTGGCTCTCGGAATATATGATAATAACACACTCACATCTAATTTATTATAGTTTTAGAACATAATATCGTATATTAATTCAACATTCGATCTGGAAATACACTGTTTTTTTCTCAGGATCAGTTGCATAACTTTCAGAGCAACAGATGGTTAGCCTACAGCCTTCAAACTGTGATAGTCATTGTGTCTGTTAACTGCAAATGCCACGTCATGTCGCCCACGTCTTCTAAAGAGCACTAAGATTTAATTCAGATAGATGTGTTCAGTTGTTGCGTACTGAAAGAGAGTGTAGCTGCGGAAAGGTCATACGGGTCGTAGCAAGACAGTTTCGTGTCACATCTCCGAGAAAGATGTAGCTGTCTGAGAACTTCAATGATTTAACTAGTCCAACACGTGCTCAAAACTGTCTGATTGCGATCACTTTACTATCATGTGTTAGACGCAGTTTAGAAAGACACCAAGCGTACCCCCTGCAACAATAAAGACCGAGCTTATTTCCAGGATCGAGTTGGTATTCAGGCGTCTGTCGAAGGACACCCTACAGCCTGCGTACTCAGGTTTCAGGGGAAGAGGTAAGTAAAATAAGAATACTATCATCACAATTGTTAATACTTTTTTAAGCCTACTTGGGAAGTTCAAGATATATATATATATATATATATATATATATATATATATATATATATATATATATATATATATATATATATACCAAACATAATGAGAATAATTTATTCTGTCGTCTATTTTAAAATTAAATTGGCTTTGTAAACTCACTTTTTTCCTGATTGAAACGATATAACTCTTAGATCATTGTGTTACACAACGATTCTTATATGTTTCTACAACATGTATGTGTGTTGATTTTATCCTTGAAAACATGTTATCGTTAGTAAATCAATGCGCCAAAGAAATAACAAAAAGATTAACGGTGAACGTTTTCCTTTTTTTCGAATTCTTTACAAACTAGATGTGTTTGCTATTATATTCAACAGTGTACAATTGAAATCTCACTTTTATGTGATTCTAATGCCATACCAACGAAACCAATTCTGTTTAACTCTTTGCACACCTTAAAATCGTGATCTGCGTTTTTGATTGTCGTGATTTTCTATCGAATTAGTAAAATGGCCGAATACAATTTTCTTCATTACCAACTTAAGACCGCCTCTGCATCTTTAAAAAAGCGACGAATGGTAGATAGGCTTGCGCAAAGGGAACAAAGCCGTTAAACAAAACAATAATGACCACCGATATATTACTAGAAGTAAATCCTTTGGGATTCATCTTCCGCCTTGTTTTATTCATTTTGCTACTTGATAATAAATAGCGGCTTTTGCTCTATTTAGCCTGATTTTCACATCAGATTTGTTGAGGAACGAACGATTTTAAGGAGAGCTTAGCGTGAATCAAAATTGCAAATTGATCGTATCGGTGCTCTCTCTTTCTTATTGGGCTCTTGTGTAACGACGAATACTGCCGTTTCTTATATGATGGCAATAGTTGATTTTCTCTACTTCCTATCTGTGTCTCACACACACACACATATACGTGTATACAGATATATACACTCATGCACATATATACATATAAACACACATGTAGAAACACATAACAATGGCCTACACATACGTACTATATGATACATGAACAACCACATTCACACATATATACAACTGATAACAATGTTTTTTTATACAATAATTTAATTAGTTAAAACTTACACTTACTGTTCGTGACATTTCTCTAATTGTGTTCTCTCTCAAACACACATACCCACTGACATCTACACATCTACAAGAACAAATACATACATACACATAGGTACAAAAACATGTACACACATCTACACGTACGTACACACACATACAGGCCTAAATACATACACGTATATAGATGCAAACACAAGATGACAAAAACGAGTTATATTATTCAAACTCCAACTCACAATTCTTGCCATTTCTACACCTCTCACGCTCACACTATTTCTGGTACATAAATACAGACATCTACACACATATACATGCACACACACACCTAAGAACACTTATACATACAATTGCACAAACACACACTTGCATATGTATATATATATATATATATATATATATACACAAACAATATGAACAAAATTATGACGTTTACAATTTCTCTCTCTCCTTTATTTTCACATGTAAACCTTTATCTGCACACATGCATATAAATATATATATATATATATATATATATATATATATTCACCCACATATATATACATCTAAAGAACGACGAAAGCTTTTCTGTTTAAACATGATAATCGTAGTAAAAAACCCTTAACCATATTCTTGCAATTTATCATAAATTTCTCATATTTTATGAACACCTCTACGTATACGCGAACACGTACAGGTATATACACGAGCACATGCATGATGTAGACAAATAATAATTTGTACATACACATACATACTTCTATCATACATGAATACAGATACAGGAAGAAAGACACATACATTCATATGACATGCATATATACACAAAAACTTGTCAGATGTTTTTCTTGTCCATTATTACTGTTTACAGGAGTATCTTATCTTTATTTTTCAACATTATTTGCGCTATAATCTCTAATTGCGTTCGGTGTTCATCATTCGCTTTTACTAATTTTAATTTTTATCACTCTACATTCTTTTTCTATTTCTATCTCCCTCCACATTATATCTGTTTTTTTCTCTCTGTCTCTATCTCTCTGTCTCTCTTACTCTGTCTCTCTCTATCTCTTTCTTTATATTTCTCTCTCTATCGTTATCTGTCTGGCTGTCTGCATGTATGTATGTTTGTCTGTGTGTGTGTCTCTCTCTGTATGTCTCTATCTCTGTCTCTCTCTGTCTCTCTCTCTGTGTATGTATATATCTCTCTGTCTCTGTCTGTCTTTCTCTCTCTCTCTTCATAATATAATTTGTCTTTTTATTTTTGTTAAATAAACGGACGCTCAAATAAGACTCTCGGGTTGATCTTACAGGTCGGCAAAACTTATTTCCCTGAACTTTTATTTCTTCTTAAGAGTCCGTCATCTTAATCCATTGATTTTTACTATTTTCTAGAACGAGAATCAGCTTGTGTATTTTGATAAAAAACTAAAAGAAACATTCTATACACATTATACATTGATGTTAATCTAAGTTAGAAGACAGAAGCGTGGTGCGAAAGTTTCCAAAAGCTACAATGCATCCTTTATGACGTCATGCATGACGCCATTCATTTTAAAAGGAATTATGTATATTTCTTTACAAGAAATAATCATTGTTTTTTATGTGATCTGCTTTCTCTCTAACTTCACCATCTCTTTTTCTTTCTGCTTCCCCTCATCAATTCCCTCGCTCTTTATTTCTACCAATTCCTTCTCTTTTACCCACCTATATTTCCATTAAACTCTTCACCTCTTCTATATCTTCGCAATACATTTCTCATCACGTTTTACTTTGGTGACGTCATAAATATTTTACACGTGTTTTGTGTGAATGATGACGTCATACCACTGACATCTAATTGAGTCGAGATTTTCTGGTGATGTCATCGATAGTGGTTCTTAGCCCGAGGACAGAAGGTTAGTCCGTTTATTTCGAAAGATAAAGATGCCTTCTCCTTGTATCGGTCTATATGGTAAATATGCAATTGTAAAAATGGCCACAAGGTTAATAGTCTTTCGCTTTCTAAAGGATACATTTTATTAAGCGAGACAACTTCAGCTCTACGAAATATAGTAACATTTGTTATATGATGTGTTTAAAACTTAATTAACTAGTAAATATATGCAATCATATGGGCGCATATAAATTCCGTTTCAAAAACATGTTGGCATTTATTACGACAGCTAACAGAACGTAAAAGTCAACAAATACATTTTACGAAAGGTAAGTGTTACACCGGCCGTACTTACACAGGAGAAACTACACCGGTTGTCACTATAAATAGTGCGAGTCACCAGAGACACAAAAGACAAAGCAGTCTTGTAACTGTCTAGCCAACAGCTAGTTACTTTCTTACTTTGTTAATACACTTGTTAAACCAACCCTCGACTTGACTTCCTTTATTTATTATTTACTGTGGAACAACTTCACAACAGTAAGATAAGTCACTGTTCGACTAACCTGGATAAGTTTATGTGTGTTTTAACTTATTTTAAAAATATGTTCTTCAAAACAAACCAGGTGTCATCCTGCTCAGTTAGAATTTCTATACGTCAAGTGTTTGAATGTGATAACATACTCAGAATGTCAGTATTAAAACTCGGTCTGTCATTTAACCGAATTATTGATTTTAAAATTTACGAGAAGCTACCTTGGATTAAATGACAATAGTTAGATGTTTACAAATATAACATAAATGTAACAGATGATGACGTTAATCAGTGCGGAGAAGTACTTCCTGTTATATTATACTTAGCAGATGATGACGTTAATCAGTGCAGAGAAGTAATTCCTGTTATATTATACTTAGCAGATGATGACGTTAATCAGTGCAGAGAAGTACTTCCTGTTATATTATACTTAGCAGATGATGACGTTAATCAGTGCAGAGAAGTACTTCCTGTTATATTATACTTAGCAGATGATGACGTTAATCAGTGCAGCGAAGTACTTCCTGTTATATTATACTTAGCAGATGATGACGTTAATCAGTGCGGAGAAGTACTTCCTGTTATATTATACTTAGCAGATGATGACGTTAATCAGTGCAAAGAAGTACTTCCTGTTATATTATACTTAGCAAATGATGACGTTAATCAGTGCAGAGAAGTACTTCCTGTTATATTATACTTAGCAGATGATGACGTTAATCAGTGCAGAGAAGTACTTCCTGTTATATTATACTTAGCAGATGATGACGTTAATCAGTGCAGAGAAGTACTTCCTGTTATATTATACTAATCAGATGATGACGTTAATCAGTGCAAAGAAGTACTTCCTGTTATATTATACTTAGCAAATGATGACGTTAATCAGTGCGGAGAAGTACTTCCTGTTATATTATACTTAGCAGATGATGACGTTAATCAGTGCAGAGAAGTACTTCCTGTTATATTATACTTAGCAGATGATGACGTTAATCAGTGCGGAGAAGTACTTCCTGTTATATTATACTTAGCAGATGATGACGTTAATCAGTGCAGAGAAGTACTTCCTGTTATATTATACTTAGCAGATGATGACGTTAATCAGTGCAAAGAAGTACGTCCTGTTATATTATACTTAGCAGATGATGACGTTAATCAGTGCAGAGAAGTACTTCCTGTTATATTATACTTAGCAGATGATGACGTTAATCAGTGCAGAGAAGTACTTCCTGTTATATTATACTTAGCAGATGATGACGTTAATCAGTGCAGAGAAGTACTTCCTGTTATATTATACTTAGCAAATGATGACGTTAATCAGTGCAGAGAAGTACTTCCTGTTATATTATACTTAGCAGATGATGACGTTAATCAGTGCGGAGAAGTACTTCCTGTTATATTATACTTAGCAGATGATGACGTTAATCAGTGCAGAGAAGTACTAACTGTTATATTATACTTAGCAGATGATGACGTTAATCAGTGCAGAGAAGTACTTCCTATTATATTATACTTAGCAGATGATGACGTTAATCAGTGCAGAGAAGTACTTCCTGTTATATTATTCTTAGCAGATGATGACGTTAATCAGTGCAGAGAAGTACTTCCTGTTATATTATACTTAGCAGATGATGACGTTAATCAGTGCGGAGAAGTACTTCCTATTATATTATACTTAGCAGTTTATTGCTGTTATGCAGTTTAAAAAAAATAAAATGCAATAGTTGTAAGAATTTAGTATTAGAATATTTGCTGTGGAAGAAATACGTGAAATACCCAGCTATTTACAGATGATTAATATATATTCCCCAGTATATCCTGATGATGTGGCGACAAATTTTGTTCTCTACATTTATGTAGTTCTTGTAAACTGGTAAAACATCCTTTTTTCTTAATACCGTACATCAAAGACACTTAGCTGTGTACATACCATTGAATATGTTGATAGATGACAATCTGCTTTTCTATGTTGACTCGTGTGATTAGGATCACAGTATTTAAAAAAAATCGAAAGAATGCTTATCTGGAGCTCTTCAAATTATCTGCTAAATAATTTTTGTGGTAATGAAAATAGTCATATTAATCAGAATAAAATAAGCAAAAAAAGAAAATGTCAAACATTTAATTAAAATAGGCAATAGAGTTTTGCATTAGTTTGATTAAAAAAATACTTGTGCACAGATAACTTCATTGTTTGTTTGTATTTACATTATTTGGTTTAATTTGTTTGGTTTACATTTCCTTACTAAATTATCGTTTTTTAATATATCTATTGTTTGTTAATATTTTTATTCAAAATTGGTTTGTTTATTTAAATTGTTCGTTCTCTGCATTCATAAACAATTACCAATGTATTATGAATTTATTGTAAGGTATATTCAATAATGATCGGTTTTAGTATAGATCGAATCGTGTTCCTTTTTTGTAACTTTTTAAATGAAATGTTAAAAGTGTTCTAATGTAATTTTTAATCTATCATTAATTTGATAGTAGAAAATCGCGTCGTATTATTTCTACCATGTGATTACTTTATTAAAGAATGTTATTTTTCTCCAAGTTATATAGATATTATTAATACGGAATTAAGGGATTGTTTTTCGTAATATATGAGAACTATATTTTAAAATGTTTATTTTATTGTTAACATCAACAATGCTTTATTTTCATGAAAAATAGATTCATGCGTTTTGTTTAGTACCCTGTGATATAACATTATTAAAGGTGTTTTGTTAACACGAAATAATACATTTTTACTGGGATTTCTAATAAATTAATGGATTAATTATATTCTGTTATCGTTAATTAAAAAATGCTGAAAATGTCATTAAAATTGTTGATTTCTAGAATTTTGATGACTTTTTAAGTGCAGTGGGTGGTTAAAATGCACAGACTAACTGTTCGACAGCTCCTGTTTGTAACTATACAGCATGATGTGATTTTTCAGTTAATGGGTCTGAGTTTACATACGCCTCAGCAAGACACCTGGTTTAACTTCATTGACTGTGTACGGATCCAACAAGCAAGCAAAATAACAAACATCCAAGGAAGATTACATGAGTTTTAAAAGTATACTACGATATTATCCGTCCCCAAAAACGGATCAAATAAACTCCATAAATAGAACAGAAATAAACCACTCTTATACCCTCTTTTGAAAGTTAGCATCAAAATATAATGCGACTAAATGCCATGTCTATATCCCTTCTTCCAATTTAGATTTTGTAAAATGCATGCTTTTCATTCAAAAAAATGTCTCAAATATGCAGCCTAGTCGGCTTCAGATAACTTCAGAAGAAAATGAAATCCAAGGAATGATGTATAATGTCGATGAATCTAATTGGATACACATCTTAAAATCAAAATTTTTCAATGGGCATTTCTGACCATTGAAAACCTGATAGGTTGGAGTGGCGACTGTTAAAGGGCAGAATGATATCACTTAAAACAAAAATCAAGGTTGTTAAAACTGCTTGTATATTACCGGCTTTGTTTCATGCATGTGAAACCTAGCTGGTATATAAAATATACATAAAGAGGTTAGAACACTTTAATCGGCGATGTATTCACAGAATCAGAGGTGTAAGATGGCTGATGCTATTAGTGATGTGGAGGTTCGTCGACGGAATGGTTATTGCTGCATTAAAAACGCGTTAATCCAGCATCGCTTATAGGTGTGCGATTATATATGTAGGATAAATGAGAATCGTATCCTAAAACAGAGTTTTAAGGAAACAATTTTGAAGGATATACTCTCTCTTATAAACTGGAAGTGAGATACCCGGACTGTCAAACGACATCTTTATAAAAAAGTGTGATCGTGAAGAGTGTTTGAGAACAGAGTCCAACAAAAAAAGCAATAAAGTGATCGGCTGAATATTAGAAAAGACGCATTGAACATGAAGAGCACAAGAGAGCAATTAGAAAAGAGGGGCAATAAATTCCATATTAAATGCTTGCGATTTTTCGGGATTGTGTAGAGTTATAAAATACGTCTTAAGAAAAACAGGTTTTACAAGCCCCAGTCACTCTCATCTAAAAAAAAAACTGTGAACTATCAACGTTTATATATATATATATGCGGTAAATTGTTCCAATCTGTGCAAGAGTTGCAATGTGATAAGATAGATTGCAATCAACAATTTACATAGAATGACATATATGGCATTACGATGACAACGATTGTATGAGTCTGGCAGCGTGAAAAAAACATATTCGATACGCCTACGTAATATGCGTAGTTGATTAGGTGAAATATTTGCTATGATACAGGTGATTAAGGCTTCATTTTATATTCTGGATATCTTTTTATAACTAATGGGTATTGGTCAGAATTAGGCATTCAGAAAATTTCGGGTATAATGTTCTTGTCAGTTGCGCGTATAGAGGAACTCCCCGAAATTGCCGAAGCAGTTTACGATTTAAACGATAACTTCTTGTTTATTCTTCAGGAAGTATTTTTCAACTGATTTTTTTATAGCTAATGTGTTTTCTGTAAACTCTCAACTAACCAATTTTATAGTGAAATACCTTTTTACATTTCGTCCCGGCTTTTACATCATTTACTGCTTCAGTTCTTTTAAAGAACTGACTCGGAATTCTCTGCATATAATAAGGACTGACTCAATAAGTCATGGGATTCTCTAGGTGCTCATTCCTTACAATTACTAAGAATTGACCAGATATTTAGTATGTTCTTTAAATACAAACTCAGTGATGGTTGCACCATTATTTATTTCTAATGTTTGCCCCAAGGTTTCAGCGTGTAAGACCTATAAAATGTGAGCGATTGTTATTCTTCAAGTACAAACTATTTGTCTGGACGTTACGAAGCTGGGATTTGAACCACTGAAATATTTTTTCTAAAATATCACAATAGTTGATGCGACTCAGTGCCACTTATTCATCAACTGTAAATAGTTCAATAATTGTTTAGTCAGCAGTTATAGACTTTGGTATCATGCCACCCCCATTATCGTCTTCTAAGAATGATAGATTCTTCACAACAATGCATAATCGATCATTTAGACAGATAATCTGGATCATTCACATTGTCTTCTGAGTTGTCACTGAACATAGCTTTGCAAAATGATTGTTCAACTCCTTCCTAATCTATTAATGATAGATTCACTTTTACCTGGTGTTACTGTTGCCTTATTCACGTCACCCATTTTATCACACTTTAAGCTTACTGTCCTAGCATTATCAAACACCAAAAAACAAGTTTAAATGTATTTTTATCGACAGCGTGTGTAAACCAACGTTCATTTTGTGATGAAACATTCTAAAACGAGGCAGTAATCGTCATGTTTTAATTGCCTTTTCGTTCACGTCTGTGTTGAAAAAAACAGCAGAACTATTTTTGGAAATGTGTATGCTAATACCGCTAGAGAGATATATTTTCATAGTAGTTATATACTGCTAACCAAAAAGAAAACTGAGTTTTTATACCATATATATATATATATATATATATATATATATATATATATATATATATATATATAAATATATAATAATAATAAATTGTTTCATAACGTAAAAAATTTAAATTAATGAATTATAAATGACTCAGCGAAATACAATCAGACATTCTTGAAATGTATAGCACTATTAGAATACACATCCTAGGAGGGGTAGATTAATTTCCTACATAAAAACGGAATATATATAAATATACATATATATATATATACATATACATATCTGGTGGAACAGGAGTGACAACTTCTGTTTATTCCTTTTCTGATCCAATCTTTCTATTCGTCGAACGATAGATCTTGTATTATTAACCAAGGAGTGTAGGGAATCTAAATATTTGACGCAAACGTATTCGACCATCATTGGTCGTCATCAGGCGGATGATTGATCAATGCAAAATAAAATTGGTGAATTTGTTTAACCAGATATGTATAAAAGAAGGAGTGTTGCCTAATTATACAATATATATATATATATATATATATACATGTATATATATATATATATATATATGTATTTATGTATGTATGTATATATATATATATATGTATATATATATATATATATATATATATATATAATGACGGATCACAGTTATATCATTCTGTGATTTCATGCATATTTCCAAGCAGAAAAAACACGTGCGTATGGGAGTGTTCAAAGCGTACTTGAACAAATTCAAGTAGCTATGGCAAAATTGCATCATCATTTTCTTTTCAAATTGAATCCACACAATAAAAAGCACTTTAATTATCAGCTTTATCGAAAATGAAATCGATTGATAATTGCACGGGAATGATCACTTTGAAACTTTTAATCCAGAATATGTAATTTCTATTTATCAGAGAGCACTCGAGTGTGACTACGGAATACCAGTATATATATATATATATATATATATATATATATATATATATATATATATATATATATATATATATATATATATATATATATATATATATATATATATGAGGAATAAAAGAAACAATGTTTCAGACAAAAAGGGAATAAAGATAAGCAAATCAAAAACTAGCAAAAATAAACTCCAAACATATATTGAATAGTTCGACCTAAATATTTCATTTGTTAAAATACAATCATTATCAGTTGGTAGCAGAACTTTAATTAAAAACAAAAAGGTTTTAAAATTTATACAAAGAACGCAATTTGGAAATAATATTCACGTGTAATACACAGTAGAAAAGGGAGAACATAAGAAGGAAATGTTAAAAAAGAAAAACAAAGAAAGAAAAAACAGCAGTTAGCACAGAAACGTCGTTCGGAAACGGTGTAAGTTAATGAAGTAGGAAGGAAGATCAGTAGTAATTTAACATGAATGAAAGCAAGGAATTAAACATAAAGAAGAAAGAGGAGGCGGGGGAGGAGGAAGAGAAAAAAAGGACTCAAAGGTGTAGAAGTTATCCGTTATCATATTGGTTTAGGTTCATTTCGATTAGAACCGATTTGGCAGAAGATGTAGTAATTTATAGAATTATTGTCTTTGAATAATTGTGTTATCAATACGTAGGATTACACATGATTCTATGAGATGTAAACATTGTTGCATATATATACAAGTATATATATATATATATATATATATATATATATATATATATGCGATTCTATGAAGTCTTACAAATCATTCCTTTCAAGACACCAATGATCACCATTAAATATTTTTTTCTTACAAATATTATTTATTCAAATTAAATGTTTTTTCCTACACGTGTTACACTACCAAGCAGTTACTTGCTTGGCAGATCATCAGGGAAATTAAATGTCTGGAATACTGGTTTCAACTGCCGACAATACACAATGTGGCGTTGCAATAGTTGAGATCACTTTAGATTAGAGGAGGAAAAAATAAAAGTTAAAATTAAAAAACAAGAAGGAAAAACGATAAAAAAGAAACTCCTAGAAAATGTCATAGAAAAGTAGCTCGTGTATTATTTCTGGCACGAAGCCAACAAGCAAATAATCGGTCCCAAATGCATTAAAAAAAACCCAAAAAACTGAACAATGTGCGATGATACACTTTCACATCGGGCGGCACAATGAAGACCCCCCCTCCAAACAAAAAAACTAAACCATTCAAGACACCGCTCATAAGTTAGCATTCCAATCCAATGATAGTTTCGAATTCTAAATCTAATTTATCATAACGAAAAGCAACATGAATGTTCGTCCGGAATGCCAGCGGTCAGACGAGCCTTATTTCAAGGACTGACTTGTTCCCCATCGAAATAAACACACGAGGAGTTGAACGTACATTTACACAAAATACTGTTTCTAAACAAATCTAGTATTAAAATTATTCTTTATAGAAATTAATTATCTAGTGTCTTCAACGTCATTTTACAGTTCGGGAAAATATCTTTCATTTAATTAACTGCCGATTATTATCGTGTTGTTGTTTAACGAAGCGAAAAAAAACCTATTCCGCAGAAATTATTTTTAAAAAATTATTGAAATATAAAAAATAAAATGTTATCATGAAAAGGTTTTCTACAGAAATCTAGTTATTTTTTTAAATAATTAAAAATATTTCCTGAACGGATGTGTCTGTTTGCAACTCTCTGGGGCGAATATTATTCTATATTCCATAAATAAATATTACTACGGAATATCGTTATCAGAAATCTATTTTCTATTTAAAAAAAAACATGTTTTACTTGACGGGGCTATTGTTTGCAACTTTACGGGAAAATATCACTCTAACTCGTTAAATGACGGTAGACTTTGTTATTACTAATATAAAAACCCTGTACAAAATACTTTTTATAAAATCCAATAGTTTCTATTTTTAGAAATTAAGCCCGTGTCGGTATGCATGTTTTTTAAATTATTTTTTCCTGAATTATTTTTTTTAATTTTTATTTTTTTAAATTTTTTCCTCCATTCATGCCACCCATTGTTTTATTTAATTTAATCTTATTAAAAACTAATTTAATTTAACCTACTTTTATTAAATTGTGATAGCATCCAGGTTGTTATTTCTTATTACTTAAAATTCCGAATGCATTTCGCATAATATATCTGTTTCTGAGAATAATTGTGATTTATAATTCATGAATCTATTATCTTTTCATATGTTACAAAATGCCCCCCTCTATAAGAAGTATTTACTATAGTTGACTATCAATGGGCCTTATTCCGATAGAATATTCCTACCTTATTACCCCAACCGTAGTCGCGAGCCTCCGCTAATAATCCAATCAAGTATATCTTATCATAAGTGCGTGTTACTTACTCTTAGCCTCCATATCATACACTATTGCCCCAGATTACCGCAGGAAGGGCCCATCCTGCCTATCTCTGCTGTAAATTTATACTTCCCCCAATTCCCATCCTATCCAGGTTTTAGGCTTGATAACAGGTAACGGTTTCTATGCGACAGCATTGTAGTATTTTCTGCCTAGCGTTCAGTAAATTATCTCTAGTTGTCATGATGTGGTACGACATAGGTTGCATATCTACCTTTTGTTCGGTTTATATTTGCTAGCCCTCCCCAAAATTTCAGCAATGAGGTTTCTCACAAAACGGCCAACAGAAGTGTTAGGCCTATCTATGTCTTCCCTTTTGCCTCCCCTGAATGAACTCATGTGATTTCTGAATCTATCTTTGAACTTACCCTCGGTGGATCCGATAAATGATCTCCTACTACTAATATAAAAACCCTGTACAAAATTCTTTTTATAAAAATACAATTGTTTCTATTTTTAGAAATTACGCCCGTGTCGGCATGCATGTTTTTTAAAATTATGTTTTCCTTAATTATTATGTTTTTGTAATTATTGTTTAAGTGTAAAACGCATGTGTATGGCGATGATAATAAAACAAAAATATAATTTTTTTTACAAAAGGACAATCACTTAAAGAGAATAAATAATAGCCTGATAAGTAAATGTGTTATACAACGTTCCGTCCTCCTGGATCACTGTTATGACAACCAACTGTCCGCTTGTTTAAATCGTGCGACCGGTAGACCAGTTATCCTGCACACTGATTATTCCCGAAAAAAGATGAAACATATGTGTATGTAGATGATAATGTTAAAAAGTAGTTATCATGATATTGTGTATATATATATATATATATATATATACATATATATATATATAAACATTTATATATGTATATGTATATGTATATGTATATATATATATATATATATGTATATATATATATATATATATATTTTATGCTAATGTGAGAACTTTGTTTTTATTCGTGAATTTTTTTATTCGTAAATTCCGAAACCATACAAAACGGTTTTTTTTTATATAAAATTATTTTCTCTTTTTTTTTTTTTCTATTTCTATCTTATATAAATTTTTTCCCATATTATTCATTCTTTATTTTGTAGTGTGGCACCATTTTGTCTCTTCATATATATATATATATATATATATATATATATATATATATATATATATATATATATATATATATATATATATATGTTATATGCTTTCATGTGTGCAGAAATGTGTTGTCAATGGTTGATCAAAAACATAGCCAATTATCTATTTGTGAGTTTTAGTACGGATTTATATTCTTAAACAAGGGTCTTTCTATTCTAATTAAAGAAAACAATACGTTCTAGTCTTCAGTGAAAGAGTCTAAACCAGAAAGAACCTCTGGCGTGCACGCAGTTGATTAGGAAAACTCTTTGTTTCAGACCACGAATTAATGTTCTTTGCTCTTGAGCCGATTTCAGATCTCGTGATACGTTCGAAATTGCATATTTACCATCACCAAGATGGACGTTGAGTTTACCGTCGAATGTGTTTGTTTAGTTTTCGCATAATTCTATAGATCCCCACCAAAGTTGGTCAAAATATCGAGCGTCATCAAACTTAGAATTTATTTTATTTTGTGATATATTGTTTAAAGACAAAGGTAGAACTCGCACTTATAGTAATACAATTCGTGATAAATTCATTTCTCTCCATAGTAGAGACTCGCTTCTTGGTCAATATTCTATTCAATGATGTCCCGCATCTAATATGACCTTATTTAGACGTATCATCTTGAAATGTTCAGACATAATTTCAACTTCAGATTTTTCCAAGTGTATGTATGGACCGGGTGGTCTTTGATTACAGTAAACTCCGTGATATATGTCAGTCTGTTTCGATAGATAGTATTTTTAGTAATCAACGTTACAATGGCATAATTTGAGGAATACTTATAGAATATTGAGTAGGAAGGCCCAGTTCTTGTCTTTTTTTCATAGATAGAATCAGCCTTTATTGATATTGTATTGTTCTCGCGACACCGGGATCCTCCACTACAAAATATAATTGAAATAACATTATTTCATTTTTGATAACAATAATTATTACGTATAATTCTTTAAGTTTTCGTAAATGTCTAGTATAATAACATTTATAAATACAATTCAATTATAAATTTATAATTAAAAACTGGCTAGGTTTATAATTTCAAAACACAAATAACCTTTTATCGTTCGAATTCTGAAAAAAGGGAAACACTTAAAAAAACAAAATAAAACAACGTAAATGTCGTAACAGGTAAATATCAACGGTAACAATAAAGAAACGACCTCGCTTGAATCTCCCATAAATAAGAAGCGAAAACTATCAGGAAAAAAATCAATATTTTCTATTTTTTTCAATCCTAGTAAAACAAGAGAAACAACAAATAGTATTTGCAGCTCTTTAAACTAAATTAGTTCAAATATTAATATAAAAAGATTACAAAATGAGTGACATTTTAATAAAATGAAGTAGATACAAGTTATTTTACATGAGCGATGAAACGGTGTTACATTCGCTGAGCACATTATCATTTTTTTTTAAAAATATGATGGAATAAAATGGCGGCGTCTAAATATAAGGAATCGACAATCACCGGAAGGAAGGAAATGGTAAAAACATTGGTAAAATACAACGGAGAGAAAGAAAAAGTAAGATCGGAGAGAAATATGTTTGAAGGAAGGTGGATATATATTTTTTTTTGTCGGATTATAATTTAAACTTAGAAGAATCGCCAGGGGCTTCGTGTTTTGTTTGACGAGGCTGTCAGATGAACTTCTCAGGAGTTTTATTTTTTGTGAACAAAAGCGCTTAGTTAAAACAAGAATAAAATCAAAAAACAAATAGATGAACTTCAAGACATTAATATGAAAACATGACAGCTTTAGTTTCAAGATCACGCCTTTAACATAATGCAAAATGTGCAAAGCACATCGACAACTCTTACAGTTATTCTCCTATTCTTAATGTATTAAAGTGTATTAATACAGTCACGAACTGTTTACAAATACCATTTATATATATATATATATATATATATATATATATATATATATATATATATATCTAACACTATGATACACTTACACATCAAAGACAGAGAGCTTCCCCCTTCTCTCTTTTTTTCCCAGGCCCTCGAAATCCATGCTACACCTCACCACGACAAAAACGTCAGCACCCACTTCCCCTCTCCAACCCTAAGACAAATTCACTAACACCCCCTCCCCTTTTTCACTCACAGTCATCCACATTCATTTCACTCTCTGCAACCGACTTCTCTAAGCCCGGACCTTGGTCCTGCGTTCCCAGTAGTGGCTACTACTTCTTCTCATCAACTCATCATGTCAACCCAATTTGTCTATGTACTTGCATGACATTTTTGCATGACATTTTTCTTAAAATCATCATCCTTAGGAAGTCTTACAAATAAAGACGAAACGTAATATTGGTTGGTCGTTCATTTAAAGCAGTGTTGGATATGTTAATGAAATTGATATGTAAGCCATTAACAATATTAGATATATATATTTTTTTTTACATTAATCTTATATTTCGGAATAAATTTTATCTTAAGAGGTGACCAGTTATTGAGTCATTTTTAAAAAATCAAAAACAAGAATAAACAAACTTATGTCTGTGTTACTTGATAAAACGTTTCTCCGCCCTGGTGGTGTTGGCGACCATGATTCGAATTCCGGTGTCGAACGAAGAGCCTGGCTCATTCTAGTAGGTTAAGTAATATTGGTTGGTCGTCCATTTAAAGCATTGTTGGATTATGTTAATACAATTTATATGTAAGCCATTAACAATGCGAGATTAATTTATATAATTTTTTTTTTACATTAATCTTATATTTCCGAATAAATTCTATCTTCAGAGGTGACCAGTTATTGAGTCATTTTTTAAAAATCAAAAACAAGAATAACCAAACTTATTTCTTTGTAACTTGATAACACGCCTCTCGGCACTGGTGGTGTTGGTGGCTATGATTCAAATGCCGGTGTCGAACAAAGAGCTTGGCTCGCTCCTGTAGGTTAAGTAATATTGGTTGGTCGTCCATTTAAAACATTGTTGGATATGTTAATAAAATAAACAATGCGAGATTAATTTATATATATTTTTTTACATTAATCTTATATTTCGGAATAAGTTGGGTTATTCTTGTTTTGATAAAATAAATAAATAAATCAATAAAAATGACTACATAACTGGTCACCTCTGAAGATTAATGTAAAAACAAAAATATATATGAATTAATTTCGCATTGTTGATGGCTTACATACCAATTTTATTATATATATATATATATATATATATATATATATATATATATATATATATATATATATATATATATATATAATCTGGCAAAGTAATGGGGAAAACTAAAAAATAGTATTTATGCATCTATCAACGTTTCGTCTTCATTGTAAGACTTTCTCAGAATGATTTGTTTGAAAAAATGTCCACACAAGAACAACATTTTTTGCCAATAGACTTTGAAACAACGAAAATAAAAATAATACTTTTAAATATTTTGATTTTCTTGATTTCAAATCGGCTGAAGCTTAAAGTCTGTTGGAAAAAAACATTTTAAGCTTGTATGGTCTTTTTCAAACAATCATCCTTAGAAACTCTTACAATAAAGACGTAACGTTGATATATATATAAATCATATTTTTTTGTTTTCATTTTTCATTTGCTATTACTTCGGAACATTTGATTAATGTTATTTTATTATATATATATATATATATATATATATATATATATATATATATATATATATATAAAATAATATAAAATCAATAATAACATAAAAAAAATTTTAAAAAATAATACTCAAAGAAATAAAACGTATAGGCCTAAAGGCTGAAATAACATCAAATGTTAAACAGGTCAACTTGCTCGATATTACCTTCAGCCTCATTAGGGATACTGATGATCCCTATGCCAAAGATAATTCTACCCCCTTTATATCAACCCACTATCTAACCACCCTAGATTTGTAGTAAAAAACATCCCTGAATCAATTAGTCGAAGGATTAGCAACAACTCCTATAATATAGATATATTCAATAAACATAAGTACTTTTATGAAAAAGCACTAAAGGAGAGTGGATACAAAAATACCAAAATAGAGTATATTCCCACTACACAAAATAATCCTAGTAGGAACAAAAATAGAAATAGGAAAAGTATCTGGTATACACCTCCATTTAACAATTCAACAAAAAACAAATTAGGGAATAAATTCCTGAACTTAATAAACACTTATTTCCCAAATAAAAATATACTCCATTAAATTCTTAATAAGAATACACTGAAACTCAGCTATTGTTGTGGTGACAACCTGGAAAAAATCATAAAAAAGCACAACATGAAAATATTAAACACCTCAGTAACCTCAAAACCTAGAAGAACATGTAACTGTACTAACAAATCAAACTGCCCCCTAAACCAAAATTGCCTATCAACACAAGTGGTCTATAAGGCATCTATCTCCTCAACCGAAAACCCATCCCAGACTAACTATTATATTGGTATGGCAGGTAACAACTTCAAGGAAAGATTCTACAACCATAAATTCTCCTTCCACAACTCTAACCATCCTGGCCAAACTGGACTTTCACTACACTACTTCAAAATAAAAACAAAAAAAGAAACTCGCATAATAAAGTGGAAAATCTTGAAAAAATCTAGCACCTGCAAATCAATAAACTCACCATGTAGATTATGTTTAAATGAAAAACTGGAAATTATCCGTTTTAAAGACAAAAATAAACTCCTAAATAGAAAATAAGAGACGTCTATCAACTGTAAACATAGTAGATTCTACCTCCTTAGCAATCCACATACCCGACCGTAATCCCACACCAACTCCCTACATAATTAAACAAAAAAAACAATTTAAAAAAAAATTAGATGATTACACAACCCCCCCCCCATTATACACTACCTCAAAACACACTATAACCCCCTACCCATCCATCCAAATTTACCACCCAACCCCACCCCAACAAGTCCCGATGAATCTATAAATATATAACCACCCCACTAAACTATCAATAACATCAAATATCTAAGTATTACCTATAATTCTCAGCCTCAATAGCCTCTCAGTCATACTACCAATTCTACCAAAATCATCTCCCACCTAAACCCATAACTGGGATAGCTATTAACTCTAATATCACTTAGAATAATCTAATCTCAATTACTTAATCCTTCGATTACTATCTTGAACACTTAATTATTGACTAGTGCTTAGCCCTTATCATTGGTAGTAGTACCATCACTTGTTGACTTATTTCGCCCAATGACTTTGCAAGTAGCAGGATGGTAATAATAATAATAATAATAATAATAATAATTATTATTATTATTATTATTATCGTTATTGTTATTATTATCTTGTTATTTTTATTTTTACTTTTATTAATGCTATTGTCATTGCGACTGTCGTAGGTATGATTGGCATTGTTATTATTATTGTTATTGTAATTGATTTTATTAATACAAAAAATGGTAACACCATTTAACTTCTTTTATATAATGATTCCACTAGTATTGAGTTTAGTATAATATAATCACAATTAAAAATATTATCACAACAAAAGTCACTACAATTAGTGAGATAGCCATAAATAACTATATTAAAATAGAATGCAAAAGTAGCAATTAATACCCTAAATTAAAATTATCAAACATTTTTATCTACACGATAATTACCTATTACAAAAAAAGACAGTTATAACTTTATAATTATAATCCTATTCCCATTATTAAATTTAACCCCCTCGCCCCCTCCCTGCCTTGGCTGGAATTGAGGTCACGATGGCCCAGACACGAGAGATCAATCACTCAACTTTTTGGAAACATGACTTGTTGTGGTCTCCCCCTCTCTCCCCCTCCCTTCTCATGTCCCCGTTATAGGTAGAGCTCCATCTCCGCCCCCTCTCGCTAATGCATCTTCAATTACCGGTTGAGGTGTAATTTAAAATCTTTGCCATTTGATTCCATTGTCGCTTGAAGAGTTGGCGCTATGTATATATATATATATGTATATATATATATATATATATATATATATATATATATATATGTGTGTGTGTGTGTATATATATATATATGTATGTATATATATATATATATATATATCATATTTTATCATTATCTACATACGTATACATTTCATCCTTGCGGAATCATTAGCAAACAAATAACTATTAAAGCCGGTCGAAAGATCTGAAACTTCGGAAAAAGACTTGTTTGTTTAGCAATCCAAATTCGACCCTATAACGGATAAGGCCAGCATGAATAGTCATTCGCATGTATTGTGAAATCCTTTATGTCAGTAAACTGACATTTTAATAAGCAACAGTCAGAGAGTGCTCTACCTAAAGGAATGTTGCATTGTAGCCAAGGTTGAAGTCTTACACATCTCACATTAAAGGGTCCAGCCAAACGCGTATTACACATACTTATTTGATAATAAATATTTTATCGCTATACATATACATTTCGTGCTGTCGGAATCATCAGTGTAGAGACTACCATTCAAGCCGGTTGCAGTATTCGAACGCCGGAACGAGAGTGAGTAGTTTATAACTCCAAATCCGATATATATATATATATATATATATATATATATATATATATATATATATATATATATATATATATATATATATATATATATATATATATATATATATATGAGAAAGGAATGATGACAGTAATGCGACGTAATGGGAAGTCAAAAAGAAAAAACCAAGAGATATTTATTATTTTTTTAAATGTATATTCATCAACGTTTCGTCTTTATTTGTAAGGCTTCCTTAGGATGATAATTTTAAGAAAAATGTCATGCAAGTACATCGAAATATCGGGTTGACATGGTGGGTCGATGAGAAAATGTAGTAGCCGTGGCTGCTAACAGCGCTGGACCAAGATCCGGGCCACTGACTTCTCTCAGCGCTGAGGAAGTCTTACAAATAAAGACGATACGTTGATGAATATATATATTAAAAAATATATCTTGGTTTTTCCTTTTTCACTTACCATATATATATGTACACATGATTGACTCTCCCGTCTATTACGAGGTATGAGGTGCCACCAACTTTTATTTGTGCTAGATCGTTCATGACACCTGAGTCCGGCAAGAGACCTGCAAGGAAAGCCGCAGACAGTGCAAGAGTGTGAGTAATTGGATGCCAGGTGTGGAGCACTCTCTCTAGCTTTTCGCCTCACTCTGGCAGTTCTCATATTTTCAACACAGGTTTCGATTAATCTTTTCAGTCCAATGCAACAAGCTGTCTGCCATGTCTTCCTGTCTTGTGTACAGTCTTCAAAGTGTTTGTGAGGTACTCCAATTGCCGTCAGCGCATCTTTGAATTTTTCTTTGTACCTCAGCCAGGGCCGAGCTACATTTCTGTTACCACAGGCTAACTGACTGTACATCAGTGTTTTTGGTATCCTCCCTTCGTCCATTTTTGCTACATGACCAGCCCATCACAATTGAGACTGCAACAGGAAACTTTCAATAACTTGTACATATATATATATATATATATATATATATATATATATATATGACCAGTACTAAATGGGTGACTATTTGGGAATACCAGGTGCTGTATGTGCTCTCTGCTTATCTCGGCATTGTTTCCAGTCGTGGTGTATTACTACTTGCCATTGGAATTAAGCAATGCCGACTCAGGAGAGCGGTTGTTGTTGATTGCGCAACCGTTGCAATTACAAATTCACGTGCGGGCAGCCCCTGGTGGGGCACTCATACGTCGAAATCGACGGGAGAGTCCATCGTCCATCATATATATATATATATATATATAAATACAGAGATATAGACGAGTGAGTAGTCATTGGAATTGACGTGAAGAACAAGCACTAAAGCAGAACTAGATTGCTCGCTGATTATATATAACTATTTGGTGTAAATGTGTTTTATTGAACTGAATACAACTATTTACACAGTAAAGCTTGGAAAAACTAAGGAAGGGGAAGGGATTTTAGGCGACGAGAAGGTGGGGGAAATGAATAGAAGGCAGAATGAGTATTAAGGCGGCGAAAGAGAATAAAGTACGCGATGGAAGTAACCCATTTGTGTGAGTTCCGAGTGGAAGGTTGGGTAGAAAAGAAGAGCAGGGGGCGATGAGAATACTAAAATAAAACACGTGGGGAAAAATAAAACTGAAAATCAACGATGAACCCGTTCTCTTCTTCTGGAAGTCAGTTCTTATCCGTTCATGTAAGGGGCATTCTGTTAACTTATTTAGTTCTGTTTCTGTGTTTACATTCTCTACATATACTTTCAACTCACATCTTCCTCCACTCTTCATTCGCCTTACATCCTCTAATCTCTCTGGATTATCTTCCTGCTGTATAAAAAGAAAGAAGTGTGAATGTAAGGCGGCTAAAGAGTATGAGGCAAGGAATCGATGTGAACCGTATGCATGTGTGAGAAAGCAAGAAGAGGAGGGAGTGCGGAAAGTGCTATATATGGTCGGTTATAAAGTGATGGTACTTGCTTTTTCTGTTCCTTTGTTTATGGTATGTTCTTTCTGTGGTTTTGTTTACTTCCTGTAGCAGATTCCATGTGAGCTTTCATAGCTTATGCGGGTTGGTTTCCGCATTCAATTATTTTTTTAAGAGTGTAGCTTTTTTCATCATTGCCGTTCTTGGTATAGTTCCAATGATCCCTTTTATTCCAATTTCTCCCAGACGTTTTTTCATTTTGGGAGGATTTATTCCTAGTGCTCTTACAATTATTGGTATCATATTGACTTTCTTCATGCTCCATATTCCTTTAAGTTCTCTGGCTAGTTCCGTGTGTTTTATCATCATCATCAGCATCATCATCATCATCATCATCGTTATTGTTATTGATATTGTTATTATTATTTACTCACTAGGAGTTATCACACTGGTCATCGTCAGTGATCGCCCACTGCCAACAACATGTGGTATTCCCTGGAGTCTGAGTGACAACAAGTTTCCTCAAACTTCCAGTATGCTCCACCTCTTTTCGTTCATCACCGCTGATGACCTTGCGTATCGCAACAGCCACCTACCACCGATTTCCCGCTGATAAGGGCCATTGGTCTCCTCTGGGGCTCGAGTGGCAACAAGCCTCCTCAAGGTCCCAGAGCTGTCCGCGCTCTTCCAGTGGAGATCTGGTTTGCGCTTTCCCTCCTCGACCCTCTGTCCATAATTTTCGTGGCGTCAGTCTATGCTTGCGCCTCTCTCGTGCGGTTGTATTTTCCCCGGTTCTGTTTTCTTGTGCTTCTATGTGTTTGTTCTCCATTCGTTGCTTATGTTGGTTGGTTTCCGCTTCTGATGACATTTCTCAGGATTGTAGCTGTTTTGATCATTACTGTCCTTTGTATGGTCTCAGTTATCCCTTTGATTCCTATTTCTCCTAGTCTGTTCTCCATGTTTTTGGGGACTGTTCCTAGTGCTCCTATGATTATTGGTGTTATACTGACTTTCTTCATGTTCCATATTCCTTTCAATTCTCTGGCAAGTTCAGTATATTTGCTTCTTTTTTCCGTCTCTTTGATCTTCACTCTGTGGTCTGCTGGAACGGCGAAGTCTACGATTTTGCAGGATTTTCCTTTCTTCTTGATTATTATCATATCCGGTCTTCTTGCTGTTATGGGTGTGTCTGTTTGTACATTCATATCCCATATGATTTTGCGTGTTTCGTATTCTAGTACAGTTTCTGGTTTATTATTATTATTAGTAGTAGTATTAGTAATATTATTATTTAGGTTACCATAAATATCGTTTTACATAATTTCACTACTATTTAAGGATAAAGCATAGCATGATAGCTCTTTAATATTAGTATATTTAATATTTAATATTTAATATGTAATATTAGCTTATGTCTACAATGGCACAAAAATTATATATCGCGAGTGTTCAAACTAATATTTATCTAAAACCATATAATTATGTAAGAACTTGACTTGTTCATTCATAAATTATTATCATTCATGATCAGATAAATAAAAAAATCGATAGTTAAATTTTATTTAGAGTGGTAGATTTTTTTTTAAATTTATTATTTTCTTCCTTGAATAATTGGCAGGTAGACAGTATACATTAAAAAAATAACGGCAAACTTTTTAACATCAAATATGTAAACGTAAGTGAAATACAAACAAGAAAAAAATCAGCATTAAAAAAATATCATGTTAGCTATAGATTAACGTTCTCCTTACCTTATTCGTCGAGTAGATATTTGTGTTGAAGGATGAATATATATATATATATATATATATATATATATATATATATATATATAATACAGGTAAAACATCCACAGGGTAGTAATCCAAAGAATTTCAACCGGGTACTATAAAAAGCGCTCAATATCAAATAGAGCTTTTATATATGATTATTTTTAAGATATAAGTATTTTATATATAAGTTTTTATTATTGAGTGTAGGTTTCTGAAATTTACGTTCGTCGACTTATTAATGTCATTTAGCGATAGTTATCTTATTCTTTTTTAGAGTGACTAGCTGACTTTTACATGACTATTACTCTTATAACAGATCCAGGTTGTCCTCAGTGGCCGTTCATCTAAGCAACATGACATAAATGCTGGTGTACCCCTAGGATCTATCCTTGTTCCTTTGTTGTTCCAGATCTAAATAAACGTTCTCCCTGATGACATAGAGTCTGAGATTGGTGTATTTGCTGACGACACCACGATTTACTCTCGTCATTTTGGAAAAACAAACGCGATTATATCTGAGGCAATGAATGAATCCTTAGAAAATGACGTCCAGGCTGTAGTGGATTCGGGTCATAAATGGTTGGTAACTTTTAATGCCGCAAAGACGAAGCTCCTTTCCTTCAATAACTACACGGGGCCTCTCCAGCCACCGATTGACATGGCAAACAACACCCTACCTTAGAGTTAATCATTCAAACTCCTCGGCCTAACCTTCACAAGTAACATAAATTGGAACAAATACATTGAAGACATTGCCAAGGATGCCGCAAAGAATGTTGGCTCCCTCTACCGTGCTAGTAAACTCCACACACCTGACATTATACTGTATCTCTACAAAGCCACCATCCGCTCATGCATGGAGTATTGTTGCCACATCTAAGCTGGTTCATCATCTACTACTCTCTCCCTCCTTGACAAGGTACAAAAAGTGTCGCAAACCTAATATGTCCCTCTCTGTCAACCAAGCTCCAGTCCCTGTCCCATCGCCGCAATGTTGCATCCTTGTGCTTGTTTTACAAATACTTCAATGGATTATGCTCTGATGAATGGACTACTCTAGTGCCCTTTTGACGTAAATTCATTAGACCAACTCGACAATCAACTAAACCCCATCTATTCACTGTGGAGGTCCCCAGATGCCGGACAGCTTTCTACTCTAATAGCTTCTTTCCTCGTGCTGCTGGCCTCTGGAAATCCTTCCCTGCCCCTTGTGTCCCCGTCAGTACTGACATGCAGAAATTTAAAATGAATGTAAACAGACATCTCGTTGCGCAGATCCCAGCTTAGGTTTACCCCCTCCCAACCTTCTCCCGTTTTCTTCTCAGTAGCGCCTTACGTCTACAGTTGCGGCCTGCCTTGTTTGGAGTTAACTACGTTAACAAAACATTTTTTTAAATATATACATTTAAATTGACAAGAAAATATGTTGCAGGCGAATAAATATTTTTCATTTTTCTTATCATAGTCCACCCCAAACAAGGCGGGTCGCCATTGTAGACAGCGATCTGTCTGTTTACATTAGTTTAAACTTAGTGCCTGTCGGTGAATTCGGGAAAACGGGTCGCAATGAGAGAGTTCCAGAGGCTGTCAGTACTAGGAAAGAAGCTGTTGGAGTAGAAGACTCTCAAGAACCTGGCGATCTCCACAGTGCATGGATTGGATTTAGCTGATTTTCGTGTTGGTCTAGTGTATTTACGTGAAGGTGGGCACTAGAGCAACACGTGATCATATCACAATCCATAGCAGTAATTGTAAAATAGGCACAATGAAGTAACATTGTTCCGATGGGAAATAGGCTAAAGCTTGGTGGTATATTAGGGACCTATTAAATTGGCGACCAGTTGTGGACCTTGTCTAAGAGGGAGGGACTAGTGGATAATGCAGTAAACCAGATGTGACAACAACACTCAATGCTAGGGTGGATGGTGGCTTTTTAAGATATTGGATGATGTAAGACATGTATTACCATACTATCATCGTAATTAATAGCCACAAATATTTGAAATTATTTGAAATTTGTGTAATAAAAATGTGTCACACTTAATTTTAAAACAGGACATAATTATTCGTCAAATTAAAACGAAAATTAAAATTGTCAGGATTTTCAGTATTTAGGGTAATTTCATAAATTGTATTAACATTATCGTCCGTGCAGGTATTAAACCTTCAACCCCTATATGACTGTCACTTAGAACTAATTATTACGTAGCACTGTTATACGTTGTGCACGGGTCGAAGATAAGGCAAACAGTCCGAATAATCCAAACAATACAAATTATAAATCAATTAAAAAATCCAAAACATGACTTTGTTTTGTTATCGATTCTTTCTTTTTCAGATTTGTCAAATGCCAAACTCGTATATAACAATATCCACCGCAGTTTGTTTACCCATCGAATTAGTAGAATTGGATTTATTTAATAATGAACCTTCGTTTTATCGATGAAACGTGTTTTAAAAAAAAAACAATTTCTATATCTATATTCTGATAGCTCTGTCCGACTGCGTGTCTATCGGACTGTCTGGAGATACAATTTTAAACAAAGGACTATACCGAAATAAGTCACACCTGTTATCGAGTAATATTAAACGAGGAATCGTATGTTGGTATTAATTATATATCCGATTTTCTTTACAATACAGTTGTGAAGTGTGCGTTCGCGCCGAACAACAATAAACAGCAAAAACAATGTTAATTTACTTTTTTAATACTTTGCAAATTAAAAATTAAAAATTAAAAACGAAGAATTAAAAGTTTATATGGGGTTCAAAGATTGGAGGTTAATTACATAGAAGTCCTCAATAATTATGGGGTAACATAAAGATGCCAACTAGTCGAAAATATAAATATTAAAAATAATATCGAGCAAATACTTGTCCTCTACAGATAAAAAGATTAGATAGTTTTATAAATCCATATGAATATATTACCGTTCTTTCATTTCTTATTTCATGGGTGACAATGAAAGTTATACTAACACATCAATCGATACACATAAACATCAATAATACAAATCAATAATTTGAGAAACATACTTTTGTAGTCCTAATTTCTCACCTCAATAACTCAAAATTGTAACTTATGAAAAGGACATTGGTACAGTTCTAGACACCTTCTTCAAACCAACACGTCACTCTATCATAATGGCAAGCAAAGGCCGGCGATTGGTCAACCTGATCCGGATAGTCTTTCTAAGATAAAAATCAGACACTTTCTCTCCCCTATACATAATTCTGGTACGGCTTATTCTTCAGTATGCCATCCAATCAACGCATTTTTATCTTCACAATTATATTGTACACGTCGGGCGTGTTTAAAGTTTGGTAACCAGGATGGTGGCGGGATTCTACACGATTACCAATAAAAGAACATATTCAAAGCCTAAATATATTCTTAATTGGTAGCAAAAAGTGAGATGAACCCTTATCTTGACATACAGCGTCAACAACTAAAATAAACATCAACGGTTCGAGGGTTTTTTATCAATCACCCGCAGTAAATATACATTCGCTCTCTGTGTGTGTGCTGCTTGTAACAGTCGGCCAGAGTAACTGGTAATAATGCTTACTTTATCCAGGTGTTAAGTTGCTTTTACAAACATTCAGACGGTGTGTAGGTTTAATGTCTTGTTATTGCCATTTTATATGTCTTGCCACACTTAACTATTTATTTTATAATTACACACTAATCTTCTATATGAAGTTGTTTCCTATGTACCTTTGACATGAGTAAAAATATGCATCATGGGCTACTGAACTCACCTCTTAAGTCAGTGTATTCATTCGAGCGTGTTTCAAGAAATGTATGATAATGTTCACCATCTAACAATACATATTACTTTTAGACAACAATCCCAGACCTTCACTAAAACATAGTGCATACATATGGTAGCAGACTGTTTCCTCTCTAACATTTTTCTACAAACACTCTCCCACCTAGCGCCGGTAAAAAAATTACATCGGATAATTTATACAATGATAACCGTAATTATGTCATTTCATTCTTCTAACAAGTTCATACATATGATATCGGATTCATAAACCAAATAACAAACCCTCCCTAATATGCCTTGCTAATTCCAGAAAATCGGATTACTTGAAATTATTTACTTTCCTTCGTTACTTACAACTATTATCAATACTCCTCAACTTATTCCGGAATAGAAGAATTAATTAACCGGACTGTACAGTGATTCAAAATAGCGTCACGTACCTATCGATCTCATTGGGTAAATCTATTTCAATTACACATCTTCTATTGTTACACGTATGATTTTTCTTCGCCTTAAACATGTTTGCCATAAACACTTACGCATTTAGATACATCACACTTAAACCAAAACACAGTGTGAAACTAAAAGACATATGCAGTATTAAACAAAATCTAATTGCTCATTGATATCTTATGAAGGTCTATACTATGTTTTTACACGATTCTGCCAGTAATAATTCACACACTGCCGAGGTAAACTTTTCCGATTTTGACCATCAATACTTATCGAACATTACTCAAACAATCGCAAAACCGCAGAATTTATTTTTTCCCGAAATTATTTTGTTTACTATGCTACTACTCCAATATTATAATCTAAAACAACGCTATTTTGCAGAATGTTCATTCCACTAAATACTCTTTCTACTGAGCATATTATGTATTTCCTTTTCTTTTCTTTGTCTTGTTTTAATTTAAACTTTTACCATTTATAAACATCTTCTCTCTACGTCTGGAACCCTCTCTCTCTTTCTCTACCTCTATTTATGTATTTACTTACTTATTACAATAACATCGGATTATTAAATTCGATTCGTATTTATTTATTCAGTTTTAATTTTTTAAATATACTTAACCTTAAATGATAGTATCTGTAACTCAGTCCTATCTCTTCTTTGTCAAGGAATGATAACTCTATATAGACTGCGGCAATTTTTTTTATTCATGTTCCTCTATTTTTACTATTTGTCGATTTTACAATAATTTTTATGTTTTTTTTTAATACTGCTGATATACATGTTTATAGAAAGAAATAAGTATTGTTTTGTTTTGTCATTTACTGACATATTCTAAAGAATTGATTGTTCAAACCCCCGAGCATTATTTTTTATAATGTCCAAACAATAAACTGCTCCGGATATTTTTAGCAGTTTTGAAGATAACTTATTCTTTTAATTACATAATTTAATAGGGACTAAAAAATAAGTATTAATCGGAATTTAGTGAATTTAACAGTCATAGTAGCATATGGAGTTCCTGCCTGTCAATTTTATTTCCTGTAAAAATAATTAAATATCCAGTAATTTTCTTGTGGACTATTTCAATCTTTCCGTTCATAATTGTTGGATAGTTTCAGTAGTTTTGCATCTTATTTTCAATGGGTAACGTTGCCTATACTTATCAGCTACATTCGTGTGAAACCCAGCAATTGTACTGTTTCCATTGAGAAGGGAAGATTCTGTAAGTGTCGGGAAAATATACATCTCTCACTATCAAATTATTATCATCCATATATCTATCTGTCTATCCTATTATAACCATCTCTCTCTTTATCTCACTCTCTCTGTATGTCTCTGTCTGTTAGTCTCTCTCTCTCTCTATCTCTCTCTCTCTCTCTCTCTCTCTATATATATATATATATATATATATATATATATATGTTTATTGTCAGTAAAACGAGACTAGTAACATTGATTAATTGTATTAACAACGTTTGATTACCTGTAGATCGTTTCATGGGAATAATTTGTTTACATTCGATTTGAAGACGATCGAGTCGTAATTTGCATGGAATCAGTACCGTGTAAATGTTTCATTCCGCCTGGCATTCGGCGCATTGTGAAATAATGGACACCATCATCTCGATGAAGTAATTAGACGAGTTATTGCTGTTAATGTTTTACAACGTTTGTTTATAGTTAATCACGTTTTCTCTTCGTTTAAGTTTCTTTTCCCGTAATTCGTTGAGTGTCTGATAATGTGACTACGAAGTGGATTACATTTGGTTGAGTAAAAATTCGATATAAAAGGCGTATCTCATAATACGCTTGCCCTATTCCATGGTTTTAGGTCTTACCGCTTCTGGTTTGGTCATCGAGCGACAACGTTTTTCGGTCCACTGTTACAGTTTTCACCAGATTAATTTTGCGGCCTGCGTTTATCACCTGTTCAGCACACTAGGTCTGTAAAGATTGTATTGAGACTTGATATAATCAGATGTTTCCACACGTTGATAACAGTTATGCGAAACGTTCTCACATCTCGACGCATCGAAAATGTGTGACATGCTTTGAATATTTCGTATATATATATACATATATATATATATATATATATATATATATATATATATATATGGGTGTATATATATATATGTATATATACATATATACGTATATATATATATGTATATATATATATGTATATATATACATATATGTATATATATATGTATGTAAATGTATATATATGTATATATATACATGTATATATATATATATATATGTATATATATATATATGTATATATATATATATATATATATATATATTACTATTTCATGTATTTACATTACATTTTACAGGGATATATAATTTTTATATATTAATTTTCAATATTTACTCTAACTGTACTCGATAAATCTAGGTAGTCAGCTATTAAAATATCTTCATGGAAATTAAGCTACACAGAAGCTTCTGCGTTTTTCCCTTGGGAGGGATCTTCAGGCTAAAAGACTGAAGATTCCCACGGAGGTGAAACGCGGGAACCTCTGTGTAGCTTAATTGCTTTAAATATATTGGCATAGCTTAATACATACATATATATATACATATATATATATATATATATATATATATATATATATATATATACGTATATATACATATATATATACGTATATATATACATATATATACGTATATATATATATACATATATACATATATATGAATATATAACTATATATAACTATATATATATATATATATTGCATAGTTCTTAGTCTTTTAAATACATACTACTAATATATATATATATATATATATATTTATATATATATATAGTCACACAGACTACATCAGTGTTTAAGTCTTGCCTAATCAAGTAAGATTTGATATATAGAAAACAAAATTATTAAAAAAGTTTTTAAAAAATGATATAATCAAAGTTACTTGTTTTTGTCTTGCTTCTACACGCCGACATTTTTTTCCATTTCTTGCATTGTGATAGCCTTCTAATACTCCTCTATATACACACACATATATATATATATATATATATATATATTTATATTCAGACTTTGTAACTTGATTACTGTATATTTTCTTGATGAAACCTTCTAATAAAGGTGAAACGTAGATGGATATTTAATTACTGATTTGGTTTTCCTTATTTCATTTTCCATTACGTCGGAAGATTTTTCCTATTAGTTATCATATATATATATATATATATATATTTTAAGTAATAAGAAAATACCGTTCCGAGTTTACAATTTTTAAAACATTTTGATTCATAATATCGTTTCCGACAATATAATAAAGTCGAGTTCTTCTGCTCCGCATTTTAAAATATAGGATAATAACCATAACACATATGTCCTGATATTGATAGGTTCAACGTGTGATTCATCGGCTTCATTGGTAAACTAGTTGAAAAGAGTAATAAGCTAATTCTTTAAAGTCAACTTAAGCGTTTCTAAAAAACTTAACTGCTTTTACTTTACTAATATATTTTTCACAAAAGAAAAAATTAAGCTGTATATCTATTAGAAAAAAAAATCACTGAAAAAAAACAGTTGTCTTTAACAACCTTTTTATGAGGCCTGATTTTCCCTGCTTCGTTTATAAATTTTTTCAACATAAAAATACGCACAAAAACAACGAAATAAAAATATTTACAAGCAACGCTCCATCTTCTTTCTGTTTGTAATCTTCTTTATTTATAGTGACGAAAGTTACACCTCGATATTTTGTCTTAGTAATATTACCATATGTCTTATACATATGAAGAACTCTATTATTATAAACACTATTGCACTCAAAACATATCTCTCTTCATAATAAAGTAAAGTCGATGTTTGCCAACCGCGTTGGATAGGATATCATAGGATAATAACCAAAACTTTATATGCACTCGGTTTTGCAATCCAATTAGGCTTAGCTTTCCTGCGTGTTTCCAGACACTATGATTTCATTTCTTCTTCTTTCAATATTTATTATGTGTTCTCTTTCAAATAATCCTTCTAAAAAGAAGTTGGCGGGTATTTTTACTAGCTACTATTTATCTACTCTCACCGCTACCCGAAACCCCGTAAATTTTTGTTAAGCAACCTTGATTATTTATTTTTCTCATTTCTAAATATAAGTCCAAATAACGATCGCTCCCTATTCGCAGTTAAAGGTAATATTATTCGGCTATTCATAATGCCTTTTGCTTAGACGTTCTGTAAACAGTATTGTTTAAGGAATTATCATGTAATGAACAGATAAATGCTGATATCTGCTTTCAGATGTAAGTACATGTTTAACGTTCGAAATTGTCTGTCTACATGGACTTCTTCTGGGGTGTAAACAAAACCTTATTTATCGGGAATATTCTGTATTGGATACGTTATTGGAACAATAATTTCGATATAAAAATATTAAATATGTATTGTCAAACACACAAGAAAACAGTGATTTGTTTACTTAAGTTCTACTTCTGACAACAAACTATTGAAAATGATATTGCTTGGTAATGGTAAATAAATCACGTTCTTCAATAACAAAATACCGTTTCAGTCTTAAAATATTGCTTTTTAATCGGGATAAAGAAAATGTATTCCAGAATACATTAGCTATGTTATTAAACCAGTATTTTGCATTAGAAACTATTTTAAAATTATTCTCAAACAAACATGAAAACATTGATTATAAACACTCCAACACATTTATTTTCAATATCATTTGTAGAAAATCTAGTTCATCACACAAATTAAGAATTGTTTATGTCTAGAAAGAGTTCGCGTAAAGCGTGATAGAAACAGTTTTATTTAAACAATATTTTCATTACAAAAAAATTAAAAAAAACAAGAAATTATCCCTCTCCAAACAGAATAAGAATTTACTCAATACGCGAAATAAAAACGCTTTGTTCAGGAGTATCATGTATTGGATACTTTCTTATAACAATAAGCTATTTTTAAAAATTCTGATTTATGAAAAACTATTTCATGTCTACATTCTATTTTAACTACCTGCAATACTTATAGTAACATGTTTTTTGTAATTATTTCTACTCTTTTTTTTTGCTTTTTAAAAATTGATTTTTTCATATTTGGTTACGTACGTAAATTATCTCGAATTTAGACTTTTAATAGCACTCACTACACTTTGCTTCATTAGATCGTAAGAAAACAACCTAAGTAAAGAACCTGTTTTACCGTAAGTAATTCAGGTGATTGAAATACGGTTTAATAGTGCTATGCCCTACTTAATGCTATCGAGTAGGGAGAGACCAGTCATCCTGAACCATGAGAAACCTATGTTGTTTCATTTGAAACAATACATATTTATTTTAAAAATCTTATTTTAATCACTTAAATTACTCACAGGGAAATGCGTTATTTTATGAGTTTTATTTTAAAATGTATATACTGTTTATTTTTCATTAATTTCGATGATTATTTTATATTTTTCATGGTCATGAAAATTTACCGGAAAAACACAAAAGTGCAAATGACCGCAAGCTATTCAATAGCATTATATAGTAATTTTAAGCTTGATATCATGATAATAAAGACAACTTAAATTCAATAATCAATGTTTGCATAATTCAACGAACTATTTATCCAACAACACCTAACGTAAATGTTACATTTGTTTTCAATTGTATTTGTATACTATTCGTCGATTGATTATTTAAATAAAGTTCTTAAAGTATTTAGAATTTTCTTCTGATATATTAAATTTTTCAAGAGAAAAACAAAGTATATTTCGTTTGCGTTGTTTTGTTAAACAAAGACGAATAAAGAAAGTGTTCGATCGCCAAAAATGAGAGCTAAATACAAATTTCATATTTCAGAGGCGTACAATCTGAATGAAACCGCGGGTAGCCTCTTAAATATGTAATGTATAGTTTTTTTTAAATATATATATATATTTCAATAAATATTTGTGTTTCTTCCATACGTATACGTTTTCATCCTTTCGGGAATCGCCAGTGTAAAGATAACTAATCGTACCGGTCACAGAATTCTGAACCTAGAATTTAGCAAAATATTGAATTATTAAACTTACTATCATCATTGAGTATGTATATGTATTCTAGGCAACAGCGTAAGTTACTAACTTTATTGGTTGTAAGCTTTACTATCTATTAGAGGTGCTATCGAAAGCATACCATACCCCTAAAACAATAGAAAAACACATTTAAATTTAGAAATAATACTATATTTACAGCTAATTTATGTTGAGAATTCTACAAATTATATATATATATATATATATATATATATATATATATATATATATATATATATATATTACGACAGGTCACACATCGATATATATAATGGAAATTGCTCAAAGAAATGCATGAAGCCACTAGATTTAAGGAGCTAAAAAATACTAGTTAACGGTCAGGAACAAGCCAACAATAAGTGTTAGTTGGATAAATTCCGACACAGAAAACAGCAATTATCAGAAACATCGCTCATGGTAAGTCAGGATTTAAGGAAAAAAAAAAGAAGCGAGAGTTACAAGGCTGCCGAAAGTACACCCAAAGTACACTATCTACTCCCCTAGCATATATATATATATATATATATATATATATATATATATATATATATATATATATAAATATAAATATATATATATGCATGTATGCGTATATGAATATATATATATATATATATATATATATATATATATATATATATATGGGGGGATACATATTGGACTCTCGGTGAGACGTATGTATTCATTCGGAAATAATGAAGTCTGTGACGGTGTTAAAATAGTGCCGCCTTCAGTCATCATACTCGACTAACTGATAAATTGAGAGACAGTTAACGCAATTGATAATCGCTGAACGCAACGCACTTCTATTTAATTGTCACAGGATAGAATTATTGAGTGCATAAACACACGTCCGCTTATTCATTGGTTGAGGGAAAACGAGATCAAATCTGAAAAGCATGAGATGAATAGAGATGGAAGGACTGAAAATGATTATTAGTGCAAGAATAGCACAGATGATTGAAGTGGAAAAGTACCGAAAATCAATACCAGCATGTTTCTTCTTTCTATACTAGCTGATATATTCGAAAAAAGAAATACACAGAAGATAGTGCCAAGTCTTCTGCAAAGATAGTAGGCTTCTCTTACCGGACTAGAAAACTTGTAACTCTATTTTTGCTTCTTAAATAAATCTTCTTAAATACGTTTGAAGCATCGTCTCCAATCTTGAATGTGTTTCTTCCGCCGCTCACCTTACAAACTCATCAACTTATAGTCGTGAGCTGGCGTTTGTTCTTCATCAGTAGTTACTCATTATTACATAACTATGCATAACTAGAGTATTTTCTCTTGAGAACATATATGCGTTTCTACGAAATCATCGTATATGGTATTTTGATTTTTTAAAAACAATAAATAATCGTTTGCATCTAAATACATACGGAAATGAAGTTTGTTGTTAATGTAAACATTAGGGAATAAACAGGTAAATGCTTGATTAGAAGGTTGTTACTCTATATATGTATAAGTAATCGCCACTGGCATGTCGATGTTATCGATTAACATCTATTTTAAACTGAGATCTCATCAGGCAGAGTTAACCTCCGATCTTAACCTTAGATCATATTCATATATCATATATCTGTGTGTGCTGTAAGGATGTGAATTTAGTTATCTGTCCATCTATCTATTAGTCTTTTCATGGAAGTCATCCAAGACACGTCATAGGGCTACTTGTTATAAGGAGCTAATAAGAATGGCAGATGATACAATCACAGACAGGAGATGCCTATTGACATTAGTCTTGAAAAGACGCAAGCTATAGTTCGGGGGGAAACAGTCAGCGGGAAGAGAGTTCCACACGACTACAGGACTATGAAAGGAACTACTGGAATATGAAGACTACTAGACCAACGAGTTAAAACAACTGAAACAGAGGGAGGAAGAAATAGATAAAACAATTCTTAAGAACACGTCCCATCCTTGTATTTATAGCAGTATTATACTAAATTCGAGTCAATAAAGGTGTATTTTTTATAACCGTTTCCCTATACACATTAATAACACAAATACACGCTTAAATATATCTTAGTTTTGGGATTGAGTTCTGTTTTAAATAATCTGTTTCATTTAATCTAACTAGACATATCTCGTAATTGACTGAACAAAGGGTAACACGAGCTATACGTCTCTTTTTCAAGACATTCTAACAACACAAAATGCATGTTAGAATATTACTAGGTGTTGGGATTGAGTTATGTTTAAAATAACTTGGAGTTAATTGTTATTGTTATCCGTCGGTTCAAAATAACTAATCAAGTGAAATACCTCTTCATAATGTTTGATCTCTTCCGAAGTAAATATATTCAAGTATCCCTATTATAATCAAAAGAACTTCTGATGTGCTTTCGTCGTACGAGGTCGAGACGATAATATTAAAGTTAATCTGATAATTGATTTTAAAAAAGTATTGTCAATGCGATATTGAGAAAGTATTAGTTGTTACAGTTTAACTTAAAAATATGTTTCATTTATTTTACGATCAAAATATTCATGATCTATCGCTGTTACCTACCAGGGAGCAGGTTAATGAATGGTTTCTTTTAAAAACCAGTATTTATTTATATTTTATAACCAGTGCCCTTAATAAAAAGGTAAACAATACAATTATTTGGTATTCATTCGATTAATAAAAGATCATTATATTTTTTTTAGTATTGAATGATTACCCTTGTATCATAACAAGTGCTACTTAATATTCCTAAACTTATTTTAGCTTTATTTATTAAACAATAGTTTCATACACAAGGTGTTGCAGAAAAATCCGACATTTGACACAAATGCAACGAAATAGGCAATAAAAATGAAAGTAGTATATACAGAGAATAGGCAATTTATTCAGCTACATTTTACGTAACCTGCTACATTGTTTTTCAATGTAACTGCCAACGATAGAAAACCACAATCTAAAAGAGCGCGTTAAATGAGTTACACGCTTGCTTCTTTTAACATTTCTAACGTGGTTAATACATGGATCCCCCTAATTATACAACTAAAAATATAACTATCAAGCCCCACAGGATTCAAAGAATTATATATGCTTACGGGCAAACCCTCCTCCATCTCACACATACACTCGAACAGATTCATAACCTTTATTAGATAAAGCCAACCTAATAAACAAAATACATAAACCCAACACGAATGCATATGATAATAATAGTTAAAACATTAAAATAAACCGTTCATTGACAAAATATATCCTCCGTCAGAATCCAGCCATTACATAACACTTAATCCACTCAAAACCCCCATATATACAAAAATAATATAACAACATTTTATAGAAATGGGAAAATACTAAACTATGAATACAAAACAAACAATAATAAATTAATAAAAAGTATAATAAATCCCAATCATAGCCTAATAAATAAATTATGCCACTCAGTTATCCCCTAAATTTAAATACACATTTGAAGCAATAAAAAGACAACCCCCCATAATAAATAATTAAATTAATTTCAATAAAAATGTAAACATAACCAAGAACTTACTTCAAAATGAACATGTCAACAATGCACCGTTTTTAAACGATAAATGAGTGACATGCTTCGGTGCCCATGTTCTTGTCTGTAGCAACAAACGTCTCCACGATAGCAGCATTCAACATTCAATCCTGCTGTAAGCGTGCATTGTAGTCTTTGCCTCGATCACGTCTCAGAAATAATTGTCAAGTGGGTTAAAGTTGGGTGAGGAATGCGGTCACAAGTCTAGCACCTAGTGGCGAAGAACATTGTTCAGCAGATTACTTGGGTAGTATTGGCTTTGTGTGCTGAGGGCTGAATTCTGTTTGAAGACAATGTCATCCAGCAATGTCAACGGTTTCCTGGAACAATGCGAAAACGTTTTCTGTGCGTATCTCAACCGTTTTTTTTTCAAATTCTCTTTTTTCCCCAGCTTTTTTGTTTATTTGCTTTTGACACCTGTAAATGATTCGACGAAGAATCGAAAAGGTTCGTGGAACCTATGCGACATTTATTAATTTTTATTGATTTTAATACAAAAAGACCATCAGAAAAATAAAAACATTTTTAAAAAGGTATTACACAACGGACGAATTCTGATGTTTTAAGAAGGTTTGCATAAATGAGAAAATGCTGCCTACATAAACACACACATATATATATATATATATATATATATATATATATATATATACATATATATGACCAACACTCTAAAGACATTAGTATAGATGATTTACATTCGATTACCTTCAGCAAATTATGATAAAAAGGCGTGTTATATTAAATGCTATTTTATTTATGAAAAGGTGTTTGGAGATATGGTTAGGGTTAGGGTTTGCGATGCGATAGAATTTAACAGATCTATTCAATAAACATCGCTTTGCGCATTTTTGTCAGTCAAATTATGTTTTCCGACAGAAGATGTTTCCCTGATTTCCCCAATGTAAAGAATCCTTTCCTCTTTTCTAATTTTGTATATCGATGACCATTTCACCTCCAGATATCTCCGCAAATAAACCAAAATGAGCAATGAAAACATAAGCCAATTGTAACGTCTTTCACTTGTCAGTCAAGCCGTCTGATGAATTTCTTTCATCATTAAGATAGTTAAAAAACGATATTAGTATTTCTCGAAAATGCATAACCAATTTTACGATCGTATCATTGCATCATTCGTTTTCATCTTCTTTTTCTTCTTCTTCTTTTATGATGTAAATAGACACAGTTTTCCCCATATAAAGACATACATTATTTTGTAAGCAAGCACGCAAAAAGACGTGCATACTTTATAGGAATGGGCAGCACTGTAGGCGTGTGTGGCATGTTGTAGTAGAGACCAACTCTTGAACCACAAACGTGCATACATGTTGTGGTAGAGTAGACGGATGTAACGTACTGCCAGCTACACATTGATATATTTGGTCATGTCATATTTACCTTCACTCCTCACCATATATATATATATATATATATATATATATATATATATATATATATATATATATATATATATATATATATATATGTATATATATATATTTATATAATGTGAGTTGGTGTATGTTGAAGAAAAATAAATAACGTGCTCGGTAGCAAAACATATAACAGGGGATATAAAAATTATGGATTTAAAAACTAATATTATGTAACGTATAGTCTTTAAATAAATAATGTATATAGAGAATATATATATATATATATATATATATGTATATATATTAGTTAAGAATAAACTTAAGAGTGTTTTTTAAAAACATTTTTGAATTAAGTGCTATGCTTAACCATATCATTATTTTTATTTTAGTTTCATACAAACGTGCATTTTTAAGAAAAGAAAACTTGTTTTTCTTAAGTTTTAATGTGACAAAATATTTACTTGGATATTTAACCCCAAGAAAAACGACCGAAGACAAAAACCTCTTTGAACCGTCACTTTACTCCAACTGTGTGTTATGCTTTAAAAGAAGATATGAAAGGTCGATTTTTCTAATTTTACTTTTGTTCCAGGAGCAATCCTAAAAAAATTAAATTAAACAATCCACACATTCAACAGTTTCTAAAAGGACCGAGAAGTTGTCCGCTGAAAATGAACATAGGAAATATAACAAAACAGTTATAGTCAAGAATAGTTAACAATCGACGTCTCGTAAATACAATAACAAACAATTTATCGAAAACGCATTAGAATTAGGTGCCCAACCGAACCCGTAAAGTTTAAACATGGTGAAACTGTAAGAAGTTTTTTTTTTTTAAATTTCAAAATCGTCTTTCGAAGAAGGCTGTTTTATTGACAATCGATAACCAATAATTGTGACCTAAATGTTGGTTTTCCATCGGCAAAAAGTGAGCAGTGTATTATATTTCTTTATTTTATTTGTTTCTTTTTATGTGTTTCTAGTTTTTAGTTCATACGGCATTTTTTTATTTAGCTCTTTCTATAGGTTTTACTTTCTTTTTTGGTTATCAATTTATTTTTTCTCTCACCTTTTTCACGTATTTTTTATTTATTTTAAGAATTGGGGATCAGTTTCGATTATAAACTTAAAGTAAAATAATCCCCTATTTGCAGTCCATTGTAGCTGTTTAAATAGTAAACCAATTTATTTTAGTGATGCGTATTACATTCTATACGTTTCTTGCGAGTCATACTGAACAGACAGTAAAAAATACTTATCCTATCACTTGCCCTAAATCCGAGTGAGAATTGCCATCCAAGAAAACCCATCTGAACACGAACTTTAACCCTTGCTTTAAGTAGTAATCACCACATAAAAACCCTCCCGAAAAAAATCACTAGCTGTAAGACCAAGTGGTAAAATGTCTTCTAAAAACCCTTGAGTAAATATATCTCTAACACTAAGTCCCAGTAGCAAGGCCTTCTTAACAAACACCCTCCTGAAACCATAATTAATCGTTTAAAAAATAGACTCCAAAACTTTGGTGAAATGCCCTAAAACGCTAGAATGTAAACGCTTAAATATCAAAGAATTAAGAAAACTAAACTATAGACAAAACACTGCCCGCTAATCGCAGATAAAAAATGAAGGTAAGCGATCATCTAAGTCGCCATTATAGGTTTTCGGTTGTCAGTGAAATAAGATTATGAAACAACAAATCCTTACATGTTCGGTTATGAATGTTATTCTGATGCGTTTGGTATAAACGTTTTATTGTTTTATTTGCGAGTTTCTGACTGTTAATCGTTTTTATACTTCACACAACAAAACAACGTAGACCCTTCGCTAAGAAAAAACATTGTACACATTTGAGAAGTAAATTGATTCAATAATTGTTTTTTCTTCTATAAATGAAAATGATATGGCAGATGTCTAAAAGCATGCACCTTACACTTGTCAATTTATTTTCTTTTAGCAATACAACAAATATTTACAATGCACATATATATTATGCGTCATTTACTGATAACAAAGAAATTATGTATTTCAGTTGTTCTGTAAGTATTTACCGTCAATCAATGCTGCTCCCAGTTTCCCGGGAAACTACTGGTGCTGCTGCCATCGGAGCGCTAGTGTACTGATTCGCAAAACGTTGGAGAGCAAATTGCTTTCCAATCGGATGTACAGGGTCGGGCAGATAAATTGGACCTAATTTAAAATGCTAATATCTTCTTCTTTTTTTTTTGATCATATGATTACGTTTTTTTTTTTTTACTAAGGATCCTTAAACACTTTGTTGCAAGATAGCATAATTATATTTACTCAAATTTGTTTTAAGATGGCGGAATCAGCACGAATAATAACTATATGCGAAATGAGACGCGCAGTACTATTAATTATATCAATTTATTTTATTGCAATGAAATTCACCAGCTTGGCAACTGATTTATGTTGTTTCTCTCTGCTATTGTCTTGTGGTTTTCGATTAGTGCCAGAAATAATCCCTAATTGTAGGACAACATAAGGAAAGCGAGAGTTACGAAAGTAAACTAAAGGTAAACTTTCTACTCTCCTAAATTTACTAAATCAACACAATGTTTTCCTAGTCGTCTCTAACTATAGTCTTCCACCTACTATCCTCGAAGCACTATTCACACAGGCGCATACACCTACCATCTATCCTGTATTAGGGTAAGGAAAATGATCTTCAAATGTTTTTAAAACGATGTTAATCGTTTTTTATCATAAATCAACTATTTTTCAATTTATTTCACGAACATGCATAGAAAAATATTCATATGAATCGAAAATACTTGCAAATATGCCCAGTTGCTTTATACACTTGAATATAGCGCCAAGTCACTGGTCCGGCAGTGAGAAAAACAGAATAAAACATGAATTAACATAAGTTTTCCCTTCTCCCCAATCAACCATCTATCTCTGAAAAAGTGCTGCCGAAATACATACACTTTCTACTGTACCTATATAGATGTTACGTTGTGTAGTAGTTACGGGTGCGGACTGTGGACTGATCGACACGGGTTGGAGTTCTAACGTGACTACTACATTTATTACACAAGTACTCATGAACGAATCTATAATATTCCGTACAACTATTGCTTAATATTCAAGCAACTAGACTCAAGTCTTAGTGGTGTAACTTGTTAAAATAAAGTAACACACCACAATCACCCTATTCTTTCTCTGCTTATACCGGCATTGTTTCCAGTCGCCAATATTTGTAGCCACTGAATCAAAGCAATACTGGTTACTGACCAGGCTGCAATACTTGCCCAGCGTTTCGCTTAAAACTCCACTTTGGACTCCACAAACAACTCCTTCCCTAATTTCCAGCTGCGGACGGAAGCCAGACTCGATCATCTTGTAATCAAAGATCGTATGTCATGGACATTATCAACAACTCGACACCTCCAAAGAATGTGGGCCTGATTTTATAACAGTAATAGAAATGAAGAAATGCTCCGCTGAACTGGCCACTGTCCTCTCAAAACTCTAGAACAAATGCATCGCTAGATCTTGCTTCCACAATAACTGGAGAATTGCCACCATGGTACCAGTCTGTAAGAATTCTGGGGATAGAACTGCCCCTCAGAGCTACCGCCAAATCAGTCTACTTCCGCGCTTCGCCAACATCTTTGAATCCTGAATAAATCTAGCAATAGTCCGGCACCTTGTTAATACTACACTTTTTCTGACTATCTATATGGATTTAGACCTGCAAGGTCTACTGCGGATACCCTTAACGGTAAACTCTGAACGCATATACTATATACTGGACAAGACAGGTGAAGCTAGAGCAATAGCGCTTGATATGTTAAGGTCTGGTAAAAAAATCTTCGCAGAAAAATTAATTTACATTGTATTATCGGACGATTATTTGTATATAATTAAATCTTTCATATCCAACAAAAAGATCCAGGTTGTCTTCGAAAACCGTATATCTTAAAAACATTATATAAATACAGGTTTGTCCCATATATTGATCCTTTAACCTTTATTGTTCCTGCTTTTTATAAACCACCCTCTGATCACATTGTGTTAGAGATGGGTATATTTGCTGACGACACTTCGCTCTACTCTCGTCATATGGTTAACACGGACGCGCACATATCCCAGCCAATGGCTGAATCCTTATAAAGTGACCTCAACTCTGTAGTAGAATCGGGTCATAAATAGATAGTAAAATGTAATGCTGCTGTGGCAAAGCTTTTTTCTTCAACAACTACTGATTGCCATGGACAATAACACCCTGCCCGTGAGTCAACGTTCAAACTACTAGCCCTAACATTTACAAGTAAAATGAATAAGCACAAATACATACAATACATTTCCAAGGCTGTCGCAAAGCAGGTGGGCTCCCTCTACCGTCCTAGAACACGTCTTACACCTGACAGTATCATATATCTCTACAAAGCCTCCATGCACCCATGTATTTACTATTTTATCACATCTGGACTGGGGCACCATCTCTCCCTATTAAGCAAGGTCCAAAGAAGAGTCTCTAATCTTATAAGTCCTTCACTGCCAAGCAAGCTCCTTCAGCTATTCCATCACCGCAATGTTGCACCATTGTGCTGGTTGTACAAGTACTTCAATGGAAAAAGCGAAAAGGTGGCTTTCTCTCTATTAGAGCGTCAACATCTCAATTTGATATATGTGCCTGTATAGTATTTTTTTTCATTTATTTATAAGAATAAGGAGTGCTCTATTTAATAATAATACTTGACTTTGTAAGCGGCTGAACTTTTAACATGCAGAACAATGGGGCGAACATAAACCAGAGACGATATTGGGAAATAAAACGCACATAATTATCCGGAACAAGGAAGTACACACACACACACACATACACACACCTATACAAGGAAAGAGGACTGAATGTTATTATAGTAAGAAGAAAGAAAAACACTTCATAGATGACGCCGTTTCCGCAGTTCACAGTATGAAGATCAAGAAAAGAGAAAAACAAGGTCAATATATGGAACTTTCCAGGGAACAGAAAGACATATAGAGCATGAAGTAAACCATTATAATAACAATACTTGTAGGTGCACTAGAACCGCTCCCGAGAAACCTAGAAACATACTTGGAGATATTGAAATCGAAGAGGAGATACAATAAAACACACGACAGTGATGAAAACGGGTGAAACCTTAATAAAAATGCTCGAATTTATGAAACCAACACACACAAACTACACACCCTAACCAGCCACAGGTTAGCTGAAATAGAAAGAATATTAGAGGAACCCAAGAAAACTGAAACTGCCTAAAAATAAGATAAGCTGACCGACCCCGCTTTATCAATGAACACATACACACACGGATCTGGTGAGACCAGCATTAACTAGTATCACACAAAATATTATTGAAGAGTCTAGGAAAGTGGAAAGACATTTTCTGACACTGCTAGTCATTCTTAAATATTTTTGAATTCGTCTACAAAGATAATGCCGATTCATAGTCTCGAGTTCAAAAAGTGGAGCACGAATGATGCTGGTTAGCTATTTGAGCGCATTGAGTTTGCGCATTTGCAGGTCACTAGTTGTCAAAGAGTTGGTGCCAACTCTAAATCGAAACGGAGGACTGGCAGACCTTGCTGCTGGGGAATAAGCATTCATCCAAGAATTCCAATTATTGCTAGTGACATTTAATTTAACTTCTAAAGTTTGCTGTTCCAATTCGGAATAAGTTTCGCGATGTCCATCGAGAGAATGTCAAGGACGTACACAAAGTTGGCCGGATTACAAATGCAAGGCGCATCTTTTAGAAATAGATTGCCAAATAATCCCTACGGAAATTCTCCGTGTGGAATAACAATCATATTGTTTATGGAGACGATGTGGCATAAATCATTCTATATACAAAGTATGCATCTTCTATATAAGAAATATATCAAGATTATTTGGAGTACTCGGAACACTGTTCTTATCTTAGACGTTATTCTCACGAGGTTTCGGACGATGTAACCTCCGACCTTCTTCAAGTGCATCTTGTTGAACTCGGAAATATTTCTGTCAAAACTCGGAAATGTAGAGAATTTCATACGGAACTCTTTATGTGATTAACGGGAGAAACTTGCTGTTGTTCCGTCAACTATGGACCTGTGGCTCAACGGATAAAAGGGTTAAATATTAATGAGTCCTCAGTGACACTATTCTTGAGGTTGAAGTTCAATCCTCAGCATGGGTGGCACTAAGAATACAATTACGAACGCTTCGGTCGATGTATTTTTCAGGTGCATATTTTCAAACTCGGGAATCTTTAGGACAAACTCAGAAATATATGAGTAATTCTGGAGTAAACGCATTATTTAATATACGGAGTTGATTGTTCTCGTTACATCAGCCGTGACCTCATGGGCACGGGTCATAACGGATGAAGAGATTCAGAATATATCGGTTCTAAGTGACACGTTTCTGGATGTTCCAGATTCAATACTGATTTCAGACGATAATAACTAAGAATAAAATGCATCCATTGTTCAATGAATAAGAACAAGTTAGCTCGTTTATTAAATTAACTTTTTTAGTTTCGATTCTACAACTCCGACATAATGATTCCCGAGTTCGCAAGATGCACCTCAAGAAGGTCGGAGGTTTCACTTGTGAAATTAACACCCAAGATGAGAACAGTAGTTCGAATAATCCAGAACTTACTCCGTTGAATATTACAACATATGTGGGCAATAGTTAACATTAGTTAGAAACGTGTTCGATATATTTAATGACCAGATTGTTGGTTCTATTTTCATGCAAAATCCGGCGAACACAATATATATCATCGTATTAGCTACAGTAGTTGCTTTTGGCTACTGGCTGGATTGTTTATATTTATGAAGAATGCGTTTTTTTTATACACAGAGACGCGTCCTTATCGAGTATTCAGCCAGACTCAGAAACCGTTTATGAATGTTTACTATTTTTTCTTTAGTTAATCCACTGGTGTAGGCTAACCACATAAATACTGAGTTCGGTGGGAAATTCCAAGAATAAGGACTATGAGAAAGGTTTCCGAAGAAGACCGGTGAGGGCAAGTGTTAAACCTTCTGAATATAGAAAAAAAGTTTGAAACATTAAAATATTGCAAACAACAAAAATTAATAATTTGCAAACTATCATTTACTATGGTATGAAGTTATATTGTTTACATGGAGATCGCTCCAGACAACACATGAACCCACTTGATGTAAGGAGCTAAACAACAATACTACTATGAGGCCAAGAAGTAGCCAACGATATTTGTTAGATCGGTATATTCCGACCAAGAAAACATCAATTGTTCCCCATTTGCTAGAAACATAGCTCATGGAATAATAACACAATAATGGAAGTGAGAATTACGAGGGTGCCGAAAGTAATCTAATGGCCACTTTTTACTCTCTACTTCAAATATAAAAAAGTAACTTAACCAGTTCCTAGCATCCTTGCAATAGTAGCACTGCATGCAGCCTGTATTCGGCAAGTGAAATCTGGCAGCATCTATTCCCTTTCCAGAATATGTTGACCGACGGCTTTTGAAGAGTTTCGCCCTACCGAATTCCACTGACATAATTTTGGTTGTCCCGTAGCATCTTGTCTGCAGACATTTGCGAAACATGTCAAAAGGTTGGATAGAACTGGTAACTAATTGATTAGTATGCAATTGATATGTACGCTGGACAATGATCATAACATTTTGCTAATGAGTTTCGTACACAAACACTTTAATTTACTCGCATGCAATGTCAGCCTCTATCAAAATATTTGTTTTAAAAATCAGTGTATTCTATTAAAATATGGTAACAATTCTCTGCCGATTATAATTTAATGCTTTTTGGTATCTATCTGTCCCACGACACGAGTGCAATTTTCTAATTCCTAACAGGGTAATTACGATATCTTTTGATTTTACCGCTGGTAGGCAATGAGTGCGAAACATAATGGAAAAAAGAGAAAAAAACAATTAAGAATTATTATTGTATTTGTTTCTAAAAACCTCCTTCACCACAAGGGACAAATTCAACAAAACGTCGGGTTTTAATGTAGGAAAATGCAATTTCCCAATGGAGCACTTCAAATAAATTATGTCTAAGATAAAAAGAAATGCATGAGTCTAAAACTCTTTTCGTGATAAAGAACAAGACAGACACTACGTTTTGATTTTTGCTTGACATTCAAGTAAAGCGAATGTGTTTGTCCCTCGAATTTTTAATCATAATAAATAAAACCAGACTGTTGAAAATAAAGTAACGACAGAGTTTACCCTAAACCATAAACAATGAACATTTAAATAGAATATTCACACCAAAATGATAATAAAACAGCAAAAACAGCTACGTATATAACTACACGAAGCTACCTCAGAGACACTTGGGGACATTGTTCACTCTTTGTCAATGTTGTAGTTTGTGTCATCGCTCGATCGACGGTCTAGGAAGAAACTGTCTAGTTATCATAGGAAACTACATATGTTGGTGATACACTATTTTGCGTGCTTATTAACGTTTAGTGTCACCTCTGAACTATCATTATTGCCAGGTTGGCTCTGACTTGGTGGAGTAGTATCTTTAACGGCCATATCTATAGATTAAACCAACACCTAAGTCAGTCGTGAAACGGCATACTACCACGGGAAACGTCTGTTGAAATTCCGGCAAAATATCAAAGATTACCTTACATTTACACGTCAGGCAAACAGTCAATGTCAATGTCATATAAAATGCGAGACTTCATTGACTACAGTATTAGCCAAGTTGTATGTTTCATGAATGTATAGAACTGTAGTGTAACATTTACATTTTCTCTTACTTTGAGATCATAAAGTTAAATCATGACCATTGTGTTGGTAAAGTTGTATGCCGATTTCTCAAGTTATGCAGACAATGCACTGCATACAAACAAATATAGGAAGACATTTGACCGAATATATAACCTGTTTGATCTAGCTACACACACCTACATTATTCAAACTATCTATTTATAAAATTCATCAAAAGCATTAGATATACTATTACTTAAATATATTAAAACTTGAAATATGAAACTATTTACCAAAATAATTGTATTCGGAAATAAATTACATCTGGTTATTTAATAAGCAATAAAACAAACCAAATTTAAACACTTAAATCTAGATATTATATCTCCGAAACTCGTATCTCATTATAAAGTTTACTCAGCTGTATACTATTAACGGGGCCTGTGAAAATTCCATGGTGATTCCCCGCGTCGCCTCCCTGATCCTGTGGACTAGCGAGCCTCTGTTCTTAACATTTTCTTGACCTCAATGCCTGAGGCCTGTGCGACAAATCCTTATAGCCCGCTCGGGTATGCTAAATACTTGATAATAATGATTGATATCGCTCTAAAATCTCATCTCAAAGCTGATGAGCTGTTGCTCAAAACGACCAGATACTACAAGCGGGCTGATTGTAATTCATCAGAGATCACATTGGAGATGCCCCATGAACTGAGACCTTTCTTATTCCTCATGATCAGTGCGCCAATTAGGTAACTAAATGGGTGAAAGAAGGCATTGAAAAATGCGTCTCTATACGAACATTCTACAGCAAGCCCCACGCCTCACAATAGTTCACATCGAAGTGTGCAGCTGCTATTGCACAGAGGCAGTAAGCATTCCGACGATTCAATCGTAACAAGTCAACTATAATAGACATAAATGTTTAGCGTGAAAAATATCGTTATAAGACTGCAATGCATGAAGCAAAGAAAATAAAATGAATTGGGGCACAGAAACTAGGTATTTGCGATTTCTGGAAAGTCTTCAACGGTGTGGTGAATAATAAGCAATTAACAATTTCCACGCCATCCGACCACAATGATATCGTTTGATCGTGTAATTATAAGGTTGAACTACTAGCCCAGCATGAAACTCCACTTTGGACTCCGCCAACTATTTGCTCCTAGATTGCGGACTGTAGCCAGACTTGATGACCTGGCCATTACTTTATCTCATGTCTGGGACATCATACAAAACTTCGACACACCTTAAGCATGCGGGACTGAACTTATACCAGTAATATATATAATGAAATGCTCTGTTGAACTGGCCCCTGTAATCTCCAAACTCTCAAACAAATGCCTTACCGAATCTTGCTTCCTTGATAGCTGGGGAATTGCCTCTGTGGTACCCGCCTTCAAGAATTCTGGAGATAGAACTGACTATCAGGATTTTAACCCCATAAGTCTACTTACGCTCTTCGAAAAACTCTTTGAATCCTTAATCAATCTAACGATTGTCCGTCATCTTGTTAATGCTAAACTTCTTGTTGACCATCAGTATCAATTTAGGAAGCACAGTCTACTGCTAATATCAATACGGTCATCTCCGAATCATATACCATACACTTAACAAGGAAGGTGAAGCTAGGGCGATAGCGCTTGATATATTAAAAGCCTTTGACAAGATCTCGCATTAAGGTATTCATTTGAAAATAAATGCCTTTGGACCCCCCTCCCTGCTCTCTGTCTCCTTGAGACTACAGACATGCATAAATTAAATACTAATGTGAACAAGCATCTCGTTTCACAGGCTCCAATTTAGGATGAGCAACTAAACTTTCACACTAATTCTTAGAAGCACCTTACGTCTACTGTGGCAACGTGTCTCGTTTTTGGTGAACTAATGTAATAAAAAACAATAATCTAATGTTTTGAAAAAAAAATATCTGTCAGGGTCAATACTAGTACGGTAACAATAACTCTAACTTCTTCCGTAAAAATAATTGTCATTTTCATTTAAATATTTTTTAAATTAATAAAACGAATGTTTCTTTATTTTTATTTCTTTACAATTTTAGCAATGTAATAAGTTAGTAAACAGTAAATGTTCCTTGCATACTTATCGTAAATATAATCATCAGTAAATGTTCTCAAAATAAATGAAACTAAAGTTATTTAGTTCATATATTTATTAAAAATTGATCCGTTTTAGTCGATTGGACGACATCATTTTATTTTGGAACAATTCCTTATTTTATCGGTAAAGTCGAAAATTGTTACCCCAGTGACATAAGATTAATGACCTATCACGATATTTTCTAATCGGGCGATCTCCTTTTTTTGTGTTTGTCATTGGTGATGACGCACCTATAAACATGACGTGTCTTAGCGTCTTATTATATAGATAAAACACTAATCTTAGCGTCTTATTATATAGATAAAACACTAATCTTAGCGTCTTGTTATATAGATAAAACACTAACCTTAGCGTCTTATTATATAGATAAAACACTAATCTTAGCGTCTTATTATATAGATAAAACACTAATCTTAGCGTCTTATTATATAGATAAAACACTAACCTTAGCGTCTTATTATATAGATAAACCACTAATCTTAGCGTCTTATTATATAGATAAAACACTAATCTTAGCGTCGTATTATATAGATAAAACACTAATCTTAGCGTCTTATTATATAGATAAAACACTAACCTTAGCGTCTTATTATATTAATAAAACACTAATCTTAGCGTCTTATTATATAGATAAAACACTAATCTTAGCGTCGTATTATATAGATAAAACACTAATCTTAGCGTCTTATTATATAGATAAAACACTAATCTTAGCGTCGTATTATATAGATAAAACACTAATTGTGGTTTTGAAGTTTGTGGGTTTGTATGTAAATCACAATAGTGATTGCTTGACAAAAAGGAATAGGCATCTTAGACATTACTTAGGCAGTAGTTTTTATGGGTAAAAATTTACGTAAGTCTAAATGCCTTTTTTTAAGTAGAAGTGTTTTATAGATTTAAAGAAATTAATATAATATAATAACAAAAGAAACATCACGTAGCTATTCTTTAAAACTAACTGACATTTGTTTATTAGTAACCAACAAAGAGTAAACATGAAGAGAATTCATCATTAGTTCAAAGCGAATTATTTTGGTTAAACACATTATTATTTATGTTGGTTTCGTATAAACAATGAGAAAACAGATTTATCATAGTTACTTACTCTCTGATAAAAATACTAAGTAGTGCCTTTTTTTACAGAAATGTTCACAAATATATTGCTTCATATTAGCTATATAAGCAGTAGAGGCTGAGTAATAATGGCAAATTGACATACCCAGGTACTGTACAAACACCGCTCAAAGAGCAGGCATGAAACAGTTTGTAAAAGTAATGTAATATGTATAAGAATGTATGTCGGTATACCAGCTTGTCAGACTTAAATTTCAAATAGTATTTACGTCTTTAAACGAATCATCTTATTTTAAATGGGTAAAACTGAACAGTTAAAAAAACAACAACTTTTATATGCCTGTCATGCTTAAGTTTCAAATAGTATTTGCGTCTTTAAACGAAGCATCTTATTTTGAATGTGCAAAACTGAACAGTTAAAAACAACAACTTTTATATGCCTGTCATGCTTAAATTTCAAATAGTATTTGCGTCTTTAAACGAAGCATCTTATTTTGAATGTGCAAAACTGAACAGTTAAAAACAACAACTTTTATATGCCTGTCATGCTTAAGTTTCAAATAGTATTTGCGTCTTTAAACGAAGCATCTTATTTTGAATGTGCAAAACTGAACAGTTAAAAACAACAACTTTTATATGCCTGTCATGCTTAAGTTTCAAATAGTATTTGCGTCTTTAAACGAAGCATCTTATTTTGAATGTGCAAAACTGAACAGTTAAAAACAACAACTTTTATATGCCTGTCATGCTTAACTTTCAAATAGTATTTGCGTCTTTAAACGAATCATCTTATTTTGAATGTGCAAAACTGAACAGTTAAAAACAACAACTTTTATATGCCTGTCATGCTTAAGTTTCAAATAGTATTTGCGTCTTTAAACGAAGCATCTTATTTTGAATGTGCAAAACTGAACAGTTAAAAACAACAACTTTTATATGCCTGTCATGCTTAAGTTTCAAATAGTATTTGCGTCTTTAAACGAATCATCTTATTTTAAAACTGAACAGTAAAAACCACTTTTTATTTGCCTGTCATGCTTAAGTTTCAAATAGAATCTTCTTTAGTCTGTTACACATTATAACATTTTAGATACGTTACACGCATTCCTCTAAGAAGCTCTGTGTGTATGCCTGTCACGCTTAAGTTGGAAATAGCATTTTCATCTATGCTAAATGTCCAGACTACGTGAGTGTAACTTACGAATCTAAATTCGTGTTTTTGCATGTGAATGACATAGCATTTCACAGACGAAGCACCTTGAACACTTACTCTGTTTCATTCTGTTATGATAATGTTTAAATGCGATATGGAAACTGTCAGAACACGACTCCGAACAAAGTATGACAAGCTAAGTACGTATAACTACATATAAATAGCAAGTAAAAATAATATATGTATCGGTATTCACCCAACGTTGTTAGTCGAAATGTTTCTTAAAATACATAATTTCAAATATAATCCAGTTTACAATTTTTGTTTTCAAAGAAAGACTTCAAATACCATTTGCAATATGAGGTTCAAGCATAAACATTTTTTTAACGCGGTGGTATTTTGAAATAAAGGTAAATTATATTTAATAATCAGTTTGTTTTTATGATGTCCGATGCTGCATTATGTGGAGTCTACCTCCGATCAGAGATTTTAAAAAATATCAGTACTAATAGTATCAATGCCGAGTGTCACTGCTTTCTTCCGAAACTAACGATCGTTAACTAAGTTACGCAAACACAATATTAACCTAATTTGTGCCGTTTTCTTTTTGACAAGAAGTAATTTAATAAAAACACGCTGAGTTGTCTATTGTATTTAAGAGTATTCTGTCACGTTGATTTTGGTTAGCTTTTTGCTAATTAAAATATAAAATAGATTTATTTCTCAAATTATTTGACGCAATTTTTGTAATGAAGTTTTATTTTGAATTTTTTCAAGTAAATTGTGTCATGAACCTAGGTTTAAGTTCCTTATTATGAACATATTTTTATGTTTAGTTTTTCCTGATTTCTCAGATGAGACAATTTTTTTTGTTTTCTCTTTTTTTTAATTGGGATTTATTTTACATAATTTGTGATTATATTTTCTTTGCACGAAACTTTATGATGTGTTTTCTATCCTTTTCCGTTTACGTTAATGAAAAAAGGTTTTATTGGTGCTTGCAAACACAAGGCATGTATGTATAGGCTAGACATAAAATATGACGGCGTTAACAAGTTTCTCTTGTTACCAGTTTCTGTGACATGGGCTAACGACTGCGTTCGGGGTTTATCTGTACATCATTTCTGGCATTCAAAACCTTGAAATAGCAAAATTATTTAGAAAGCTAAGATAAGTTTATTTTATGAGAGAGAAGGGGGAGAACTTGTAAGAATGAAACTGGTGATGGTACAGCTTTTGAACCGGAGAACATCCGAACTGTTTTTTTAACACTAACAAACCCTTAACTAACCGTAAAAACATTGAGTTACTTTGAAATAACCGCAAACAAACCTTTTCTTAACCATAAGCTAACCTTAATATAATCGTTTGTTTGTATGGTACAACATATGTACTAGTACCGCGAAACCATTCAAAAATCAAATAAAATGTTATTTAGGGGTAGAAGGTGTCTTGATTGAAATATTTAGGGATATAAAAACTTCATCTACGCTGAGAAGGGAGAAGCTTGAAATAGTAAAAGATATTTTAAAAAAGGCATATTTTTAAAATATTAGAAAAAGCCAAGTAAGTAGAGAAAAGCGATATAACTTAAAGTGAAGTTTTTTTATTTTCATGAAACCGAGTACAATTCGATAATAACAATATGATAAATAAGTACTAAGTCATATTGGAAGATCAGAAATTAAATGGTAATAGGTGTGAACTCTTTCAAATTGATTAAAAAATAGAAGTCTTCAAAAAATGTAACCGCGCCTTTTTATTTGTATATTCGGTTTTCAAACTCGGAAACAGTCGGAACTGGTCCGGCATTATCCGTTCGTTGTTGTAACTACATACGTCTCTTCTGCGCCACGACTGAACATATATGGATACCTATTCGGAATAAGCATATTCATCCGTTCCAAAGATCGTTTTATTTACTGCTATTTTGTCAACTCGTGAATTTATATTCTTAATCGACTTGTAAGGGAGCATTTTTAAATCTAAAAAAATCTACGCTGAATTTTTTACTGACAGCTGTAAAACAGCAAAATTATATATTCAAATGTTTAAACATTTTGAAAGACTTTCGTCTTTTTTAACTTACATTTTTGTTTCATGAAACGAAGAAAATCTACTTTAAAAAAAGGGATTTCGTTCCGTTATATTATAATCTATTTAAGTTGTTATACAAATCGATGTTATAAAAGTTCGAAGTTTCAATAAGTTTCAATTTTATAATGACCTAACAAATAATTGCCGAGTGGCAATGAATAGAATTGAAGAATACTTCAATGCTGTTATTATATTCTGTGAAAAATGTTACCCTTATTGAAACTTTAATGAATATTCGAACTTTTATAACATCGATTTCTATAACAGACACACTAATGTTTATATATATATATATATATAAAAAGAATTGTAGATACTGTTTTTTTTAATTATGGCATAAACATCCTCTTGCTTTGGAAACTAGAAGATTATTTGCGATACATAATTGATCAAGCATTTTTGTAATATATAGGCAAATTAATTAGTTTTAAGATGAGATTTGAATCATTTTGTGATACGATAAAAATCCACACATATTGCTACTACACCTTATGTCAAGAATCCTTATTCAAATTTTGATCAAGATCCGATACATGAACATTTCTGAAATTTAAGGCTTAAGCTTCGGTGTCTTCAAAAAAAATGAAAATTAAGGAAATGTTACTTACTTTTTGTCTAAGATCTATGGATGAAAATTATTGCAAAACTCAAATATTTTTTTTAATGGAATGGTGTGGTCTGTACAACCGCGTTTACAATGCTACAAACACTGAAATTTTAGGAATAGTTATTTATAGGTGTCTACTATTGATTGTAAGAATTTCATAAAATCGAACATATGATTTTTACGAAGTACTTATACCCTATTTTAACCCTTTTAAAGAAAAGTAAATTAAACAAATATACATTATGACCCCTTACACCTGACAGTTGTTTCCAAAATTAACAATGATCAGTTAATTAGTTTAGGTGTGAATTTTGTACATGCAAATATATAAACATATACACATGCATAAGTTTATATAAATTGGGATATTTAGTTTTGAAAATATGTATATTAAGTTGATACGAATAAATTGGATGATTGCGAGTCAAAACATGCTTCTACAACTGTTCTCTCTCTCTCTCTCTCTCTCTCTCTCTCTCTCTGACACATGTTTCCTTCTTCATCATAGTGTAACTCTTTTTAGAAACATGAATTCTTTGTTCTGTCAGTCGCATGTTAGCGGGTGGCCTCACTGCAGGTAAACCTCGGGTGTGTCTATTATTCACTATTAAGTAAGAACTAATCCTACTTATAGCGATCGTTGTACAGTGCCGTTGATAGCACTAATTTTAAATTAACACCATGCACATTTAACATCTATTCTTATGTAGATACACTGAATAGTGTTATATATTTTTCGTCATAAGTACTTTTATGATTAAGTGAATGTGTGTTTGCGAATACCCTGAAGAAAGACACTTCAAGTATATTACCCTGTTATTCACGACTTTAGATAACAGATAGTTTCTAAAGAAAAAATAATCTTCCATCTGCATTCTATTTACTCAGACAGGGAATTAAAGAGATACACTATAATGGTTTCAGAACAGATAAAAGCGATAAACAATTACTGGCATAAGTTCCGTTAAGTTCAGCATTTTACTTTATTTTGATTAAAATTGGACACATTATTCCTCCACATCGTCAGTTTCGTTCTAAATCATAATTTCTGAATAAGGACAGCTAAATGTTTTTCTATTAGTAAAAGTAATGATGAGATGATTGCGTTTACTAGTTTAGTATTCATTAGTTTATACCCGCACTTTGTTTGATATTAGTAGAGTACGCAGGTTGAACTCTAGTGAGGGATGCCCTCTTAACTTGCATTTAGCCAATTACTCACAGAAGAGAGGTTGATCATGTTCCTTGTTCGCTAGCCTTATGTCTATGGTAGATTCTCTACTGAGCTCCAAATAATTGTTGCCTTGTAAAAAAATTCACAACAAAAAAAAAACGTTTAGCTACAACCACTGTGAATAAGTTCCCTTTCTCCCGCTGTGTACGTAAAACTAAACGGAGCTTCGATGAACACAATGTCTTTCCTATAACTACTCGTGAATAAATTCTTGTTGAACCGTACTTTTAAAATAATATTAGTACACCCAATTACGACATTCGTTACAAATTATCACGGTGGTTCTCACCGACCACTTGATGAACTTAATTACCTTCATAATCTAGTGGCATTTGGCCTTGATAAGTAGTGACTCGTTATTAATAATCATGACAATTTTTACCTAGCTTCGATCACTTTATATCTGATACGAATGAAATATTTGTGAAATTTCGTTTAACAAAATACGCTATTAACAATTTGCATGAGAGCGTAAGTACGTTATATATATATATATATATATATATATATATATATATATATATATATATATATATATATATATATATATATTGTTTTGATTAGTAAAAACTTAATAAATTAGGTGATTAGGTTAAATAATTAGCTTTTAACTACTGACGTATACACTTTATGAGCATTTTTTGAGAATTATTTAAAACGTTCATTTTGTTTTAACAATATTTTTATATCTTATAATATTATATTACTTTCTTTAAATATATAAACCACGTACCTAGTTTTAAAAAGAACAAAATAAATTATACATATATATATATAAAAGAATAATAATATAAGATATAATATCTAATTAACAGTTACACAACACTCATCCAAAACTTATTACGATCTATTTTATTTTCCTCTGAATACTTTATCCTGAACACTTCCGGTTTAACCCCCAGCGCTCCTGGCATTTTCTCGGAATCCGGGATTTTTCTTTTATTTATTTTGGACAAGAGAGGGAAAAAATCTCTCGAAATATATCAAATTGGTCCCTAATCATCCGGACTATTACAAACTAACACTCTTGCTGTCTTGTAAGTTTGTCTAGAAAAATAAACAAACCTTTTCGATCTATATCCGACTTATTTCGGTTTTATTTTTGTTTTTGTTCTTCACAACTTCTAGCGATTCGGAACTTCACATTGCCTTCAACCTTTTTAAAACTTTTATTATATATATATATATATATATATATATATATATATATATATATATATATATATATATACATATATATATATATATACTAGAAAAGAAAGTACAGACTCCGTAAAATGTGTTTAACGAGTGCGTGCTGGCATTCTCACTTCGATAACAGCATTAATAAAAACATGACAATACGGTTGCAATGAAATTAAAACTAAAAAATAGAGCAACACCACAAGGGCGTACCCTTCTACTACGTGTAATGTATACAACAATACTTCACGTTTACGTAATTAGCCGCTGTTTGATAAATCAGCTGGAGTCTTAATATTGGTTAACTATAACGCTACGATAGTTCGATTTATCTTCCTTTCACAAGGTAAGATGTGACACAAGTTCGGGAAAGTGGGAAAGAACCAGCGCTCGAGAATTTCAGCACCTTGGCTGTTTAACAATTGCCTGGCGAGCCCCGTTGGCATTCCCCGGTAGGGGCACCTCAGGCAGTAAACAATAAACTTACTCCTCCCGAAAGACGTGCGTAAATCCAGACCCGAATGCCCTGACGATACCGGTTTATTAGGCGGGGTTAAAATCGTAACGCTACGATAGTATTCTATGAAATAAGCGCATATTTAATTGATGTTTTATGGTGTTTGAGTTATTTATCATATCTTGAAATCATATCGACACAATTGAATCATTTTTTAACCATATTTGCTTAAAATTATTGTCAGAGCTAAATAAACAATATTTATGCCCGACTGTGTAAATATTATTTGTCTAAGCTACAGTGTATATACTAAGGTATATATTCCATATGAAAGAAGTGAAATGTTATTTACGGTATAAAACTACTTGTCATTTTCATGTATGCTGTCTGTGTAGTCTATCAAAATGACACCAATATCTATCTATCTGTGTGTCTATTTATCTCTCTCTTTATATCTATATATATATGTATATATATATATATATATATATATATATAGAGAGAGAGAGAGAGAGAGAGAGATATGCTATATGTAAACTTAATTAATCTGCTAGTGAAATTGTCTGATTTCTTAATTAATTAATGAACATTTGATAAGTTTAAAGGAAAATTAACAAGTGTAAATACAGAATTAGTGACACAATGTGTTAACAACCCCTGCCCCACAACACACCCACACGTCTGCACGCTCACACATATATATGCTGCTACCGATTACAACTGATTTGAGAATATGCGGTTTACCCTGAGTTGAAAAAAAAACTTTCGACGGTTTTTTGACACATTCTGTTGCATGTACATTCCCTTTCTACTACTTCTGTCTGAATCAACAGACGATGTCATTTGTCTATCTATCTAGCTATCTATCTTTCTATTCATGTATCTATCTATTTTTTTTATTCAACCCTTTTTATTATATCTCTCTCTTTTCACTTTATTTTATTTTATTTTATATTTTATATTTTATATTTATATTTATATTTTGATTTTTATTTTGATTTTAACATTTTGATTCTTAACTGTGCCAACCACGTGACTTCCCAAATTTTGAAATTTTAAATTATTTTCTTGTTCTTTTTTCCCCCATTTCATTCTTTCCAAATATGATCTAAGGTTGAGATCGGATTCTAACTCTACCTGATGAGATCTCAGTTCATAATAACTGTTGATCGATACCATCGACATGCCAGTGTCGCAGATTTTGTACATGTCTATGTAAATAAAAATAATCATATATATATATATATATATATATATATATAAATATATATATATATATATACACGCAAATACCGATACATGCGCACACATACACACATATAACTACATATACACCACTACATATGGATATATACATACCGTTATCTATACATATATAACATACATACACATACACACACGTATACACTATTACAGATACATACATATACACATACACATGCCATAAATATACATAACTCATTATATAAGCACGCAGAAACATACACAGACATACACATGTGTATACACACATTTGTACGTATGCACACACCCATATACATATGTTCACAAATATCGATATTTGTATAATCAAAACTGAGTGCTTCATGAGCATTCATGACTTTCTTTTTTTATGAGCTCTTAGAACTGACTTTAACTCCAGAACTGAAAAAGAAGACGTACATCAAATATATTGCTAAGGTCGCTGGTAAATTGTTCAAACGATTCTACCGCTTTAGAAAGTGCCTCAGCATTCAGGCAATCCTCTTTCTCTATTTGATTCAGTTACCTTTTAGAATGAAGTACTTCTTTTATATATAGTAGTGGATGAGTTATGTTATTTTCTATAGTGTCTCTCGCACAGAAGAGATATTTTTCGAGTCCCTCTGTTGTACTTTTATGTAAATGGTTCGACAGAGCTCAAATTCTTTGCCCCCATCAAAACATTCACAGCTGGAACTCGCCTAGCTACGCCGATAGAAATGAACTTTTCTTTATGTACTACCGAAACTCAGAGAAAACCTCCATGAACAAAGTTTCATGTCCTAGAACTGTCTATCTGTTGAACGAAATACCACGGGGATGATTTCCAACAAACTACAACATAGGCGTATTCAAGTATCATATACACAAATACTTGTCGAGATGTCTTCTTAGATAATAAATTCCACTTTAGTAATATTCTGTTTATCACACACATTTTATTTCAATCCTCTACTCGTGGAGTTCACCGTTTAAAAAACATCTTAAAACTGTATCCTCGAGTGGCCGCCGGAGCCTTGACAAGTGGTGCCCCATCGCTAAAAAATGATCTCTTATGCAAATATCCACCTGGATAAGAATCAGACACTGTCCTAGATAAGGTACTTATGTCACGTCTGGGGAAGTGCAGCTCACAGCACTCTTTTCTGGGTCGACAAAGTACAAACTCGATTTGGCAATCTAGTGGCAGATGTGTTCCCATCTTCCTGGGGAGAAGTTGCAATTATCTCTATTTTATCGTTACGTCCATAGTGCTCGACTGAGCAATACATCTCTTTGCTTGTCTGTAAAAGGTTCAATCATTTCTTCCTGTACCTAAAATTGAATTAAACTTCCAGGAACACAGTTTCTTCCCAATCACTTTCTACCGTTTGAATAGTTTATCGCAACAACTTAACTCCCTAACTTAAAACAACATGGCCGTTTTTGAAGTCTAATATCAGCAAACATGTGTCTAACCATCATCTCATCTCAATCATTTTATTGCACTATTCAATCACTCAACATGTAATCTAATCAACCTCTATCCTTGTATGGATTTTGGCCTTGAAGGCAGTAGACTATTAGTATGAGAAAACTTCTGAAAGACTGGTCTAATTAAGATACGCCAAACGACATTGATTAGTTTCCTTCGCTAATGAATTTAATAATCAGTCGGTTAAAAAGTGGAAAGTGAAATCTCGACGTTTGCGTTGGTTTGACCCCGAGAAAGTCCACTTTCAGTTTGAACCAAAATATGGCTGTAAGAACCCAAATGCGTTTTTAGTTAATGTCATACTAAAAGGTTGATATGTTAGTATGTAAAACGCATAAAATATTAATTAGAAAAAGATATCGATGTTTTAATCATTTTGTACTTTAATTCTTTGCGTGTTGTCCGTCAACAAAGGAAGCAGAACCTTTAACCACATATGAATTATCGTCGTGCAATGTCTATGACATCCTGTTATCCCTGTATGTGAAACGTTGTAGTTAACTATCTGAGCGAAGGGCAAACTTTATTCAATCTTGTTCTGTAATTCTTTTGATGTTCGGCTTGCCTAATCAGTAGCCAACTGCGGAAGAGAAATAGATTGTCTCTTAATAATTCATTACAACATATAAAGTAAAAAAAAGTTCCAGCCACTCCCGATATACAGCCCCTCCCCACACGAACCTCCCACTTCCGTTCACCTTTCTCTTAGATGTACATGGTATCATCTTTGTGAAGTGGTCATCTGCAAAATAGCCGGACTTCAATGAAAGCCAGACACATGGCTCTTGAAATGAAAAATACCAACTAAATTATTCAGCTGAGTTTCTGTTCTTTTTACTATCTTAAATGTATTTGATATTTTTTACTAAATTCTAATCATGTTACCAAACGTACTTGTATTTACTCTCTGTTTTTTTTAAAACCTTTTTTTAATTTAATATTATTATTTCGTGTTATCATGCTCAAGCACTACATTCTTTTTTATTGAGTAATGCTGGTCGTTTGTCTGATAGAACATTCAGCGTCGAACAATATTTGTCTGCTCTGATTGTTTGATTCGGCTCTTGTAACTCATAATGAATCAGTCCTTTCACGTCCTATCATAAAGAGAGCATAACCTTCTTTGGGTGTCGTGCTTGTTTTGGAACAGGCTGTGGGCTTTGGTTTCGGTCTAACTATTGTATTTTGCGTTGGTTATTCCTGTAAAAACCTCATTTGTCATCTTCAGTCACAATTCTTTGCAAAAATGGTTCTCAATGATTCGTGGAAAGCAGAGATGTGCAAACAGTCGATCTTTGATTTCGTTGAGCGTCGGTGAAATCGTGGGAAAGCCAGAGGCCAAGTTAGGAAACTTTCCTAACTCGTAAAAGTATGAAATAACTGTGGTATTGGTTTATTGAATTGTTGAGCTAATTCTCCGCTGATTAACTTTGGATTGGCAATTACAGCATCTTTAATGGCGTCTTCATCAATTGATTTTGGCCTTCCCGACAGTCGCCGATCTAACAAGTTAAAGTCTCCAGAAAAAAATCTTGCAAACTACCGTTGACATTTTCGATCATTCAGAACATTTATCCCATAGACAGTTCCAATATTTCTTGTAGCTTCTGCAGCTGAGTTTCCTTTTTTTAATTAATAGAGCATGCAATGTCTTAGATTATCCTCACTAATATCCATTTCTTGACAACTGAGACCGTTAAACTTAATATTACCCGACTAATTCATATATCTGAAAGGCAAGGCAAAATATTTAGACACCAATTCACCAAGAAATCTAGAACTGATAAGTGATGAAGTAAAACATACGACATTACTTTTTTTTAACCTCATATTAGAGGATTTTCATGGCCACCACCGTGACTGGTTAGGATTCTCCATCGTTACTGATACAGCTGAAAACTCTACTGTTAATTTCTTCTCAGCTCATGACCTCTCACGTGCGGACGAGCAAGGCTCATTGCTCGACCTGTTCTTGACTTCACTACCAGAGGCTTGTGTAGAGAATACCCATAGCCCGCTCGGAAACGCTGATTCCGTTGTGGTAATGATCATTATAACCTTAAAAAAACATCTAAAAGCTGATGACCCGTTGCTGAAAACGACGAGAAATTACGAGCAGGCTGATTTTCAATCCCTCAAGAATGACATTAGCGACGCTTCATGCGGTGAAACAATATCACTCCCTGTTGATCAGTATGCACATGAGTTAACTGAATGATACTTATGTCCTCACGCGAAACTTATTCAGTGGTTGACCTTAGAATGTGCAGCTGCTATCGCTGAGAAGTAGAACACATTCCGAAAATCCGGCCGCCATAAGTTTACTACGAATAGGCAGAAATTTATAAAGGCAAGAAATGATTGCAAAGTAGTGATAGTTGACGCAATGAGAAGGTATACAGAGATTTTCAAAACACTCATTCAGTCACAGAAACTAGGTACTCATGATTTCTGGAAAATTTACAATAGTGTGATGAACAATGGCAATCGACAATTCCCCTGCTATAAATCACAACGATGTTGGTTGCACGGCAACTGATGATGCTGAATTACTTGCCCAGAGTTTCGCCTCAAATTCCCCTTTGGGCTCAGCTAAACACCCCCACTCTATATTCCCATTGCGGACTGAAGCCTGGCTATCAGCCCATCTGAAGTCAAACCTTGATGCCTCCAACACCCGTGGGCATGATCCTGTACCAGTAATCGTGCTTAAGAAATGCTCTGCTGCGCTGACCCCTGTCATAGTTGGAAAATTGATTCTGTAGTACCTGTCTTCCAGAATTATGGAAATAGAACTGCTACTCTAAACAATCGCCCAATCAGTCTACTCCCGATAGTTGCTAAAATCTCTGAATCATTAATCAAAGTAGCGATAGTCCGGTACCTAGTTAGTGCTAAACTTCTTTCTGATCATCAATACGGATTTAGACAAGCACGATCTACCGCAGACATCTTAACGGTCATCTCTGAAAGCACATATACACTGGACAATGCAGGTGGAGCTATGGGAGTAGCACTTTATATATCCAAGATCTTTTACAAGGTCTGGAATAAAGGGCTTCTTTTAATACTTATTTTTTTTTTTTTACATGGTTCACCCCAAACAAGGCAGGACGCCACTGTTAACGTAAGGGGCTACTGAGAAAAAAGGAAAAGGGGGGGAAGGATTGGTGGTTCAGCTTAAATTGGGATCTGAGCAGCGAGATGTCTGTTTACATTAGTTTTAAATTTCTGCATGTCAGTACTGTCGGGGAAACAGGGGGCAAGGAGGGAGTTCCAGAGGCCAGCAACACGAGGAAAGAAGCTATTTGAGTAGAATGATCTCCGGCATCTGGGGACCTCCACAGTGAATGAATGAGATTTAGTAGAATGTCGAGTTAGTCTAGTGAATTTACGTCGAGGGGTCACCAGAGCAGCACACTCATCGGAGCATAATCCATTGAAGTATTTGTAAAACAAACACAAGGATGCTACATTGCGGCGATGGGACAGGGGCTGGAGCTTAGCTGACAGTGAGGGACCTATTAGGTTGACTACTCTTTTTTGGACTTTGTCAAGGAGGGAGAGACTAGTATATGATGCACCAGCCCAGATGTGGCAACAATACTCCATGCATGGGCGAATGGTGGCTTTGTAGAGATACAGGATAATGTCAGGTGTAAAGAGTCCACTATCATGGTAGAGGGAGCCAACCTTCTTTGCGGCAGCTTTGGCAATGTCTTCAATGTATGTGTTCCAATTCATGTTACCTTTGAAGGTTAGGCCAAGGAGTTTGAATGATGAACTCTCAGGTAGGGTGTTATTTGCCATGGCAATCGGTGGTTGGAGAGGCTTCTTGTAGTTGTTGAAGGAAAGGAGCTTTGTCTTTGCGGCATTAAAAGTCACCAACCATTTATGGCCCCAATCCACTGCAGCCTGGAGGTCATCTTCTAAGGATGCAGCCATTGCCTCAGATATGATCGCGTCTGTTTTGCCAACATGGCGAGAGTAAAGCGTGGTGTCGTCAGCAAATAAACCGATCTCAGACACTATGTCATCAGGGAGATCGTTTATATAGATCAGGAACAACAAAGGTCCAAGAATAGATCCCTGGGGCACACCAGCATTTATGTCATGTTGCTTAGATGAACGGCCATCGAGGACAACCTGGATTTTTCTTTTGTTTAGGAAGGATCTAATTATATTAAGTAGTTGCCCAGTAATACCGTATGAGCGTATTTTCAGGAGAAGCCCTTTATGCCATACCTTGTCAAAGGCCTTGGATATATCAAGCGCTACTGCCCTAGCTTCACCTGCCTTGTCGAGAGTATGATACATGCGTTCAGAGATGACCGTTAGGATGTCTGCAGTAGATCGTTCTTGTCTAAACCCATACTGGCGGTCGGATAGAGGTTTAGCATTAACTAAGTGACGTACTATCGCTAGATTGATTAAGGACTCACAGATTTTGGCAAAGATCGGCAGTAGACTGATTGGGCGGTAGTTCTGAGGGTCGGTTCTATTCCCAGTACTCTTGTAGACTGGTACCACAGAGGCAATTCTCCAGCTATCGGGGAAGCAAGATTCGGCTAGGCATTTGTTGTAGAGTTTGGAGAGAACAAGGGTCAGTTCAGCAGAGCATTTCTTTATTGCTATTACAGGTATAAGATCAGGCCTACAAGCTTTAGAGGTGTCAAGGCTTTTTATAATGTCTCTGACTTGGGATGGGGTGATGACCAGGTTATCAAGTGTGGCTTCAGTCCGCAATGGTAATTCAGGGAGAGGGTGGTTACCCGAGTCTAAAGTAGAGTTAGAAGCGAAACGCTGTGCGAGTTGTTCAGCCTTATCAGTGGCCGTGCCAACGACATCATTGTGGTTTGAAAGTGGGGGAATCGTAGATTGACCATTATTCACTACACTATTGTAGATTTTCCAGAAATCGCGAGTACCTAGTTTCTGTGACTGGATGCGTTTTTTTGTTAACTCATTATACCTTCTCTTCGCTTCGCCTATCACAGCCTTGCAATTGTTTCTTGACTCTATAAATTTATGCCTATTAGTAGCTGACTTATTGCGGCCGAATTTACGGAATGCTTGTTGCCTCTCAGAAATGGCAGCTGCACATTCCGAAGTGAACCATTGGGGAGAGTGGGGCTTGCTAAAGAATTTTCGCATGGGGACATAGGCTTCAATGCCTGCTTTGACCCATTCAGTTAATTCGTTTGCACACTGGTTGGCAGGGAGTAAGAAGGTTTCCCGCCATGTGGCGTCACTGATGTGGTCTCTGATTGACTCAAAATCAGCTTGCTCGTAGTATCTTGTTGTTTTGAGCAACGGTTCATCAGCTTTTGGACGATTTTTAGTGTGATATGTATCATTAGCACAATGTGATCAGCATTTCCGAGTGGGCTATGAGCTTTCGTCACACAAGCCTCGGGTATTGAGGTCAAGAAGAGGTCTAGAAGTGAGGCTTGTTGATCCACACGATCGGGGATGCGGGTCGGAAAATCAACAGTCTGAGAGAGGGAGTGAGCTAAGGAGAAATTATACGTTGAGTTGCCAGCTGCGTCAGTAAGGCTGGAGAATCCCAACCAGTCGCGGTGGTGGGCATTAAAATCCCCAAATACATGTATCTGGGCATTCGAGTCAATTAAGAGTGCTCTATCTATGCTTTCAGAGACAGAGTTTAGCAGAGTACAGTCCTGGGACGACGGGGAGCGGTATAGGAAATATAAGTAACTAACGTTGTGATGTAAAGTCAATCTAAAGCACATGTAGTCGTAGTCATCTGATTCTAACCTATGTTCTCTAGTCAGGGGGAGGGTGTTCCGAACATAAACTCCTAGCCCGTGCATGTGTTTGTCAGAGTCTTTACGGTAGAGTGGGAGGTAGTCAGTCATGTCAAAGTGGTGAGAAGAGATTGAGGATTGGAGGTTAGTTTCACTAAGAGCTAGGATATCCGGGGAGTTTGTCAGGAGAAAGGTTTCTACGTCGTTGATGTTGGTTCTAAGTCCCCGGATATTTGAGAATGCAAGCCTCAAGGGCGGAGGCGAAAGTGTTGTTTGGATGTCTGGTTTAGGTTTGATTTTATTTCTTTGTAATGGCATGTTTGATTTGATTATAGAGTTGATTGGCCAAGGTGGGTACTTGCTTGGTGCCAAACTGCTCACACAACCAGTCCATTAGTCACGACCTGGTCCATGGGGGTTGTGGCCTCGGGAAAGCCCACCGTAGATAATTGCAGGGTCCCTTTCCATGCGCGACATGGCACATACAACTACCCACGGTATTATGCAACTGATGATGGAGCAGCCGTTCTTGGCGCTACCCAAGAGTTTGGGCTCCTTTCCTGTCAGTCGGAAACAGCAGCCAGACAAGCTGTCTAACCTGTACCCTCAACCTGTCGGAACAAGAGAGACCCAGACTGGTCATGTAAGACTTACTAACGAAAAAACTTTCCCCGAGTTGCCCAAATAGAGAGAAAGAGAACGGCGTTCATTGTTCTAGTAAGGAAACAAGGCTAGGCACTGATTGTTTAGAGGCGTCCCAGCGCTGTTACCTCTGCGCCTGACTAATAAACAAAGAAGAAGTCCAAGGGCCGGCGATAGGTAAAACCTATCTACTTCTTAAGCAATTGTAGGTTTGCAAACCGGATACTTTGTTCGAGATTCCAACTCTAGGAAGGTTGTCGATCAGGACTAAGGAATCCCTCCTCCCCCAACAGTTTACTGCCACGGCGTGAGTAACTGGAAGAAGGTTTTTTGTCAGAGATTTCCTTCTCTTAGATGGATAGCCTTACGAGGTCTTACGGGTCCAACACTCCGAGAGGGGTAAAAAAAAAAATAGCCTGCGCCCATGTACTAGTCGGGTATTTCCTAGCCCCCGCAGGTAAGAAAAAAAAAATTCCATATAATATATATTATATATATTATATATATATATATATGAACACATGTAGATAGAATAAGTTCAATTGCATACTAAGAAGGGAACAGTAAGTTGAAGATAGGTTTCCCTCACTCACCCCCTCTTTCAACCCCGAGCGAGGTTTCGGTTTCTTCACTGCTAAGGCAGATACGAAATGTGTCTTTAACAAGACTAGCATGCTTAGTTTGGACGATATTCATCCCCTACCTACATTCGCTAGTGAACTACCCCCACCCACCCCTTTTCAAACTTGAACCCAAGTGATCCCTGCAGAATGTAGGCAAGAAAAGAAAAGAAAAGATACAGAGTTTTGAATCCTGGAAAAAAAGATTATTAATACTGCACGTGTATGGTATTACTGGACAAATAGTTAATATAATTACATTTTTCCTAACAAAAAAAGAAAGATCCGGGTTGTATTCAATGGCCGTTTATCTAAGCAACGTGACATAAATGCTGGTATGAGCCGGGGACCCATCCTTGGAGCTCTACTGTTCTTGATTTTCATAAACGACTTCCCTGATGTCATTGAGACTTAGATAGGAATATTTTCTGACGATACCACGTTCTACTCTTGTCATGTGGGCAAAGCCGACGCGCACATATATGAGGCAATGGCTAAATCCCTAGAAAATGACCTTCAGTGTGTAGTGGATTAGGGTAAACAATGGATGGTCAATATAATGATTCAAAGACAAAGCTACTTTCCTTCAATAACTACAAGAAACCTCTTCAACCACCGATTGTCATGGCAAATAACACCCTACATCATTCAAACTCCTCGGTCTACCTTTAACAGAAACATGAATTGAAATAAATAAACTGAAGACATTGCCAGGGCTGCTTCAAAGAATGTGGGCTCCCTGTATCGTTCTAGTAAACTTCTCACCTCTGACATTATTATATATTTCTACAAAGCCACCATCCGCCTATTCATGAAGTATTGTTGTCACATCTGGCTTAGTGCATGCTCCACTAGTTTCTTTCTCTCTCTTAGACAAGGTCCTAAAAATAGTCGCCAACTTAATAGGTCCCTCATTATCTACCAAGTTCCAGCCCCTGTCCCATCGCCGCAATGTTGCATCCTTGTGCCTGTTTTACAAGTACTCCAATGGATTGTGCTCTGATGAATTTGCTTCTCTGGTGCCCCCAGTATGCAAATTCACTAGACTAATTCGACAATCTGCCAAATCCCATCCATTCATTGTGGAGGTCCTTAGATGCCGAAGAGCTTTCTACTCCAAAAGATTCTTTCCTCGTGCTGCTGGACTCCGAAACTCCCTCCAAGATCCCTGCTTTCCTGACGGTACTGACATGCAGAAATTTAAAACTAATGTAAACAGACATCCCGTAATTTAATTTTACCCCCTAAAACTCTCACCGTTTTTTCTTAGTAGCCTCTTCCGTCTACAGTTGCGGCTTGCTTTGTTTGGGGTGAAGTATGTTAAAATATTTATATATATATATATATATATATATATATATATATATATATATATATATATATATATATATTGATATCAATTTACTTTTCACACTTGACAGTACTTGTTTATTTTCTGTTGAGAATTGCGTATTATATTTATATATATATATATATATATATATATATATATATATATATATATTGCTTTATGATGAATTTTCCTTCCGTTTGTCTCTCTCACTCTCTGTCTCACTGTCTCTATACGTATATATGGCTTGATTATGCTCGCTCCTCCTCTGTCTCTCCATATATATATATATATATATATATATATATATATATATATATATATATATATATATAAGTATATATATGTGTGTGTGTGAGTGTGTGTAGATAGATAATGTCAGAGAAAGCGAGGAACAACGCGAAGGTGGTGAGAAATCATTAATGACGTAAACATATTTAGGATTCTTTATGTCCATAAGACTTTTGATTTTGATATATAAACAGATCCATATCTACATATTTTATAATCAGCAGTTACGAAATTGTATTCAAATTCGTTTGACCCCGTGGAAATCATAAGGTGTTTTTCTTAATCAACCTGCATGAAAATAATTCACATGGACAAGAATGGAACCACATTTGTGACCGGTTTGATATTGTTATTGGCCTTGATATCCCTGATTCTTGTTTTCATTATTCAACACTCACGTGTGAGTGTTGCTAATATCTATAAGTTAAAATCAATTTGGTTCGTACCTAGCACACCCAGGTCGTACATTCGCATCGTTTATCATTTCACAAATGCCACCTCTCATTCATCGGTATAATTTACTGCTAATCTAAACCCATCTCTTCAAATAATACATTTAGTATAAGGTTGTATATAATACAGAAAATAAGTTATCTTTCTTCTAGTCTACAAATAATTGCTTTTTGTCAAAACCAGGATCTAACCCTAGTTATATGTGTGGGGGTATGGAATTTAAGGATGGTTTCTGTCATCATTTTTGTGGGTCGAACACTATTTGCAGTGACCTAAAATCCTGCGAATTCTATCTCCATTTCAACAAAATGAATATTACCCGTATTTTATTTATTTAGTTGAAAATGTAAAACTTCAGTGTGAATTAAAATAATATCAAATTAAAAAGATCCAACTCGTAGTTTTTTTTTTCAATAAAAACGAAACGACAGAATCGAATTTTGGAACAATTCATTTTAAAAGCAGAACATTTAACTCAACAACAACGGAATATTTCTTATTACTTTCATGCATTGCATTTCGTAATCGGGCGATCTTTTAAAATTAATGTGTGTGGAAGGTGATAAAACATAAACTAACAATGTATTACTGTACATATAAGACGTTTACAGAAAACATTTTTTATTATGAATTACTTTTTAATAAACATACATTTTATTATTTACTTGAATATTACTCGTCACATAATACGGCAAAGTCACATTGATACATCGGTTCCCGTTAGATACCGAAGTTGAGCGACGTCGATCTTGGCCAGTACTAAATGGGTGACCATTTGGGAATACCAGATGCTCTATGGGCTCTCTGCTTATCTCAGCATTGTTTCGAGTCGTCTTGAATTGCTTGCCATTGGAATCAAGCAGTGCCGATTCATGAGAAGTGTTGCTAGTGTTTGCGAAACCCTTGCCTCTACAATTACACGCGCAGCCAGCCCCTTACAGGGGTGTCCATTGTCTCTGTAGTCGGCATTGCACACTCGTCACATTACAGGTAAAATTATTCCCTTGAACAAAACAGATTAGAATCAATGTTGTGTCCCCCTACGAAGATTAACATCACTGGAAGAAGAAGGTGAAGGAGGACATGGACATAGACGTCACACTGGGGATGACAGAACCGGTACCGGTAGGCGCACCTACTACATGGCGTTCAAGGATGGTGGTCACGCTGCAAAAATATGGGTCTCCAAGGCGCAGATTTGACCTACAAAAGTTGAATGATGCTACTATGAGAGAACCACATCACACCTCATCATTATTCAATCAGGGTTCGATGATACCGGGATACACCAGGAAAACGATCCTTGACGCATGGAATGGATACCACAGTCAACCGCCATCCACAGCCGCACGGGATGCCACTACATGCATCACCGAGTCGGGCCGATATAGGTACTGTCAGACCCCTCAAGGATTCCATGGATCAAGAGGCGGATACACCCGTCGGTTTGACGACATCACAGTGGATATGGCTCGTAAGACCCGATGGATAGACAACAGCCTATTATGGGACGATTCAGTCATCGATCTGTCACACGGTTTACTATATCAGTCGATGCGCAGCCAAGGGGATTGTAGTTAATCCAGATAAGTTTCATTTTGCTGAAATGGAGATAGAATTCGCAGGATTTTAGTCACTGCAAATAGTGGTCGACCCACACAAAAGATGACAGAAACCATCCTTTAATGCAATACTCCCACAAATATAACTGCGGTTAGATCTTGGTTTGGATTTGTGAATTATGTGTCGTTTTCCTTTTCACAAGAAGAAGTCCGAGCACTATTGACGACAAAGAACAGAAAGTTCTATTCGGACGAGACACTGGAGAACATATTCCAAGAATCGAAGAGAGTGATAGTGAAGAGGATTGAGAAGGGTGTCCACACATTCGAAATGAGCAGAGTAGCAGGGCTGCCGACAGATTACATCAACACAGGAATATCGTAATTCCTATTTCAAAAACACTATAGATGTGAAAGCGAAATTTACATGAGATGTGGGGGTGGCCACTGGAAACTGATTCTGGCTCGGTCCCGTTTTACAAACGACAAAGAATCGCGATATGCACAAGTGGATGGAGAGGTGTTAGCCCTTGTTTACGGATTGGAATCATGTCGAATGTTTATAATTGGATGTCCGGATTTTATGGTAACAGTGGATCACCTGGCCCTAATAAAAATATTTTCTAACTATGCCTTAGAAAATATTGAAAAACCCCGTCTGTTGAAATTCAAGGAAAGCACACTGATGTATCGCTTCCAAGTAAAACATCGCCCTGGAAAATTTAAATTAACCCCAGATTGCGCGTCCCGATACCCAGCAGGTCCCCCATCAAGAAACCCTCATCAAATGGTCAACACTGCAGTCAAGACCGCCTTCATGTTGATGTATAAAAGCGACCCTAAGTTGAAAGCTATTCCATGGGAAAGGATTGTCGCTGCGGCAACCACAGATGAGGAATGCAGGACTTTAAGAGATCTGATCCAAAATAATTCCCCCTAATCACGCAATGACCTCCAACCCATAGCTCGCGTTTTCTGCCAGATCCCAGTGCCGCACATGCCACACGATTGCGCCATCTCAGACCAAGCAGCACTTGGTGTCACCACCAGACCCGGATTTTCCATTCCAACAAGTTGTCGTAGACTTTTTTAATATACAGGGCAGGATCTATTCAATGTACGCTGATCGATATACGAGATGGGTGGAAGTGGCCCTAATGACATCGGGGAAGGACCAAAACTGTATGCGACACCTTGAGAACTTTGTTCTGTACTTATGGGTCACCGGAGGAAATCTCTTCGGACAGAGGACCACCGTTTTAGTCACATGAGTATGATTCCTATTTAAGGAACTGGGGTATACGTAAAAGTTCCTCATCAGCATACTACGCCCAGAGCAACGGCCGCGCAAAATAAGCCTTTAAGACAGCAACACGAAGACTAGCTGACAATATAGATATCTATGGGCATCTATGCCATGATCAGGCTGCTCGGACACTACTAACCCATCGCAATACTCCTGCCCAGGACCGTAACATTTCTCCAGCCGTAATGCTATATGGCCCAATTATTAAATACCACTTTCCGGTCCTACGGGATCAATATTAAACCCGACAACAATGGTCAAATAGGCGAATTAAGTGAGTTGACAATGGCCTAGACGCATATACGGAACGAGCAGTTCTACAATCAGCATTGTTGCCTACTTCGTGAAATCCAAGTTAGAGAATTCGTCCAAGTCCAGAACCAGGATAGTAATTACCTCCGTCGATAGACGAAGACAGGGAGGATTGTGAAGACACATGGTTACCGGCAGTACCGCTTGCAGGTAGATAAGAGCAATCGAATAACGCTGCGCACCCATCGGTTTCTCCGTAAAAGAAACCCAGTTATGGATGCCCTACATTATGCCACTCCAGGGATCTCAAATCCGTTCACAAATCCTGAACTCCCACAGGACTGAGCCACTGAGGAAGCAATGGATGTCGAAGGAAACGTCAATGTCAGATCGTCCAGTGAGCCTGAGGAGGAAGAAATGGAAATTGATGATAATTGTGAAGGCGGCCATCTTGCTTTTAGTAGTAAACAGTGACAGACGTTGGAACGAACATCTTCTATACTTTACACTCACGCTCTTCGCCAAGATCTTCGAATTATTAATCAATCTACCGATAGTCAATTACCCTGTTTATGCTAACCTTTTTTTGGACCTGAATTATGGATGTAGGTATGCCCGTTCTGCCCGGATATCTTACAGGTGATCTTTTTATTTATACGACAAAGGACAAACGCTGATCAAGCGAGGGCGGTAGCGCTTGATATTTCCAAAGAGTTTAACCAGGTCCGTCATGAAGGTCTGCTCATGAAAATTAGTTATTTAATATAATCAGATCCTTCTTAGCGAAAAGTGATATACAGGTGGACCGCGAGGTCCGTACATCTAAGCAACATGACATTAATGTAAATGCCGTCCAGGGTTTGGTCTTTGGACTTTTATTATTCCTGATTTTTATAAACAACCTCCCTGATGTAATTGTGTCTTAGATGTGTATATTTGCTGACGACACCACGCTCACTTCTTTATATGTGATAGAAACGTACACACACATATGCAAGGCGATAACTGAATCATTAGAACATTACCTCTGGTCTGTAGTGGAATAGTGACATATAATGGATAGTAACATTCAATGATGTTAAAAACACGTCTCTTTTCATTTAACAATTATGAGAAAACTTTTTCTCTTACCGATTGGTATGGTTTATAGCATATTAGCTGATAATCACTTATTCAAACTACTCGGCGTAACATTCACAAGTAACATCAATTAGACAATTACGTAGACTACACTGCCAATACTGCTGCAAGAAGGTTTGCTTCCACTACCGTGGTAGAAAATTGCTCACACCTGACAATATTAGTTACGTCTAAAAATGCACCATTCTCCTATACATGAGTATTGTTGTCATATCTAGGCGAGTGCACCACCCACTAGCCTCTCCCTTAAAATAGGGTCCCAAAAAGTGTCTAATCAAAATGTCACTATCTCTTAAGCTGAAGCCCATGTCCTATGGCCGCTATGTTTCGTCGGTGTGCTTGTTGTGCAAGTACATTAGTGTTATACAGTTCGATGAATTTGCGGCACTAGTCCCCGACTCGACGTAAATGCCTCTGACTAGCAAAATCCCACATTTCCTCGTTGAGGTTCACAAATGCCGGAGGTATTTCTGCTCTAATTGCATGTTTTCTCAAACTGCTTGCTTTTAGAATGTTCTCTCTTTTTTTCTTGTTTACCTGACTGTACCAGCATGTAGAAAGTTAAATGTAATGTGAACACACATCTCACTGCACAAGTTACCACTTAGGATACCCCTCATTCACAGTAGTCCTTCATGTATCAGCGGCAATGTTCCGTGTTGTGGGTGAAATAGTTAAAAAAACAAACAAACTGGAAACTAACTTTTAAACGTTTTAACAATTTACAACTAATAGATAGTGTAAACATATTAAATATTTTTTTTAAAACTTGGCTAAAAAATGATGGAATACGGGAAACCACCATATTTTAAAATGTCTAACTAGCAGGTTGCATACGAGGCAATCAGATATGTTTATGTGTTTGTTACCGATTTTAAAATGTATGCATTAACATATATAATCTTTAGTGATTCTCTAGGTGCTTTTAAATAAAACAGAGCGGTTTCGTTGTATTTAAACGAATTATCTTATGTAGCTTTCCTGGATCAATGGATAACGCATTGACCTCCTACGTTTTTTCTCATTCTTCATAATATTTCATTTACCTCGTCTCCAGGAGGTTAGACACAGAGTTAGGTGTGAGTTTTGATGAAAGTGTTTATGTGGAACCAACTGGATTCGAACCCGGCACATTCAGATCCTCAGTATGCGTCGTTAACAACTGTTCATGGTATTGACTTTCAATATAACACTGAAACTAGATCAAATAGTCAGTCGGCTAGCTTTTACATTCTTGCCTTTGTTCTTTCTCTTTTAATTTCTATAAGATTCAAACAGTTGCGAGTTAAAAGAAAAGGTCAGAATGAAAAAGAATAGGTTTAAACGCATTATGTTATTTTTAAAGTTTGCTGTACAGGATCCTGAGCAATTCAAGATAGTCTTACTATTGTTAAACACTCTTACCTTTATAATAACACGATAAGATAATTTAATGTTAATACGTACATTATTATCGTCCAACTCTTATTAAGATGGTGGCATCGCATTATTGCCGAAAGTGTTGCAGTTACACAAGTGAACTATCTTCTATCGGTCTACGTGACCGGCAGTGAGATATGATTCGGCTTTGTTATTATGTAACCAGTACACGAGATTCATACGCAATTGATCGTGGTGTGGCACACACACAAACTACGTGATTAGCGGAGATCTCTAGTTGTATACTGTATCTTAAATCGACAAAAAGTATATCCTGCACTCTTTACCTGGGCCGCCTCTAGATAAATCGAGGAACTCCAGGATAACGTTATTTCCTCTAGTCTATCTTAACAAACCCATTGCCCAACTTTAATTCTGCTTCTCTTCCTGTGTTTCAAGTAAATAAATCTGCACACCTCTTTAGTTGTGAAGCCATTATTTATTACACGGCGAATGGTGACCCCATTTTGCTTATTCGATTTCAGTCCAACATGGCGAGACAAATTCTCAACTCGATCCAAACTCCAAACTGAAATTGGCTCCCTCAACTAAAATATAATGCAAGGAAAAAAAGGATGTTTTTTTTTAATTTTCGTTAATGTCGCTGTTGTGTATATCGTTGAAACTCGAACTGAAATACCGTTTATTGTCATTCATGCATCCAAGTGTATCGTATCTTCTGTTCTAAGATTGTACACTAATATCGTGGCGGGTCCGTTAGCGCGTGGCGTCTATAGAATTGAAATGAGTCACAGACTCGTACAATTGTGTTAGAGATGGACTCTCATCAAAAGTAATATTCTGAAATTACATTCACCAGTTTGAATAAAGGTGATACAATACTATATTCGGTGTTACGTTTGCGCAAGACGTTCATTGAATAGAACTATTTATAACGCTACAATGAAGAAAATCCCGCACTTTCAATGTAGAGGCCAGCAGACACCGGAAAGTCATCTAGTCTAATAGCTTACTTCCTCGGTATGCTTGTCTTTGGAATCCCCTCCCTGATGCTTGTATTCTCGACTGTACTAACGTGCAGAAGTTTAAATGTATTATGAATAAACATATCGCTGCAAAACTAATAACTAAGGGCCCCCTAATAAGCCTTGCCACTAACTCACAGTATCTCTTAGGTTTCAGTTGCAGTGCTCCTTTTTTAGGGTGAGTACACGTAAATACAGAAGGGGAAGGAGAAGCAAACATTGTAAATAATTAAGAAGGAACAACGTATGTCAGGGAAAGTGATAGAAAACAAACGGATGAAAAAGATAGAAGGGGAAAAAAAGGGATAAGAGAAATGAGAGAAGGTGCGAGTGAAAATAAAAAGAGATAAGTAAAAGTTACACAACAGAGAATGGGAAGACGGTGTGAGGTGGAGAGAGAAGAAAAAGATGGAGTAAAGGAAGAAGGTAGAGAGTAGAAAGCTCAGTAAGAAGAGTGAAAAGAGAGAAACATGGGCAGTGAGAAAAAAGGAGTGAGGAAAGAGTGAGAAGCAAGAAGTAAGAAAAAGATTGGAAGGCGAAAGAGAAAGGGGAAAGAGAGAAAGAGTAAGGAAAGTGCGTAATCGGGGATTAAGAGAGAGAGAGAGGTTGTGTTAATTGCTGACAGTAGTATTCGGTGTTTAATTAAAATTAACATTAAAAAAATATGAAAGAAATTATATTTCTGAATTTTTGAGATGAGGATTGATAATTTGCATAAGTTCGGTTATATATACTACTTTTCTCATCTTGAGTCTTATCATCACAACGCCCACAATGGATATCGTACTAAATTGAATTCAGTTCTAAGTGTTAGTCATCTGACGGTTGAAGGTTCAATCCTCGGTGCGGGCGATACGAATAATTGCGGATTACTGAAGACTTCCCCCCCCCCAGTCATGGCTTACGGAACAAGTGCATGCTACCCCCGTGGATCAAATAAAGGGTTCCGTCCGAAATTCTGTCAAGATTTCCGAGTTCGACAGAAATATTCCCGAGTTCGAAGTTGAAGAAGGGCGAAGATCACAGCGGCCGAAACGTTGTGAGTATAACACTCAAGATGAGAAATGTAGTACAAATAACCAAAATTATGAAAATTATGAAAGAAATGTATTCAAACAAGAAGTATCAACATACTTTTGAAGTGGAGAAAAATATAGTTGTCAGGTTTTTATGCGAAATTGAAGATTTATGAAGTCCCATGTGTCTTTAAAACATTTTCTAAGGGTCATATCGCTCACATGTAGGGACAAGCAAAGGTTGCGCCTATAAATCCTGGAAGACGTATATGTTGAATTATGAACAAAAATGTATTGAAAAATTATCTTCTGTTTATCTATAAACGTTTGAAGATCATATGTTAGTCTCGGACACCTGTTCTTTGTTCGGTACATAAACTTGTAATGCGAGGGTAACATAAGACTTGTCAGCTAAAATGTGTGGCTGATATTTTAGCTGACAAGTCTTCACATTTCTCTCGAGTTACAAGTGTCTTTACAATTTCAACTCTTGTTTTTGATATGGTAGACAATGATTATATATATATATATATATATATATATATATATATATATATATATATATATATATATATATAGAGAGAGAGAGAGAGAGAGAGATAGATAGATAGATTACGTGTAAGGAGGTAGGAAACTTCCAGTAAAGTGTTCGATTAATTCAGTAAACAGAATTAAGGGCTTAATATTTATTTATAAAACCAGAAACTACTACGACGGTGTAACCGGGGGTTTCGTACACTGAGTAATTGGATCTCAGATACTCATCGGCAGCCGTCGAAATGGTTGGATAATTTAAACGTTATTGTTGTAAAGGTTGTAAAAGTCATGATTTGGCATAAATACGAAACTAACATAAAGCTACGATCTTATACACTCATCGGCTATCTTCCAAAATGCATAATGAGCAATTAACTTAGGAGCAAATCTGTTGGAAAGGTCATGATAGGCATAAATACGAAACTAACATAAAGGGAAGTAATCAGGTATTGACTATATACGAAATATCGTATATAGTCAATACCTGATTACAAGAAAAAAGAACGCTTACGATTTTTTTTTCTTTAAACAATTCGGAAATGATTGTTATATTTTTTTCTCCCAAGTGCAGCCGTATTTTTGTGAAAAATAATTGTTTATTGCTTTGTCTAAAGTAATTGAAACTATTTGTTGTGCGAATTTTGGAAACGTTTTATTATCTTGAATTATTTTTTTGAAAAAGTGTATCTGGTAAAAGACTGTTGCTAAATTGTATAAATTTTGTGAAACATTTATTTTTGCAAAACTTATGGAAGTATTGTTGCTAATTTACGAAAACGCATATTGACGAACTTTTTGTGAAATTATTGTTGTAAACTTTAGAAAGATATTTTGTACTGTAATTAAGCTAAAATGCAGCAATTGGCTGAGTTGACAAAGGCGTTAACTCTAAGTATACAGCAGCAGCAACAACAACAACAGCTACAACAACAGCTACAGCAACAGCAACAACAACAACAACCACAGCTACAACAACAGCTACTGCAGCAGCAATAATTGACACACAAAAAACTTTAGAGGCACAACAGGAGCAAACAAAAATACTTCAACGCCAAATGTTAACGCAACAAAAGAATTTTGAAAAATTAATTCAAACGTCGACAGATAGGAAGAAAACTAATTTTTCTGTCGAGGGTATTTCAAATTCTTTGTCAGAATTTCACTACTCTCCCGATACTGGCGTTACATATCCAGCATACTATAGAAGGTACGAAACAGTTTTTACAAAAAGAAGGTTACGCTGTTACTACAAAAACTGGGGACGGACGAAAACACCAAGTATGCTAATTTAATTTTACCCAAAAAACCGGAGGAATTGAATTTTGAAGAGACAATTAATACTTTATCTAGAATATTTGACAAAAAAGACAGCTTTTTTCATTCTAGATATAAATGTTTAAATTTACAGAAGTCGGAATCCGAAGACTATTTAGAATGTGCATGTACGGTAAATTGCTTATGTGAATCATTTAAATTAAATGAAATTTCGGCAGATTTATTTAAATGGTTAATCTTTGTAAAAGGACTCACAGCACCAAGTGACAAATATGTAGGATCCCGGATCCTGACAATTATGGAGTCGGACCCGAATGTTACTTTATACAAAGTAACCGGGGAGTGTCAACGTCTCATTAATATCAAAAGAGACAACACCCGCATTGAAGAAAAAAGCGTTTACAAGATACAACATGTAAAAAGGCAAAGGACCTCTACAACATACAAGCCCAGGAACAAAAGACTCCCAGAATGTACAAGGACCAAAGTTGTGAATGCTGCGGAAGTACAAGACACACCAAAAAGATATGCTGGTTCAGGAATAGGATATGTTACGAATGTGGATTCAAAGGCCACATAGGAACATATTGTAACCAGAAGAAAAAACGAAGGACCGACAAAGTTAATACGCTTCGCACAAGGAAAGAGAAAAGCTGAGAAAGGCGTAAATATGTCGATGTAAAGATAAATGGACATCCTGTAATATTACTCCTGGATAGTGCTGTGGACATAAGCATCATAGATGAAGATATCTGGAGAAGGATCGGTCGACCTGAACTAAGAGAAACCAGCAAGATGGCAAAGAGTGTGTGCGGCAAAAAGTTTGGAATTAAAAGGAGAACTGAGGTGCAATGTGTCATTTGGTGGTCAAACACACAAGTCCAAAGTGTATGTAGTACCAGGAAGGAACACAAGTCTGTTTGGAGTGGATGGGATTGTCCTGTTCAACTTATGGGAACGACCGGTTAATTATTTTTGTAATAGGTTGACCACAGAGAAATCAAACCAAATAGAAGGCTTCATGGACGATTTAAATGCAGAATTCCCAAAGGTGTTTGCCGAAAAACTTGGATACTGTGTGAAAACAGAAGCAAAATTTGAGGTGAAGAAAAATGCCACCCCAGTGTTCAAACCTAAAAGAAATGTACCTTTTTCATCGATGGACGCAATAGAGAAGGAGTTGGAGAGACTTCAACAATTAGACGTCATTGAAAAGGTTGACCACACGGATTGGGCAAGTCCGACGGTATATGTGAAGAAAAAGAATAACAAAATAAGAGTCTGCGCTGACTTTTCGACGGGCCTTAATGACTGTTTTGCAGGATCACAATTACCCCCTTCCGTCCGCAGAAGATCCATTCTCAAAACTAAACGAAGGAATTTTTTTTTCCAAAATAGACCCTTCGGATGCATATTTGCAAATCAAAGTAAATGACGAATTCAAAGTACCTGTGCATTAACACGCATAAGGGTATTTTAAACTAAAAAGACTTCCGTTCGGATTTAAGGTCGCCCCTGCTCGGTGTCAACAGGTTATGGATACGATGCTCGCAGGATTAGAATTTTCAATGTCATACCTTGACGATATCCTGATAAAGAGCAGAAATTTGCATGAACACAAGAAGCGCGTCAGAGAAGTATTTAAGAGAATAGAGGAGTTTGGGTTCAGATTGAGCCCGGAGAAACGCGATTTCATTATGGAAAAGATCAGATACCTTGGTCAAATAATCGACAAAGAGGGACGAAGACAAGATCCACAACGGGCCGAAGCAATTGAGAAGATGCCTGCTCCAGACTCAGTACCGAAGCTACAATCATTTTTGGGATTGGTTCAATATTACGCGATATACATACCTAATGTGCATAATTTGAGAGCTCCTCTTAACGAGTTACTAAAAAAGGGTAGTAAACGGAGTTGGAATAAGGAATGTGAATCTGCCTTCTAAAAAATTAAGATATGTCTACTATCAGACTTGGCATTAGCGCATTTTGATCCAGAAATGGAGTTAGTACTAACAACGGACGCCAGTGATTACGGCGTTGGCGCTGCATTACACCATAAGTATGAAAATGGAACAACAAAAGCAATCGCTCATGCATCAAGAACTTTGGTTGCAGCTGAGAAAAACTATAGCCAGATTGAAAAGGAGGCTATGTCGATAATATCTGGAGTCAAAAAATTTAATCGATTTCTCCATGGACGGACCTTTACATTGCAAACAGACCATAAACTCTTGATTACGATATTTGGATCAAAGAAAGGCATTCCATAGTATACCGCAAATCGACTACAGCGATGGGCTGTAACTCTCTTAAACTATCAGTTTAAGATGGAGCATGTGTCATCGAAAAAGTTAGGACACGCGGATGCACTATCAAGGTTGATTAAAAAAAAACGAAAGTTTCGAAGAGACAGTAATTGCTGCTCTTAAAGATGAAAGCGAATGTACAAGTTCAATGTGTAATATGATACGTGAACTTCCAATAACCCTTGAAGAGATTAAAAGAGAAGCTTTAAGAAAATTAAAACTCAATTAGGACTGAGGGAAAAAGTAACAAAGTAGAACAAACTACATTTTTTTTTCAATTTGTGAAGGTGTACTTATGTATGCTGATAGAATCGTAATTCCACAGGCATTACGAAGGAAAATATACATGGAATTCCATACAGGTCATCCTGGCATTTCAAGAATGAAATCCTTAATTAGAGGTTACGTATATTAGCCTGGTATTGACAAAGAAGTAGAAAACTGTGTGAAAGCATGCAAAAGAATGTCAGTTAGCAGCCCTAGATCGGCCAGTAAAAACGACCCCATGGCCGAAAACGGACCTACTCTGGTCACGTCTACATATTGATTATGCCGGACCTCTAAATGTTTTTTTCTACTTAATTGAAGTAGATTCTTTCTCTAAATGGCCAGAGATATTTAAAACCAGACATCCAACTGCAAGGAACACTGTAAATGCACTTAACGAAATCTTTAGCCGTTTTAGTGTACCAAAACCCATAGTAAATGACAATGGTACAGAATTTACAGGTAACGAATTTAAAGAATTCTGCAAATCGCTGAATATTCAACATATCACGACACCTGTTTACCATCCTAGGTCGAATGGTTTGGCAGAAAAAATTGTGGACACATTTAAACGGGCAATAAAGAAAAACCTCAATATGGACACAGATGAGCAAACTATACAAACATTTCTAGCAATCTACGGGTAACCCCGAACCCAAATAATAATGTTAATTCATCCCCTGCAGAACTGATGTTTGCTAGAAAAATTAGATCTATCTTCGATAGATTTATACCTGAGAAGAAGAAAAGTTCTAAAGGAGAAAACTTGAAAATAAAGTGCTATTCCTCAGGGGACAAAGTGTATTTTTTAAATTTTCAGAATGGAAAAAATCATTGGGTGGACGGTTTGATTATGAAAAGAATTGGGAACATGGTTTATACCATTCAATGCCCAAGGTTTGTCTGTAAAAGACACATAAGTCAAATCCGTCCCAGAATTTCACAAAATACAAAAGAAATTCCAATGGAAACATTATGTGATACATTTGATAAGCCAGTATGTATATCTGAAACCATGAATGTATCCCCTGAACATACCATACGGGGTGGACAGAATTCCTTACCGCAGGTAACGCAGACAGAAGGAAGAGCATCAGAAAAAGTAAAATCATCAGGCGTTTAAGCCCTGATCCCAAAAGGAAACGGGACTAAAGCTAAAATGGGAAGATTTAAGCTTCAGGGGAAGGTGTTGTAAAAGTCATGATTTGGCATGAATACGAAACTAACATAAAGGGAAGTAATCAGGTATTCACTATATACGAAAGTACGTATATAAGACGGGCAGTGATATCCGGACGTGAGCGAAGAGTCAACGTATCTACTTCCTACCGGATCCCTGTTAAACGCAAACCACTCGGCGTATTCTTAATTTAGTATGTCCGATGTAATTTAGGATATAACAGTTATGATATTAAAATTAAAAGCACGTTATACTCTTGTGATTGGATGCGCGTGTGTGCTATTTATCAATTATTCAAAAAAAAAAAAGGGATATTTTTACATATAATTTACAACTTTAATAAATGAAGAATTGCGTAAATTTAAAAGTTAGTGACTTACTGGGTTTTATAATTACAAAAGGGTTTTTTTTTATAAAAATATTTATGAATATATTTAAGGATAGTATAGGGGAAAATTAATATAAATTTAAGATTTGAAATTTATATCGAAGTAAAATTAATATAATATTTTGTGAAATGTATACAAATATTAAAAACTAAAAACTTGTACTGAGGGAGTTATTTGGCGTAATCGTTTTATAAGATTTAGTTGCTGGAATGTTAAGTTCATTCTTGTGTTAATAATTCTGTTTAGTTCATAAGTAAAACGCTTTTTCGGTGAATGCAACTTTTAAATGGTTCATCGCGGACGTTTAAGAATTCGTATTTGGATCATTTATGGCTTTAAAGATGTAAACTTTCTCAGAATTGCATAAATGACACCTGTTTAGTGCAGGGGGGAAAGACAGTCGTTTCTCAATGATTTCCCAATTGATGTTGAAAGGTTTCCCTTTTTCTTTTGATTCCCAGATCCGGGTGGCTAGGGCGGTGTTGGCTTTATCTTTACATTTAAATGTATATTTGTGTGTATACAGTCTTTTCTTGAATAAGCCTTTTGTCATGCCAATATATGTTTCGACTTTCCCGTTAGATTAGCTGATGACGGTCGCTTCGTGAACAACGGAGTCGATCTTACAATTCCCATCGAGGGGGCAGTTGCTTTTGTTTTGGCATGAACAGCCCGTCACTGGTTTTGGGATCGGATCTCTGGAAATTATTTTTCTTATGGAAGGCATGGTTGAATAACTTTTCTTTACAGTGTTTCTGTTGAATATTTTGTGTAAGCTATGAGAGATGGGGAAATGCTTGTCTATTAATTTAAGTGGAAATGTTTTTCTATTAATTTAAGGAAGAGTGACCAACCCTTATATTGATGTTGTTGGAGAAGGGCGGTGAGAACCAGATCACGGATCTCGTTCTGTTTCGGCTGTTTTGTGATTGGTTTTGGTTCGGTGAATATGAATGTTTTTCCCCTGAACCCGCTGTCGTGTAAAGCTTTGTTGTAATACGGCGCTGCTCTATTGAAGATTTCGTGGCTGGAGGAAACGTTGGAGATCCTTTGACTGATATTCTTAATAAGATTTTTAAAAACGGCTGGTGGGTGGCAGAAGTATTTGTGGATGTAATGCCGTGTTTCATTTGGTGTGCGGAAAAGTCGACGTGTTTTATTGATAAGGTCCAGTGTAGTTTAATTGGTCTAAATTAGTTTTAATAGTTATTTTAAAGCCTAGATTATGAAACGTGTGTATCATCTTTTCTTAGTTTATCGAGTGTGTGGCCGTCTTGATTGTGGGGCAGACATAGTCCGTCGCCTCTATATAAGCCAAAGAAGTGATCGGGGAACTTATTTTGTAGAGCGCTCAATATATAAAGTCTGACTAGGTCATATATTTCAGCACTGTCGTGAGCCCTCATCGAAACGTCGAATGGTTCTTCTGGGTTTGATTTCTTAACCCAGGTATTTCCCACGAAGAAAAGTAGTGTTTTTCTAGCTTGGAGAAACGTACTTTTTTATTTAACTTATAGGCTTTAAAAACTCAAGAAATATATTTTTAGCTGTGCTTTAAAAGTGTATGATAAAGCACATTTACCTCTATGATTTTTAGTATTTGAATTTTCAACTTTTATTTGAAAAGTTCCTAATTCAATTCCGGATGTAAATGTAATACATACATTCACCTTCGTTATGCATTAATAATTGTTATATTTAATTAAAAATATGAATTTTAAAATTATATTACATTAATAATTGTTATATTTAATTAAAAATATGAATTTTTAAATAATATTACATTAATAATTGTTATATTTAATTAAACATATGAATTTTTAAATGATATTTGCATCAATAAATTAATTTAAATAACGAATAGTAAATTAAACAAATCATAACATGATATAATTTTTATCTTTTTTTGTGAATTCATTTTTGGGAGATATTTTTATAAATAATAAGTGTATCAAAAAGGTTGCTAATGCCATCGACAGACCTAATCAACCACAACAAGAAATAATTTAAAAGTCTAGGTAGACAACGTTTTAGCAGATTTCGTACATTTCGTAAAGTAATATATCGCGCACTGTCTGCCAATGACCAGCCACTGTCACATCTCCACAGCGTGTTATCACTGTGTTTGCGTTGCAAATAGTTTCACGAAAGATGCGCCAATTAAATTACTGCACTCGTATCCTATCAACACAGTAAACACGCCCCACTGTACTAACAGCACACTCACACCCTTCACTATTTATATGCCGAAATAGTGCCTATGATAATAAATTCCTTCCTCGGAATGCTTGCCTTAGAATTGTCTCCCTGCTCGACCGGACTAACACAAAGAGATGTGAATACAACGTGCAGAAATATACTGTTGTTTCACACTCTATCAAGGCGACCTCCTATAAATTACGCTAGTAAATGTTACAAGTGTTAGGGTTAGGGTAAGGGTTAGGGTTAAATGAAGGCATTCTTACGCTAGTAAATGTTACAAGTGTCTTTCATTATTATTAACGCTTCCAGAGACAAGCATTTTAACTAGTACACTATATATTTCAATAACTCTTATTTTCAGATGGATACATCATTCTATTTTCTCTTCCAGTAAATTTTTATTTTCGTATTATTCGAGAGAAAATGGAAATTTATTTGACAGTTACAATCTCCAGGAGAATCTGATAATTATTGCCTCTGGTAACTCTAATTTGATATTGTGTTAGCAGCGATGGTGCAGTGTCAAATGTATTTTCATATTTGACAGCTCATTCCTGCCTTCATCGTATAAAGTATAAACATGTCAGAAAAAAAACTACAACCAATAAAAAAGAGAACCACATTGACATTAGTTTAACGGGTAATTACTTATAAGGGCTGTTTTGAGCGCTTTGGAGATTTTAAATGAAAATTAAAAATAATTTTAGACTTTTCTTTTGTCTCCAGTCGTACGTACGATTTGCATTACTCTGTAAACACAACGGAAGTCTAACATGTTTTACCAGACTCGCGGTTAGGATCAAATAACAGTATCTATTCAATCGCATGGGGAAATCCTTCCAAGCATTGCCAACCCCATTTCGAGAATAACGTGTGTTTATTAGCTCTTGGCTGCGGTGTTCTAATTATTGAAGAACACCCGTGACTATAAAGGGTTTGTTCCTAAATCCGTATCTTTCACGAAATTAAATCTGGGTTTTACTTTGAGCAATGCGGACGGTAAGTGAATAAGGATGGCTACTTAATACTTTAAAAGTTGTGTGTCAGGTTTGTTAATTGTTGGAGTTCCAGCAAGTCAATCGTACATATGTGTTGTCTAGTTGTTTTGTAGGGAATATATTTTGAAAACAATAATTTCTGTTTAAATAAAAGATGCGTTTCTGACATATACTACCACGCAATGTCATCATGCATTTGAAGATAGTTGTGACTAAACGGATCACTCTATACTCCTGGAAAAAATTAAGACTACATCACTTGATGCAGTTTTGTGTTATACCTCGCATAGTTTAAATTTGAAAGCGTCTCTCTCTATCTCTCTCAATTTATATATATATATATATATATATATATATATATGTATATATATATATATATATATATATATGCATACATTTTTTAATTAAACAAAACTATACATTACATAGTTAATAGAAGTACCATGGTTTCATTTAAAGAGTAATTCTTTAATGTTTTGAAAAGGCTCTTACTACCAAAGTCAATACAACAATAGTACGTCTTTAAAATATGGCATGTATAGTTTTACGATTGAGCACTTTATAATTTATTTTCACCATACCCCACACACATATATATATATATATATATATATATATATATATATATATATATATATATATATATATATATATGTACATAATCCACGACACTGGCATGTCGATGTTATCGATTAACAGATGTTAGAAAGTGAGATCTCATTACGTGGAATAAAAATCGGACCTTTCCTTCGGAGTAAATTGGGAAGGAATTAAGTAGAAAAAGAAGACAAAAGAAACACAATTCAAAATTTAAGATTGGGATGTCACGTGGTCAGCTTTGAAACGGTCGAAAACTGGAAACAAACATTTGTAAACTCATGTTAAAAAAAGAGGGGGTAAATTACTCGTGGCACCTTTGTAAAGTCATCTTATGTCTAGATAATATCCGTCTGGCTGTCGATATGTATTAAGAGTTATTTCGATGGCGTCACTTTCATGCAAGATATAGCAAGATTGATTTTTCACATTAATTTTTTGTATTTGTTTTTATTTTTAATTGTTTACTCTTTATGTTTTATTTCGTATTAATTTGAACAGCTGGTCGCTACCGATTACAGAGTAACAATAATAATTATGATAATAATAGAAAAATAAACTAAAAGTTTACCAAAATTTAAAAAAATTAACTAAAGTTAACTGACATGATATACATATTTTTAATGCTAAAACCAACAATAATAATAATAATAATAATAATAATAATAATAATAATAATAACAATAATAATAATTATAATAACAATAATAATGATAATAACAACAATAATAATAGTAATTATGATAAGAATAATAACTAATAAAAGTAATAGTACTAATCAAATCGAGAGAATAATAATCGTATGATTATAGTAATGGTTATAATGATAACATAGTGATAAAAACAATAATGATTAAAAATAATGATAATAAAAAATGGAATAAAAACACAAATGAAAAAATGGCAAAGTTAATAATAGTAGTAGCAGCAATAGTTATAGCAATAATAATAATAATAATAATAATAATAATAAAAATAATAATAATAATATTAATAATAATAATAATGATAATAATTATAGTAATAGTAATAATAATAATAATAATAATAATGATGATGATAATGATGATGATGATGATGATAATAATAATTATAATGATAATAATGATGATGATGATGATGATGATAATAATAATAATAATAATAATAATAATAATAATAATAATAATAATAATAATAATAATAATAATAATAAAAAAGCAAGAAACAGAACCTATCTATGGCATGGATTGACTGCAAGAAACCGTACGACAGAATCTATCAAGATTGGATAATTGAATCCTTAAAAATGTAAAAGATACCCGACAGGATTATTAATCTCATCAGGAAAGCAATAGAAACATGGAGATTTGAACTGACAGCTGGAAGACAATACTTGACGAAGATAAAAATACAGAGAGGCATTTTCCAAGGAGACTCCCTATCATCACTACTGTTTATCAATGCCATGATACCACTCAATTACATACTCAGGAAATGTGATGCCGGATACAAGTTCACAGGCAGATAACAACGAATAACCATCTCATGTACATCGACGACCTGAAGCTATTTGCAAAAAGAAAAAAAGAACTGAAAAAGCTGATTAATACGACCAGAATCTTCAGTCAGGACATTGAAATTGAATTCGGAATGGAAAAGTGTGCATTGCTAGAGATTAAAATGGAAAGCTGGAGACGACTGAGGGCATGGAACTACCCAATAAAGAGCAGATAAGGGGAACAAGACAGCTTTAAATATTTTGGAGTTTAGGAAGCAGACACAATCAAATCAACAGAAATCAAAGAGAAGATTAGAAAAGAATACCTGAGAAGGACAAGAAAGCTCTTAGAAACAAAATTATATAGCAGAAACCTAATCAAAAGAATAAATAGCATCACTAATAAGATATTCTGGACCATTCATAAGATGGACTAAAGAAGAACTCAGGCACCTTGACCAGAGGACTAGAAAATTAATGACTATGCACAACGCACAACGCACAGCATCCAAAAGATGATACAGCCAGACTCCACGTGAAGAGAAACGAAGGGGGAAGAGGACTGGTAAGTATAGACAACTGTGTGGACGACACTAAAAAAAAGCGGGAGAAATACAAAAACCAGAGCACAGAAAAGCTAATCACTGCAGCAAGAGACACCATCCCAACGAACAACACAGGAAGTATTGAAACTGAACACAAACAGGCAAGAAAAGAAAAATGGAAGGAAAAACAAATACATGGACGCTTCATAAGACTCAAAAGAGAAAAAACCAACGAAAATAAATGGACATGGCTAAGAAAAGCAAACTTGAACAGAGAAACGGAATCTTTAGTGATTGCTGCACAGAACAATGCGATTAGGACAAACTACATTAAAGCTAAAATAGATAAAACCCAGGAAAACAATAAATGCAGACTGGGTGGGCAAAGAGACGAAACAGTAAATCATATAATTAGTGAATGTAGCAAACTTGCCCTAAAAGAATACAAGAACAGACATGACTGTGTTGGAAAATTAATACACTGGAAACTGTGCAAGCAATTGAATTTCGAATATGCAGACAAATGGTACAAACATAAACCAGAAACAGTACTGGAAAACAAAAAAACACAACGTCCTCTTGGATATGGATATACAAACATATAAACTCATACAAGCAAGGAGACCTGATGTTATTATAATCGACAAAAAGGACACATCTTGTAAAATCGTAGACTTCGCCGTTCCAGCAAGCAACAGACATGGAAAAACGAAGTAAATGCACAGAACTAGCCAGAGAACTAAAAGGAACATGGAGCATGAAGAAAGTTAGTAATAATACCAATAATCGTAGGAGCGCTGGAACAATCTCTAAAAAACCTGGAGCAAAGACTGGGAGAGATTAGAATCTAAGGGACCACCGAAACCATACAAAGGGTGGCAATAGAATAAATGTCGAAACGTTTTTGTTCTCATTATTCTTCGGCAATGTCGGAACAATATTAAAATAGACACATCTTGTGTTACTTAATTAAATAGAAGTATGAGCTAAATCAATTCATAAAAGTCTACTGAAAAAAGAACTGAGTTAGCCAATCGCAACGGATTCAAAAATGGTAAAAGAGGAGAACCCGAAATAAAATGCTCTAAGACTCTTTTTTCATAGTAATTAGCGCAAACAAACTTAGACAATATATGTGGTCTAATAGCTGAGTCTAAATTTCTATTGGTGGGGTTATTATCAATATTATTACAGGCTTGTATTTTTAATCACTTTAAGTTTGTAGTATCCGTTGCGATGGCCTAAAACAAACCGTCTTTTTTGCCGACAGAAAATGGTTTGGTCGATCTATTGACTTGTTCGGATACATTTCATTACTTTTCTACTTTTTATTTTTAAAAAAAATATTAGTCATTCATTTACGTATTACGCACTAATGATATGTTGCTAAAAAAGCGTTTAGGGGGTTAATGTATACATTTTCTAGATTGAAACAGACACGCACACACGCACATATATCAATATATATAATATATACATACACACATATATGCATTTATAATCTATATATTAAAGATATATAGACATATATAATAGTTATTTATATATGTATTACAAAAAATCAACACAACATCGGTACCGTCGGTTTTAAGACCGACAAAGGAGAACCACATAAATAGTACGCTTTTATTTCTGATTTCTTTCTTAATAATCGAGCACCCTGCTAGTGTAATCTCCTACTGAGTTTACTAAGATAGAGATATACATCATATATAATACATATATGACATATATATATATATATTATAGATATTATATATGATATATATATATATATAATATATATACATATATATATAGTATACATATTATATATATGATATATAATATATATATATATGATATATAATATATATACATATATACATATACATATACATATATATATATATATATATATATATACATTAGCTATATATATTTCCCTTTTCTACCCTTTCCATTGTCCTTTCATTTCATTCCTTTCTTTACTTTTCCCTGTCCTCAACGAGCATATTTTATTTTATTTCATTTCACTTAAACGGTCTCACGTGACTTTACAAATCTTAAATTTCTCTTTTTCCTCCCTTTCTCTCTTGTTCTTCCCCATTATTCCCAAATATGATCGGAGGGAACGATCAAATTTAGTTTCTACTTGATGAGAACTCAGCTTTTTTACAGCTGTAGTTCGATAACATCGAAATGCCAGTGTCCCAGATTATGTACATGTCTCTTTGATAAAAACAATCACATACATAAAAGCGCTATTTGATATTGAGCACTTTTTATAAGCCCGATTGAAATTCTTTGGATTCCTATCCATGTATGGCTATAGTCCAGCGGCCTTACCACTGGAGCAAGACGCCTGTCTAGAAATATGTACGATTTTTATCACCTAAATATTTAATGTATGTTTATGTAATTATTTTTATTGCACGTAAAAATGGGTGCATTTAATATTTCCGTTTAGGGATGAAAATCTCATTTCAAACTGTACCTTTCTAACCTGTCTAACAAATGGCGACCAGCGTTTCTAAAAGATGTGCAGGGACGCATCTACAAATGCTAATCCAAACTTAAACCTGGCAAACCGTTATAAAAATGGAATTTAAAACAGAAACGTTACAGATCGACTTACGACTTACGAACATTAACACTTATCGGGATAATTACATGCATTGAATATGAGATGCGTATGATATAAGGTGCGCGTTTAACCATAAAAGTGCTAATGATGATGAAACGAACAGACAAAGTCTCACTTCAAAATATGCAACATAATAACATTTGCACACAAGATTTCGTTTTATCACTTAAGTTACTGACGTTGAACCTGGTCAGTACCAGATGGTTGACCATTTGGGAATCCAAGGCGTTGTATGAGGGAAGGGGGCGGCGAAACGTCTCTGAAAAAAACTAAAGAAAAGTGTGCAAGTTGACCATTTTATTTTTCTAGGGAATATTAAGTCTACAAGTTAATAGGAATAGAAAAAGAAACAATCGGGAGAGAGACAAGAGAGGTGATCAAGAAAAATTCAGCAATATGTGGGCGTGCTTGCTTGAAAGTCGCTGAAGTTGTAATTTTATAAATGAGGTCATTTAGGAATGTTCAAATATATAATAATATATAAAACAAATATTGACACAATTGGTCACAGGTGGCCTAGTTCTATTTCCAACTTAAGCGTTACAACTGCCTTCTATAGATGCGCGTACGCCTAGTATAAACAGAGATATACGCATATTTCATTCGACCCATTCAAACGCCGTGAGAAGGAATCCGCCATCTTGACATAATTTGATGGCATTGCAAAAAGTGAATTTCGCAGTCGATTGCCAAATCGATATCTAATGTTTGGACTAACAAGATGGCAGCTTGTTACAAAGAGACAATTACTCCAAGTCAAATTTCACTTAATGTGGTGTGGACAGTTAATAAGTATTTGCCAACTGGAAGCAAAGTCCAATTAGGAGCGGCTTATTATGTGCAGCAGAAGGTATTGTTATTTCAAGCAATATCACAGCAGAAGGGTGGAACACGAAATGAACACAGAGAATAAATTAGTTTTTATTGACATTTTACGTCTAATAAATTTCCCCTCCTTTTGCTCTGCAATTATGAGATCTAATGTCGGCTTCGAAATAGGACGACACACTTTTCTTCTAACAAGCAAAGTTTGTAAAATAAACTGCAAGACCCGTTGGGTCAACGTTCATACATTATAGATCAGTGTATACATTAAATCGTCTAAAATTACTGTCATTTTTCTTTTCTTCTTTATTTACGTCATTTATTTATATATATAATTTTCTCACCGGCCTTGTTCTTGTACATTAATGTTAGAACTTTTTTCCTTATTTATATACTCATTGTAGTATTCTGTAACCATTGGTTGCATTGCGCCTCTATTCGCCTATCTCTACCCTTTCTCATTTCATCCTCTATCGCATTGCGTCGGCCGTATTTCCTAAATCTAAACATTCAATATGCAAAGAAGCCATCAACAAGATTCCAAATGGTCTTGCCCTGTACCCGACTTTTCATGTTATTAATTGGTATCAACTGTTCCTGATTATCCACCATTATTTTTTATAATTAATGACATTATACTTTAGTGACGTCATAATGTTATTAATTGATATCAACTGTTCCTGATTATCCAACATTAATTTTTATAATTAATGGCATTATACTTTAGTGACGTCATAATGTTATTAATTGATATCAACTTTTCCTGATTATCCACCATTAATTTGTATAATTAATGGCATTATACTTTAGTGACGTCATAATGTTATTAATTGATATCAACTGTTCCCGATTATCCACCATTAATTTTTATAATTAATGACATTATACTTTAGTGACGTCATAATTTTCAGCCGTCATGATTTTAAAGATGTCATAAATTGTGCATGTAGAAAAATAAGCAAGATAGTAAATTTGCAAAATCTATAAAGGTTTAGTATATACATGTTCTATTATATAAAGCTGAGTTATTTGTTGCACTGCTATTAATATTAGAAGAATACTTTTCTATTGAAAAAGTAAAACAACTTCTTAAAATACTCAGTCGTGGATATGTGAGCAACTTAAAAATAGTAACAAATTTGTATATCCCTTTAAAAATCGAACTCATTAATCCATCATTCTTTTTTCTCTGTTTACTTTTAAGATGGTTGGTTTCTTTTAAATATTACGTACAGTTATATTTATGCATATTTTCTACATTGAGTATTACTGCCTAGCATTTCAAGTATAAATGTTCTAGCACACACACGCACGAACACACACACGCACATATATATCACTGTTTCTACCAAATAAAAGAAAGTAGCCCCTATTTTAAACGCTTTTTAATATCTACTCGTACCGCCACTATTAGCACCATGTCCTGATTTTTCATTATATAACAATACTATAAACAACGTTTTAGTTTACATTTTACGTTACTATTTGTCTCTTTTTATCTACTGTACATTTCGAATTTAAAAAAATGACTGCAGTAAGTCCTATAAAATACAAGAATCACTGTTTCATTATTAAGACTTATACATATTTTCTTTTTGTTTTATGTTCGTGCGGCATTTTTAACATCATACGATTTATGTAACATCAAAATACTAACATAACTAAAGCACTTCAGTGAAACAAAGATAATTCAGATTAGTTTTTCAGAACTTGGAATTTATTCGAGAATAGCAGATTACGCTTTCGATTCAATCACATTTCTTAGTTTTCTTCATCAATTCAGTTACGGTAAAGTAATATTTTCGATGACGTTTCAAATAATTACGAATTCTTTTAAAATGGGGGTTTATAATTTTCTTCATTTCTATTTAATTGTAAAGTGTAGATTACTAATAACATATTCGGTCACTAAACTAAGAAATAATAGGTTTTCATAGGCCATTAACGTAGAAGGTTGCTTTTTTATTCTCTTACGAAATATTATAGAATACATTAATACCTATATTATTTCGCTAGGCGACTATTCTACTTCACGAACAAAAAAAAATATTTCGGTGACTAAACTAGACAATCACCCTGTCGCCGTCTATCTTAACCGTATGTAATTACTAGCAGGAAGACACGGCGTTGTTCTGGGTTGGATTCAATAAAAATTATGAACTGGTCGCTATGAATTTTATAACATATATTCTAAGCCACATTGTGTGTAATATGTACACATTATTCTAATTATAAATGTTAGCATTTATAACCTCAATATATAAATGTTATTTATTTATATACTTTTTATTATTAACGGATCAGTATGAATTTTGGGTTAACTATTCTCGCCAACTATTTTTATTGTGAAGTTTACAATTTCGGAAGTGCGCTCACCCAATCTATCACGAACCCCCTACAACTTTAGAAACTAGCTAGATGCCAAACAATTTAGAGATACAAAATTGCTCTACATGATATGTTGATTCATATTAAGTAATGGATTTAAAAACTAATATATAGGTATACATCGTAGACTATTGGAACTACCATTCTGAATTATGTAATATGTATTCTAAGCACTAAAGTGAATAACGTGAACGCATTGTATATTTTTGTAAACTTTACCATTTCAAAGGTATCAGCGAAACCGAACACGAACTGTAACGCCACAGAAAAGTAGAATTTAATGGCATATTTATTGTTATACTTATAACTTGTGTTACGAATTTTATTTACATGTTTCTTACTACTCTATCAATGAGCATTTTGTTATTGTGGGCTATCATTATACTTTGTAACTTTTCACAATAACCCTACGTCTGTTTTAAGTTATTGTTTCATATTAAATACAACATATATATATATATATATATATATATATATATATATATATATATATATATATATATATATAGTTTTACTACTTTAATTAGCAGGCTGTACGTGACTAATCGGTTAGTATAAAAGTGTTTATAGTGACCACTCTAAACTAAAAACTGCAAGCAATACAACTTTAACCGTATAAAAGTCAACCCCAAATATTGTTCCGTTCTACACATTGGAATCTAATGGACATAAACCGTTCTTAGAATTTTCGTCTGGTTTCTAGGTTCTACAGATAAAGAAGAAAGTTGTTTGCAGTCGTGGTAGGTAGACGAGTTAAACTAATTGTTTCACAAGAGAGAACTAGAAATTAGACCTCAACATCTATCGTAAAGCTAAGTACAGAGTTAAGAAAGATAAGCAACGGGTCTTTCATGTGAAATAAACTGTAGGGTAGAGAAGTAATCGTTCTCCATTAAATGGCGAAGATGATGTTTTACTCTTTCAATGCAATGAAAGGTGCTTTTCAAGGCTCCTTTCATAGATATACAGTACCCCTATCTTATGAGAAGTCTGACTTTTATACATTGAGATGTCACATCAAGAGTAAGATAATTTCTGGAGCGGCAGAATTATCTAACAATAATTCTAGCTACGGGTTGGTTGTAAGTTTACTATTTCAGATCTAGAGTAACATTTATTATCAAGAGATTATCAAATCAAGGGGCTTCCTGAATGGGAGAGCCGTCTATTTCAATTGAAGACAAAATGAGGATTCGAGTTTTGCTGGTTAAAACAGAGAAAAGACACTTGCTTTCATAAGCGTTAAAAGTAACAAGCAATCTCCCCCTATTGCAGTAAATGTCGAATGTTAGCAGAAGTGTAAGCAAAGCAGATCTTTTAAAGTTCGCTACATTACAGTAACGTCATGGAGGCGATAAACGTTGAAGATGGAATACACGCTGCGGACAAGTACAACGGGAAACACATGTAGATAACTCAACGTGTTTATTTTAGATATTTATACAACATGGACAACCGTTACGATGTAGTCACAAAGGCCATGTTACCATAACCTGAAATAGTGTTAATGCCAGTTTCCAGCAGAAACAAGTCACATATCTGATTAAAGAAGACGGAATGTTCTCATTTTGTTATTGTACATATTAGTGTCTCAACACTACAAGAGAATGTATTGGTCTCTGTTGTTTATTCGTGGTGTATTGATCCGAGAGTTATATTTTCGTCCATTTCAAGAGCCTGCGAGTGTTGTAAGGTGTTGTCTATTTCGCTATGTTTTTGTTTTTAAAGCTGTTTTATTATTTTGGTCTGAAGTTTCAGCACGTGAATGAAATAAGGTGTTATTCAATCCTTTATTCATTCATAGATTTGTATATTTATTGATTTTATTAAATTTGTCTATTTTGAACGACAGAAGTTGTAGGTTAATCTCTTATTATGCACTTATATATAAAGTAGTTTTTTCATTACTTGTGGAAAAATAAAGCTTTTTAATCCAAAGCAATCAAAATGGATGAAGAAGTACTCCCCGATTCATATTTTACAAATTTACTCCATAGACCCGTAAACTAGTTCACAAGATAAAATGGCGATTAAGAAAATAAAGAATATTTAATCAGACATGTATTGATAAGGATTACATATATATATATATATATATATATATATATATATATATATATATATATATTAAGACAGGTTTCATTAAAATCCACGGAGTTCTTCTTTTTTGAGATTGTCTTGCTTAGTCGTTCGACTGGTAGTAGCTTGTGCAGTATAGAACCCATCGTTATCGTTTGGGTCAAATCTCGAGCGCTTTCGAACGTCTCGTCTATCTTCAGGAGGTTGAGTTTAGCTTATATTGGTCTTTTTCAGCTTTCATTTTTATAGCTATTTTTCTTCATTCTTGTATTTATTTATGTTTTATTGACGGAAAGGGCATTAATGCCGGTCGTAAACGCGATTTTGTTTATCGTGGGTTGCATTTTTCTAATATATAGTGCTTCGAATATTTTTAATCGGTTAGTACAGTTATTTCTGTGTATAATTCGAGTGTTGTTGGTTAGTATTTTCCGAAGTTCGGCGGATTTCATATTTTTATTGTGTGTGATGAACGACTAACCAAGAACATCTAAAAAAAGCAGAACTCCGTGGATTTTAATGAAGCCTGTCTTAATAACAATGTGCTGCCAAACTATACGTATGTATATGTATATATATATATATATATATATATATATATATATATATATATATATATATATATGTATGTATATATATATATACATTCACGAAATAACCTTTGACATCAGATAAAATGTGTGTTTTGAAACGACTGTATTAATAAAGATTATTTTAAAACAAATTCTGAATATTTATTAAATTATTATATTTCTCTAGTCATATATACACAATATGTAGCTATTTACACACTTATTATTCTGTGTATTTAACATATCGTATATTATATATATATATATATATATATATATATGTGTATGTGTGTGATTGTGTGTGTGTGGGCGACCGTGTGTGCATGTATGTATGTATGTATATGTCCTATTAAGTAGATGTGAATATATACAAATATGCATGCATATGTTATGATTGACATGAATACAATCTGGAAGGATACGAATTAGTAGGAATGATAATAGAGAAGAAAGAGAAATGCAGAGGAATACTGACTTGTAAGATCTGAAATGTACACTAATGACACTAAGTGTAAGCTTTTCGCAGTGTCTGTGAAATTACAGTAAGCCAACATTACACACTTTTGTTTACTTCTATATATAGAAAGCGAAGCTCATATGGCAAAAACATTGCCAAATTAAACGATCTGCTAAATTTGCTGTCTGAAAGATATTGTTCTCATTATCTAACGGTTGGTTACTTCAATTATGCCAACATATGCTGGAAAGATTACTTAACACATTGATGACTTGGAGAATCACAATATTTGCTAAATCAATAAAAAAAACTACTTCTGATTTCCACATGTGCCGTAACCAACTAAGGGCAGAGTATCTAGTAGCACATCATTACTGGATGTAGTGCTGACAATTAAAGAGGTAATGCTATATGTAAATATAATAATATAGTGATAAAATATTACTTAAACATGTCCGTGGAAAATGATCATGAAAAAAAACAAGATACAAATATGAAAAATAAAATTACAATGCCATGAGGGTTATTCTAGGCATAGGCTGGGAAAAAAGTGTTAGAAACAAAACATATTGAAACACAATGGAATATGTTGAATGGAACGTTGTGTACCAATGGCAGTAATAACATGCAATGGAAAAAAGTGTTAAAAGCAAAACATATTGAAACACAATGGAATATGTTGAATGGAACGTTGTGTACCAATGGCAGTAATAACATGCAATGGAAAAAAGTGTTAAAAGCAAAACATATTGAAACACAATGGAATATGTTGAATGGAACGTTGTGTACCAATGGCAGTAATAACATGCAATGGAAAAAAGTGTTAGAAACAAAACATATTGAAACACAATGGAATATGTTGAATGAAACGGTGTGTACTAATGGCAGTAATAACATGCAATGGGAAAAAGGAAGAAAGGATCGTTGATAGTTATGTAAAATTTTAAAGTGTTTTCAAAAGGAAAATAACGGTTATGCTACACATTTAAACAATCCGAAATATATCAAGATAGAGAACAGTATAATCGCATCAGAAAGAAAGCACGTTATTTAACTAGAAATGCCGTAAACTTATATGAAAAGGACATTGTTAGAGACGTTCAGTCAACTCCAAATAAATTGTTGACATATATTCAGTCGAAATCTGATACTAAAATATCAATTCTGGACTTATATGCTGGCAATTATTAATCTAAAGTATTAGATGGCGATCGTGAAAAAGCAGATATACGAGCAGAGTTTTTCTCTACCGTGTTCACGGTTGATAGAGATCAAGAATTGCCGTCGCTGGATTACAAAGGGATTGAAAGTACAGATTACGCAAGCAGTATAGTAATACATCCAGTAACTGTGAAACAACAATACGACAAGCTCAAAATAGACAAGTCACCTGGACCTGATAAATTAGCACGAGTATATTGAAAGAACTGAGTACTGTGCTAAGCATATTTCTGTCGATAATATTTAACAAGTATCTGTCCGAAGCTAACCTTCTCACTGAGTGAACACTTGCTAGAGTCACTACATAAATTAGATAAAGACAGAAAATAGTCACTAGTAGTGAAGAACGAGAGCCTTGCGGTAAAAAAATGTGAGCAATGATGTTACTTAAAGATACGTTTAGGGTCCTCTTTTGTTTGTTGTGTATATAAATGCCATCCCCGAGTCTATGAGGAATGACAGTGAAGTATTTTTATGCTGACGATACCAAGTTATTTCGTGAAATCAGATACTATGCAGATTGTAAAAAACTACATGGCGATACCCATTGCATGTATGATTGGTCTGAAAAATGGCAGTTCAAGTTCCCTCCATAAAAATGCGAGGTTATTTGTATAGGTACAAAACAGAATACACAAAAATGTATTTCAATATACTCTGAATGATTGTCTCAGAACTCATGGATCATACGGATTCGGAAAAACACATAGATGTTGTAATAGAGAGTAAGCTAAACTTCGAAGAACACATGAAAGAGAAAGTCAACAAAGCTAACATATTACTAGGTTTAATCCGCAGATCTTTTGAATACCTCAATCGAAGTTCATTAGTTATATTGTTTAAAGCGCTTGTGAAACCTCATATTAAATATGCTACTCGAGTGTAGCCACTATATAACAGGAACGCATTGAAATGATAGAAAATGTACAAAGCCAAGTTACTAAACAGAACTGTACGATCAGAGTTATGAAGAAATATTGAAAACTCTGAAATTGCCAAGTTTGGCCTATAGAAGAATACGTTGGAATATCATTGAGTCTATTAATTGCTTCAATACAGATAAACTATTGAGAATAAAAATTACAAGAGAGGTAAAGAGGGGGAACAGTCAGATGTTCTACAAGAAACGAACACGTTTGAACCTGCAAAATTATTTTTTCAGCCAGTTCTGTGTTCGTTTGCGGCATAAATTGCCATCAAGTGTAATTGAAGCCGAAACTGTAAAGACATTTGAGAAGCGTTGGATAAGTTCTGGATTGACCAACAAATGTAACTATGAAGCCGCTGGCGTCACTGGACGCATACAATGATGAAGACTAGGCGCTGGTGTCAGATGACGACCAATGTCATTCTACCATAATTACTCTATCTTTCGATGTTTCTATGAATAGATAGGAATTAAGATTTTAGTGAATAGAATGGGGTACAAGCTAGCAAGTGCTAATTAAACTGAGATTGGTTTATTTGCTGACGGTACCACGCTTTACTCTCACCATGTTGGTAAAACAGACGCGACCATATCCGAAGCAATGGCTGACTCCTTAGAAAATGACCTCCAGGCTGTAGTGGATTGGGGTCATAAATGGTTGGTAACTTTTACTGCCGCAAAGACCAAGCTCCTTTCCTTTAATAACTACAAGAAACTTCTCCAACCACCGATTGTCATGGCAAATAACACCCTACCTGAGAGTTCATCATTAAAACTCCTCGGCCTAAACTTCACAGGTAACATGAATTGGAACAAATACATTGAAGACATTGCCAAGACTGCCGCAAAGAAAGTTGGCTCCTACTACCGTGCTAGTAAACTCCTCACACCTGACATTATCCTGTATTTCTAAAAAGCCACCATCCGCCCATGCATGGAGTATTGTTGCCACATATGGGCTGGTACATCATCTACTACTCTCTCCCTCCTATACAAGGTCCAAAAAAGAGTCGCAAACCTAATAGGCCCCTCACCGTCAACCAAGCTCCAGTCCCTGTCCCATCGCCGCAATGTAGCATCCTTATGTTTGTTTTACAAATACTTCAATGGATTATGCTCCGATGAATTGGCTACTCTCGTGCCCCCTCGACGTAAATTCACTAGACCAACTCGATAATCAACTAATTCCCATCCATTAACTGTGGAGGTCCCAAGATGCCGGAGAGCTTTCTACTCAAATATCTTCTTTCCTCATGCTGCTGGCCTCTGGAACTCCATCCCTGCCCCTATTTTCCCGTCAGTACTGACATGCAGAAATTTAAAATTAATGTAAACAGACAACTCGCTGCGCAGATCCCAACCTTCACCGCTTTCCTTTCTTCTCAGTAGCCCCTTACGTCTACGGTGACGGCCTGCATTGTTTGGGGTGAACTACGTTAAGAAAAACATAGACATAATTTTATAAATGAAGAATCAAGGGAAACATTATTAAAAAACAACACATTTATAGAACTATGAGTTTTTTTGTGAAAAACTATTAATTTGGTAAAGTTTATAGATGTGCGCGAGGTTAGAGAGCTTGTACATGCGTTTTGAAGTGTTCCCTTTTTTTCGCTTCTCCAGACCAAAAGGGCGGGTAGCAGAGCATACGTTCTTGGTTGTTTAAGAGTGCGTCGAGTTTGGTCTCTGGAGAAGTCTGTTTATTTCTTCGTTTTTTTATCAGAGGTTCTCAGTTATCGTCAGCTTCTTTAGATGTTGGGTTCAAAACGATATTAATTTATTGAAAAAGATTGAGTTAACACGTTCCTGTGAAGCATTCACTTGTTTTTGAAAGTGAAGAGGGCAGCGTATACCAATGAACTAAAGAACGGTATCGGGTAGCCATTCAAGCCATTCGCTTTTTGATGTTCCAATAGCATCTCGGTATCTACACCATGTTGTGTGGTAATATCAATCATATGAATATTAACAAATTTGTTAATAAAAGAACAATATCAAAATATCATACAAAAAACTATACAAATTCTGCTATGAATTGGGAATTGAAGAGAAACGCAATTAATAATAATTTCATTCTGCATCCTAAAATCTGCCGCAATCCATTTTGTAAAAGTCTTCGACGATCCGTTTCATATTTGATAAAAAAAATCAATGCTCAGGATTTACAAGATTAAACGAATAGAATTTGAAAGGAGTTCATCTTCCAGAAAGATTACTGTTCTGTTTCTGTCGAATTCCGCCATTTTAGTGTCCATTATTCGAGGAGGGATTGCTTCCGATTAATATTCGATATTTCCATCAGTAGCAGAAAAAGGGGAAAAACGTTTTTTACACTTTATTGACACCAATGGAATCACATCACGTGTGAAAATATCCTTTCGGATTTTCCTCGGAATCCACCGACGTTTTTTGTAATTATGTTTCCACAGTTTCCTCTGCCCAGCAGGCAAAGCCTAAATTCCGACGCTCTGTTCACATCCATCGAACTGAAAAGAAAAGGATCAGATTATGTTTGTTTATAATAAGTGTCTCTATCCGGCGTTGCCCTGGAGCATTTTTTTTATTAATAGTTTTTTTGCTACGTATGACGCATTTTTGTTACAATATTTTCTATAGGGTTTTGAAAATAAAATTGAATTATTTCGGTATCGTTTCATCATTGAATTATTAATAGAATGAAATTAGTATAGCATTATAACTACTTGTGTTCAATTGATACTGTTTTATCTTTCAAAATATTTGATATGACGATTGATATTTTTTTATTTGGATTATTCGGACTATTGTTCTCATGTTGGGTGTTATTCTCACAACGTTCTGGACGATATAATCTCCGATCCGTGACGAAACAGATAAAAGTGAAAAGTTATAATCAGTTTTAACTTACAGTTTTATAGGGGTCGAAGGTTAAATCACCAGTAAGGGCGATACTGAGTATACAATTACGAATTACTTAAAACTTTTACCCGGTCATGTCTGATGGAACAAAGTCAAGCTACATTCGTTCAATAAATAAAAAGGTTCGTTCTAATTTCCGTATATATACCCGAGTTTTACATTCAGATTCTCAAGTTCAACGAGACACACCTGAAGAAGTCTAGGGGTTACATAGGCATACACGTTGAGAGAAAAACATACAAGATGCGAAAAGTGGTCCAGATAATAAAAATGAGGATTTTTAAATCTTTATTTATGAAATAATTGAAGTAAATAGCTCCCAAAATGTCCAATCATTTACTACATGAGGATTTGCAAAAATGTTAATACTAGACATTCATTCATACTCGAAAGATTGACTATTTCTAAATTACTTTTAACATTTGGAAGTTTCATGAAGTAATTCTTTTTTCAACAATTACCAAACAATATGATGTCTGAATTGCTCACAGGCTTATTATTGTTGCGAGAATTTTTAGATGGTGATTGATGATTTTTATTATTTATGTTATTGTGACTACTGTTCTCATATTGCATGTATTTCACACAACGTTTCGACCGATGTACCCTCTGCCTTGTTTAGATGCGTGTTGCGAACTAGGGAATAGTTATGACGAACTTAGAATTCTGCACGCAATTTCAAACTGAAACCTTGTTTTAATCTGGTGAGTTGAATGCTTTCGTTCTGCAAGCAACAAAATGATAAATGTTATAGATAATACTTAATTATATTCTTAGTATCGACTGTACTAAAGAGTGTACCTTTAACTCTCTGAACCCTCTCATTTAGAGCCGATATTTCTTAGTCCTTTAAAATAGTTGTTATGTTAATTTCAAATACATTACTATTAATATTGTTCCTCGGCCATGTCGAAACTCTAACAACATCTCAAGAAGAGACCAGACTACAGCTGTGGACCAGACGGCTAGTAGATATTCTCCTCTTCATAACGACATAAGGAATTCCTGCTTCTGAGGAACTCCCTCCCGGTTCAGAGGCACCCTGGATCCAGTGGAAAACACTAAGCCGCCTGTGACGAATATAGGGCGATCAAAAGTAGCTATGAATAGATGAGGCTACAAAACTGACCCAATAATCTGTGAATGTGGAGATGGAGGCCATACGATGAAACATTGCACTCTACTACCCAACTGGTGTAGCTTGAAATAATCTACAGAGTACAACACTATAGCAAATGACTGCATAACAATGTGTGAAACTGTCATATGAGCACATGATACTTCAAATGTACGCAATAATAATAAGAAGAATTAAGTATTTTAAATACTTAATTATTATAATGAGAATAAAAAAGAAGATTAGTCAGAAAATATTTTTAGTAAAGAACGTAGGGTTTCTCTTCCCACGTTCGTATATACACATTATTTCACAGTCTAAGCAGGGCACTCCCACCCCTTCCAAACAAGCAGAATACATTTGTATGGTAAAATGTTTGATGTAATAGGGACTAAATTTTCCTTTAAATTCATCAGCAATAAATCGTTCTTTAATTAAATATAGTCAGCAATATTAATGATTCCCTCATTCGACAAGACACATCTGAAGTAGCCTGGATGTTAAATCGGCCGAAACGTTGTGGCAATATCATCCATGATGAGAACTGCAATCCGAATGATACAAAGTAATCATTGTAATTATCTTTCCCTGTTTTTAAATATCTTATATTTGTGCAATGTTTCGTTGTTCATTATATTGGAAATAATATGTTTCTGAAGTATTTTCTTTTATAAATTCTGCCTGATCAATATTTTTGCTTATCATACAAAAGTAAATAATCTTATTTTATAACGATGTTAATTTCTCCAGATTTGATCAGAATTTAATATTCTAGTTTTTATTTTAATTAAATTCTTATGAGTTTCCTGAAACTTTTTAATTATCACATAATTATATACAAATTACAAATGATTAAGGTATACGCACGTCTATTTAGTTACATTGTGCATGTTTTCCGATTTTTTTTTATCATGTTAATTTTCATAAATACACATTCCTTGAATATTCTAGTAAGTAATTATATGTTAGATAATTATATTTTACCAAGTTGCAAAATGTCGTTTTAATATTTAATGAAGTCATATTTATATATTTGTATTTTTATTGCCATTGTGCAGAAGTAGCATCCCTTAAACTTCTCATTAGAAATGTTAAGAATTAGGCATTCTTGTTTCGAATCTCAGTGTGAAGATACGGCTTACATTAGCCCACATCTAAGGGCCGTGATACAGCGAAACAGCTGTCTGTCAAGTGACTATACCTTTTATATATGCTCCCTACTGATATGTTGATCTTTCTGGTAGTGGGCATTATATTTTCTACTTAGAGTAAAGCAATGCTTTTCTATAAATAACGTTAACGTATTCTCTAAGTTATCGGTAGCGTCGATCAGAAAACAAATAATCACTACATTCAGTAGTAAATCACATAACACATAAGAGATTAGATTTCTGATATTGCTGACCACAATATAAATTGATCTGGCGTTCGAGCTTTCAGCGTGAAGCACGTCTAGCCACAGTGAAAAGTTGAGATACGGCGAAACAGCTGGATGTGTATCATTACACACACACACATATATATATATATATATATATATATATATATATATATATATATATATATATATATATACAGCTTCCTTTCTTGAGTAGAGCTTATTTGTAAGGCATCACACATTGTTGACATTGAGATATCACTTACATTCAGTTAGTAGTGTATGTTAGCGCTGGTGAAAAAGGCGCCGACTTTCAATTTCAATCCCGGCTTCAGGCACTAACTGGTCCAGCCACACTGAAGAGCTGTGATGCATTAAAACAACCTGTATGTGGATGACTATATATATATATATATATATATATATATATATATATATATATATATATATATATATATATATATATATATATATTTGAGTTTGATTTATGGTATGATTTTCATGTACAAATATTTGTAAATATGCTTCTACTGAGGTTTTACAAATGTGGTTTATATATATATATATATATATATATATATATATATATATAAAATATATGCGTGTGTGTGTATACTGCATATATATATATAATTATATAAGTGCGTATATATGTATACATGTATATATAAAGTAAATATATATATATATATATATATAAATAAATGTTTGAGGTACTACATTTATAAATACATTTAATTTCCCCATTTTGCTTTTTCTTTCGACGTTATTATTAATTAACACTATCGATTTTCTCCTGACGAGATGATAGTCGAAAGGGCCTTAGAGAGATTTCCGCGTCTTCTTTTTAAATGTGTGTGTATATATATATATATATATATATATATATATATATATATGTATATATATATATATATATATATATATATATATATATATATATATATATATATATATATATATTTCCATGCACATATAAACTAAGTTTTACCTTTCAAAATATTGTAAATTTTAAATATTGTACATTATTAAACGTTGCAAATGGTGCCTCCAATAAAGCTTTGACCCGGTCTAAGAAAGTGTCAGACAACCAAATGAAATGAGTTGCATTACGGTTCAACTTTACAAATAATGTACTTGCATCATGCTATCTTCCGATTAAATATGGGTATAGATTTCAGGCACCTTTTGGAGTGATGGCTTTTAAAATGGAGATATCGTTGTGTGCTACTCTGTTTGTTGAAAATGTATTTGATAATATAATTGTTGTTTATTTTAACTTGTATATATATTAAGGCTAGTTATGCGTGGCTAAGCTCTAAAGTAAATTTAAATTTTGCGTGTAGGTGTTGTAGTAAATTATTTAATTCCTTTATGGCCCCACCATGTTGGGTCCCAACGAATAAAACAATGAGCTAGGTATATTTTTCCAAGATTTGATTGAAATAGTTTTAAGATTTTGTCCATATATTTGCTTTATCTTTTCACATAAGATCTAATGAACTCCTGGGATTTTGGAGATAGACACAAATAGCTATTGTCACTCTGAACCTCATTACCCAGGATAGTTCGATGAGTATATTACATTTTGATAAGTAACGGTACAATATTATAATCCACGCGGACAGCTGTGACAACGAAATACGATATATATTTTTTATTTTGTTTCTAAATAATCGATATAAAAGATAACAATGTTAATAAGCATAATGATAGTCATTGATTGGTGGCAAACGACGTGTACATCGAGTAAACATAGAGATTCCCGTAAATGTATAGATATAGTCACCTGAATACAAACTGTTCCGATGTATCGCAGCTCTTTAGTCCGGCTAGACAGCAAAGTGTCCAGATTTCAAATCGAAACTCGACGGGCTACTAGACTACTGTAGCTTCTACGTATTCCGCTGCCAGACACAAACCGTGATAAGCTGAATCTCAATGTTCATATGGACACCGTCAATTGCCGAGAAATACTCAATTTGTTTATAATTAACACTGATTTGCATTTTCGATAGAAGCAGTTGATTATTAAACTGAACATCAAGAGGTGCATATGTATTCATCCACATACATATAGTTTTGCTGTACTATATCTTTTCAATCTGGTTAAACTGAAAAACCTCTTAACTCGAGTTAAAAACTAGAATTAGATTTTTTTTTTGAATGTGAAATGATATATATAATTATTTCCACAATCAGACAACTCCGCCGCCCACAATCTATGAAAGAAACACACCGGAAGTCCTAGACTCGAGTCCTAGACTTTTTTTCATAGGTTGTGGGCTGCGGCGTTGTCTAGTTGTGGAAATAATTATATATATATATATATATATATATATATATATATATATATATATATATATATATATATATATATAACTTCTTTGTAATATAGTAGGAAAAATCCCAGCAGAGTGCTTGATAAATAAAGAATTACAGTTAAAAATTAAACATTAAGAGCGTAATATTTATTTATATTGGTACAGAAATATTAGTACAGCATTCGTATCGTCGGTTTCAAATACGGAAGGACTAAGCCATCCGGCTCTCTTGAAGAGACCCGGATAGCTAAGTCTTTCTGTGTTTGAAACCAACGGTACGAATGTTGTACTAATTCGTCTGTACCTACCAATATAAATAAATATATATATATATATATATATATATATATATATATATATTTATATATATATATATATATATATATAGACCACATTTGTAAAACCTCAATAGAAATATATTTACAAATATTTGTACATGAAAAATCATACCATAAATACAAACTCAAATCATTCCAACTCACATTAAATTTAATTAAAAACATTGCAAACACTAGAATTCCAAAAAGCATAATCAGTATGGAAATATATACGACATACAATTGCAAAGAAGTATCCATACAATTCAATTCTTAGATATATAACAAGGTAACCACTTCAAGAAATCTCAGTTAGAGACAGAAAGATCAGCCGCAACGTCTACTAATATTAGCCAATAATAATGCCGAGTTCAAAGTGACTTTCTTCTGAAAAGTGAAGTCAACATAGGAAATGTTTTTACGACGAAAACATATTTCAAAAAAAGAGAAAAATGACAGGGTATTAACATGAAGATTTTTCAGAAACTAAAAAAAAATACAGACATTTTTTCGCAAACCTTTAACTAAAAGATCAAACCTCTTTTTAACTATTATTCGTCATATTATAGAGAAAACTTTCACAAAAATATTCTCTTAGTCGGTTTACATCTTGAAGCAATTCAGGTTTAAAGAGATAAAGCGAAGAATAATGAAATAAACAAATAGCGATATACGAATACATTTAAGGGAATAATATCTCAATGTCGTCACAGAACCTAATTTAAAATCTCATTACTTCAGATCAGACAGATTTGGTATCAGTAAGATTTCTATTCAAATGTAATAATGTGTCAGTCTACTCTTCTTTTTTGGCCAAGATCAAAGTGTAGTATCTGTTCCGATGGATACTGCACCGGTATCGTCTTGGCCTTCGGGGCTTGATTCCGCCGGTCTATGGGTTTGTCCTGTGCAGGCTTCGTCTGCCCTCTTTGGGGAGTAGTAAGTTTATTGCTAACTGCCTGAGGCGCCCCTACCGGGGAATGCCGACGGGGCTGCCCAGACAATTTTTAATGGCCAGAGTGCTCACCTCTCGGGCGCCGACTTTTCAAACCACACTTTCCCGACCCGACCTTGGGTCACATCTTACTTGTGGGAGTAAGATAAAACTGCCCTTGTGCCTAACTGCTGGAGAGGAGTAAATAAATACTATTCTTTTTAAACTATGGGAAATGCTATAATTTCATCCGTCTTTTGTTTTAATAATTCCTCATTTTATTATACAGACAAAATATTGAAAATATTAATACTTCTGTGAACTAACATATAATAAAAGGCCATTAAAAGACACCACGTAAAATTTTATTCCTCAAATTATTGAACATTTCTAAATTCTGGCTGCATATTAAAGAGATGTAAACATAAAATAAAGAGAAGTCTTTATTAGCGGTTGAAATAAATTGATCGATTCATAATGTATGGATTGTTCAGTTTTTTCCTACGTACACTATATATATATATATATATATATATATATATATATATATATATATATATATATATATATTTATTTATATATAGTAGCAGGTACTAAGGAAAACTAAATAACCTATGAATTATGCAGCGATAAATATATATATATATATATATATATATATATATATATATATATATATATATATATATATATATACATGAACGTAATAAGATTTTATTTTGTGATGCCACTCCAGCGTTGCTGAATTTAAATAGTTAACGACTTTCTAGAACTATGAGAAACATGTTCTATGTGCGTTTCTCCACCGTCTTTTTTTAAAAACATCTCTTCATTCTCCAGCTTTTTATTTTCATTTGCTTTTGACACTCGAAGATGATCCGATGAAGAATCGAAAACGTTCGTGAAATCCATGGAACAATTTTATTTTGCATTTTAATACAAGAAAGACCATCAGAAACACAGACGAATTATGTTATTTTTAACAATGTTTGCATATATATATATATATATATATATATATATATATATATATACATATATACACACACACACATATATATATATATATATATATATATATATATATATATATATATATATATATATGTGTGTATGTGTGGGTGTGGGTGTAGTATTTTTTCATGAATAGAAGCATTATTGTCTACATATGTTTATACAGATGATATAAGATTCTATCACGATGTGTGTCAATGAAAATGTATGCATATGTGTATACACACATACGTATGCTATTATATGTGTGTAGATATGAAAGTGTGCGTTTTTAAGAAAATATATGTGACTCTGTTTATGTATGCCTCGTTACGTTCAGTAATTCCTTCCCCCATAACAAAACCGGCTAGAATGTAATCCGCTCATTGATTTCAGTAAATGTATAATGGACTGATTATACTAGACTTCGAATAAAGTCGCAGTTTAAACATGTATTCACGTATCCAATAATGTTTAAATAAATAAATTAATATAGCATGATACACAGCTACACGTTATTGGGCACTATTGTATAAAACCCCTGGTGTCGAACGTGATTAACATCTAGAAATCAAAAACCCTGTAAGTACTATATATATATATATATATATATATATATATATATATATATATATATATATATATGTATATATATAATGTATATTACATATTTAAGTAATGTACCGCGGTTTCATCCAAAAGAGCAAATCTAGACATCTTTAGTATTGTTGACGCCATTCCTTATCTGGACGGGACTACAATCATTTCAGCTGCCGATGATTCCACTGTGCACGGAGATTTACTAAAGATATCTAAATCTGCCCTTTTTGATGAAAACGCGGTACATTACTGAAATATGTAATATACAGTATCTAAATAAATTATATTAGCTCTCTTATATGATCGAGCACTTTATTTGATTTCTTTTCATATACAACCTGACACACACACACTATATATATATATATATATATATATATATATATATATATATATATATATATATATATATATGGGGGTATCATGTGTGTGTGTATGTGTGTGTTTTATATACATATAATACGGTTACGAATCCATTAAGAGTTTCTCGGAGTCTATGCAACTGATTCGATAGAAGTTTAAAACCCCTACTCAGCTTATGAATTAAAGCGGTCCTAAGCCATTCAATGGAAGTAATGTTCTCGAAATATCTTGAACGAAGGGAAAGAAACTCGCGGACGCTGTCAGTGGAACTCTTTATTTGTAGTATAAGAATAAATCGTGCGACGAGAGTGCGATACCTTTTTTTACAAACTGCCATCGAACTGGTTGCATGTCCATGGCAATTGAATCCGAACTGTATGATATGTGAATATAACATATAATCTTGTTTTTGTTCATATTTTCTACTCACACGTACTATACCTACACACACAACCCCCCACACATATATATGTATATATTATATATATATATATATATATATATATATATATATATATATATATATATATATATATAATATAATATATATATATATATATATATATATACATAATATTTAATTAAATTAAAGATAACTGATCCATCGTTTAATAATAATCTGTCGTGATAATACAAAGCTAAATATATTAAACAGAGCAATCCATTCAAGAGATCAAAGATAAGAACAAAAAAATTGAAAAGATAAAATATTTATACAATATTTATTAAAACATGGATTAAAGATATGGGACTATTTGCTTTGGACTTCTGATGCTTGAATAAATATTGTATTTTTGAAATATGTTATTCTCATTTTTCATCTCTTGAATATATATATATATATATATACATATATATATATATATATATATTAATAAAATTGATATGTAAGCCATTAACAATGCGAGATTAATTTATTGGCCACTATTTTCGTGTGTTTTCATGAGCATAATCGCTTAGCTTGTATCAATAAACTCATTTTCGAGACGTCGATTATACATTGTGCACGTTAAACGATGAATCAGATTCCATAATATTTCTTAATTCACTCAATCAATTCCACCTAGACTCACAGTTCAACTGGTAGAAAAAAACACAATTCCACCCTTTATTTCCTGGGTGTACTAGGGCATAATTAAATCCACTGTTTATTACATCTGTGGACCGCACACAGACATTTACTGTCTTATATTTCCACTGGGACACTTTCTGCCCCAAACATAGAAAAATAAATCTGATAAAATGTTTGGTTCATTGTGCTTTAACGATTTGCTCTGAATCCCTGATCTATTCGCAGATTCAATTCATCAGAGAGATTCTTCATCGATAATGGTTATCCTCTCTATATTGTTAATTCAAATAACGCTGCCAATATCACTAACTTTCATAAGGTAAAATATTTTCGTCCTCCAAAATGGTCGACGTACCTCAGATTACCTTGGTTAAGTATTGTTAGTATAACATTTGCTAACCATATTTGCCTTCTGTAGCTGTAACTACACCGCTCAAATCTTATTTCTTGCTCGAACTTTTGTTAAAATCTGTGAAAATCTATGTTCTCCTACCCCACAATATAAGGACTATTATTTATCAATTCATGTGTTGGTGCGATGCCATATACGTTGGAAACACAATACAAAATTTTGAATCCAGAATAAAACAACACATCCCCCTGCAATACGCCATAGCCGACTAAATAATTTAACTAATTTAATCAGCATCCCCGAGTCAGCTATTGCTCCCTACCTTATAAATAGCGCTGAATGTGCGTCGGCTTACACTAGTGAACATTTCATAAATAGATCATATTCGCTATTATATCTTAAATTCTTGGAAGCAATCTATATTTAGTTATTTAATCCTGCCCTATATAAACAAAAGGAGTGGCTTCTAGGACTTAATGTGATACACTTGTGCCCCTATTCCTTCTCCCAATGTTTAATCATAGTGCATGCATTTTATTTCCAAGTATTTACTCTGATGAGTGCGAGCGAAAGATAACATAAGATAAATACAATAAAAAATGTAAATTGCAAACAGAAGAAGTTGAAAATATAGAACAAGATTTACCGTTGAAAGCGTCTTAAAATTATAGCAGCAGGTCCAAAAAAACAGTAAATCTAGGAATAAGTTGGCATCAAAAGTGTAAAATCCGTTGAATTGTTGCAAAAGCCAAAACCATTAAAATGCCTATGTAATCTAGTTGGGAAAGGTTGCAATGTAAACGTCTAGGATGTAAGTTGTGTATTAAAAGCTATTTAGAAAATCTGCAATAGACTTTCCAGATATAATTTTTATTAAGTTGAATTTAAAATGATATAAAATGTTTTAATATATATATATTATCTTTTAAAAGTATGACTTTTGATAACATTTTTACCGACTTATCTATTTGTATTCTTCTCATGATAAAATTCCCATTCTTTGAAAAGCAATGGCTTAAGAAAGGAACTATAAATTACTTTTATTTGAAACCCCTTGTTTTGAGCAAAGGTAATAGATATTGTACGATTAAAATATTTATTCCCATCTATTACTTGTCTATATTTATATTAATATATTAACTTTGTTTGTTATGATTTTTAGCGGTAGAGACAATTGAACAAATTCAGTTATCAACGGTGAAGCATTTAAATAAATGATCTGAGGATATCATATCCTTAGCACTCTTACGCTGAAGAACCGCATAGACTGTTAAATGCGTGTCTGTAGATAATTATATATATATATATATATATATATATATATATATATATATATATATGTGTGTGTGTGTGTGTGTGTGTGTGTGTGTGCGTATGTGTTTGTTCGGTGTCAGATTTAACTGTACTGCGGAACTAGCCGAATACAACTTGAATAGATGCACCTCAACTTTCTCCACAAAGTACTTCGTTAAATATGTTTTCTTTATGCGATTATTTCGCTCATCTTAGTGTTGATAATCCTCGTCTTTTTATTCTTATTAGGTTTCGTCTGTTTCATTCTTAGTGTTTACCTTTTCCGATTTCGGCTTCCTTTCATCGCATTTTGCTTAGAGGAATATGATTCCGGTAGTTTGAGATTGTTTTCATGTTATTTTCTATTTATCGTCCAGATAATTTCCTATTGGATCATTTACTTCCGTTTTTTTATATTTTACGATTTTCTTCTTTTATTTTAAATCACTTTTATTTTATTTGTTACTCTTTTGTTGATTTGTCAATGTGAAATACTAGTGCCCTACTTCAAATATAAATTTCCACCGCAAGGGCTTCCGGTATCGGTCGTAATGGACTGGAAATTATAAAAAGGAAAACTAATATTTTCAAAATTCTCTCGATTGTTTACCCATTTTATTCTCTGAATAATATTAATTATTAATTCACTATCGATCTTCTTGTATTACATTTAAATATCGATTGTAAAAGCCAATATATTCGGTTCGTTTATTTTGTTTCAGCTGTCTCAGAAATCAATATATTTAGTTTAATTTGAAACAAAAACTCAAAAGATATCGTGAAAGATTCTAAATATGAGATTAAGTAAAAAAAACGTTCCTTTTTTACCATTATATACTGCGGGTCTATACCTTTCACAATAATACTCCGCATATATCACTAAATCTGATAGTATTTAGATTCAACATATATTGTACTCTAATCCCGGCGATATTTAAAATGTTGAATAACACAATATGTTCATCATATGTGATAATTAATTGCAATTAACAACGACACCATGTGTGTGCATTTAGCAGTGATGTTATTAATTAGGCAAATCGCGTATCCTCTCAGAGCCAATGGACACTCAAATTAAAAATTACACAAAAGGGTAATGGTGTATTTTTGGATAACATTAAATAGCTGATACTATTAAGCACAAGCATGAAAATCTGAATAATTCTACTTAGAATCCAATATTTATTAAATAACATTCCTCGATCATTTGGCTGGGATCAAAGTGTAGTATCTGTTCCGATGGATACTACACCCTATAGACCGATATCATCTTAACGTTCAGGTCTTGATTCCCTCGGTCTGTGGGTTTACGCTGTGCGGTTCAAGGAGGCCAACCTTCCCAGGCTTTACCTCCCCTCGTTGGGGTTGAGTAAGTGTAATGCTTACCGCCTGAGGTGCCCCTATCGAGAACTGCCGACGGGGCTGCCCAGGCATTTTTTGTAGGCCAAAGTGCTCACCTTCTCGAGCGCTGGCTTTTCAAATCCCACTTCCCCGACCTTGTGTCACATCTTACCGCTGTGAGAGGAAATAAATAGCAACATTCATTCTATTTATAAAACATATAAGTGCAATTACCATTATTTAAATATCTCATTTGAATGTTATCTTTAATTTAGTGTTTGTTATGTAACAACGTATTGCCTGTCTCACCTTTCAGTTTTCTTGCAGTGACTAATATTTTTTTACTAATGGGAATGTTACAGTGCTTTCAACATGAATCTAAATAACATACTCTTAATAACAATATTCCTTTAGAAATAATAAATGTATGGCAGTGTCAATACTATTAAGACAAAAAATATTTCTCATTCTGTAAAAAAAATTTGTTATTTTTTAAATCAATAACAAGAACATGTCAGTTATTTATTAACTTATTTAAAATTGTAGCAGTTACGGGTTAGGGTTAGGATAATGGTTAGCGTCAGGGTGAGTTTAGTTCTTCTTACAACAATAATACTCTCTGTCTTGTTACGCTTGACATAATTGTCAACTAAATGTCCGGTAGATCGATCTAACGAATGCTACTTTTAAAATGTATTTATTTCAAAAGTGTAACTCGACGATACGACATCATTTAAAATGGGATTTTTTTTTACTTTAGCGATATTAGATTAATCACCAATAGCTTCTTTGTTGATCGGATCGATCTAATTTTTTAAATGTGTGTGAATGCTGATAACGTATGAAAAGAAATTAAATATATTAACGTATTATTATAAACATATACATATTTGAGGTGTTACACTTATCCAAAAGGTTTTTTTTTTCACTGGACATTTTCCCGTAGTAGATTGTCATTATTTCATTTTTTATAGATCCCCTATCTCCCACCTCTTTCTGTCTCTCTCTCTCCCTTTCTCTCTCTCTCTCTCTCTCTCTCTCTGTCTTTCTCTTTAGGTCTCCGTCTCTGTCTATCTCTCTCCATATATATATATATATATATATATATATATATATATATATATATGTATATATATTTATATATACAGAGAGAGAGAGAGAGAGAGGGGGGGGAGAGATGTAGAGAGTAATGTGGTTCAACAAATGTAGAACCATTGCAGACTAAAATAAACTCCAATGATATGCCGCAAAATGCACAGATTCCCGAGAGAAAGAAAGAGAGAAACACACTGAAACTAAACTCACATTTTCAACCCAATAAATGTATGAAAAGAGCAAACTGCTTGAAACACGTGTTGTATAGAAACTTACAATTTAAACTCTGTATACGAGAAATGTAGCACAAATCTTTTTTGTTTAATTTAGAATTTATTAATATCAATAATTAAAACAATTTTATCAATTGTAGTAGCCTTACTTTTTAATATAATATATATATATATATATATATATACATATATATGTATATATATATATATATATATATATATATATATATATATATATATATATATATATATATATATATATATATATATGAAGAAGAATGGAAAGGAATTGGAGAAGCAAAAGCCAAATCAAAATTCAATTCAATTGCTCAGAGCAAGGTATATTCCGCAAAAAGGCAATTTATTCAAGTTAAATTTTCCTTAAGCCAGGCTTTTCAAAGATCAAAATCTTATCATCAGAGGAAGTCGCTGAGATAGATAAGTTGGCAATGGGCAAGATTTAAAATTTGAAAAAATGAAATAAAATTTGTAGGGAAAGAAACGCAGGGCAACACTCTGCCCGAATGCATATATATATACATATATATATGTATGCTAACATTGTTAAAAATATCAGAATTTGTCTGTTTAAACATATCTTTTTTTATTTTTCAATTTTTCAAATCGTCTTTTTTGTATTAAAATCAAAATAATTAATACATGTTCTGTAGGTTTCACAGGTTTTACGAACGTTTTCGATTCCTTGTCGAATCATCCTCGGGGGACTTAAAAAACAGCTCAAGTAAGAAGAGAATGTAAAAAATGTATGTATCTACATAAAATGTTATAATGTATCGAGTTTCAGTATTTTCTCCAACAGTGCTCAATACGTGAGCACAGATTCGTAGAAAGTTATGTAAATATTCGCCTGACGATTTCCTACGGGGATAAAACACGGAAGCGTCTCTGTAGCTTAATTGCCATCAGTATATTTTCATAACTTTCCATATATATATATATATATATATATATATATATATATATATATATATATATATAATGTTAAAATAATAAATATTAAAATACTATCTCAATACGTAAACATATTATCAATGCGGAATCATCACTGTTGAGATAACCATTAAAGCCAGTTGCACAATTTAATTCCCGGGACAAGTATCACAATTAACTCAAATTCTGAGCAATTCAATAAATGAGGCAACCATGAATGGCTACGGACATGAGACATGCACCTTGTTTAGGTGTCATGGAGGCGGACAGCTATAGTCAGCCGCTATAACAGTGTTTAACAGGAAAGGCTTGCATGTATAGTGTAGATTGAAGATTTCTTTTTATTACGCATTAAAGGCACCAGTTGAGAAGGAGCTTCAAATATTTATTTTCATAATAAATATTTAAGTATTGTCTGCATACGTATACGTTTCATCCTTGCTTAATAATCAGTGTAGAAATAACCATTTTAACCTAGTCGCACGATTCGGTCCCCGGTACAAGAGTCACAGTTAACTCCAATTATATATATATATATATATATATATATATATATATATATTATTTTATTTATTCAGACATTCGATCTGTAGTTATTAAACACTACGAACTTTGTTTTTAATACAGGAAGAAACATGTTTATGTCATTGTAGCGGCTACACATATCCGTATGAATATAACTATAACTATCAATAACTTGCACAACCTTAAATGAATCTGCGGTAGTCATTGCTCAGACCAAGGTATCTTCTCAATAGTCGCAATGATGTTGGTTGAGGAAATTGCTGGATTGCTGCCACTTTTTCTGGCCAGGGCGCAATACCTTGTTCATCGATTACGTGACCCAAGAATGTCAGTTGGGGGACTGTGAAAACACATTTGCTTACGTTGATTTTTAAACCAAAATGTGACAGTCTCTCAAAAACCAGTTCCAGATGTTCGTGATGTTCCTGAATATTTCGAATCCCGATTAGTACGTCATCGATGTACGCAAAGGCAAATGGTAGTCCTCTCAGAACCTCGTCTATCAGTCTCTGAAAACTTTGAGCTGCGTTGCGTAATCTAAAACGCATTCTTGTAAATTCATATAGGCCAAAAGGAGTAGTTATTGCTGTTTTTTTCTATGTCTTCTTCTGCTACTGGAATTTGGTAATAAGCCTTGACTAAATCAAGTTTTTAAAAAAAGTTAGTTCCTTGCAGTCCTATGGCAACATCGTGAATATGGGGAATTGGATATCTGTCAGGAACTGTTTTAGCATTTAGGGTTCGAAAGTCTCCACAGGGCCGCCAAGCCCCTGAATCTGGTTTTGGTACCATGTGCAGTGGCAAGGAGTATGGGCTACCTGAAGGGCGGATGAGTCCTAATTTTAACATGTGTTGAAATTCGTGTCTTCTATTTTACACTTATCCGGGCGTAATCTGCGTGGAGATGCATGGATTGGTGGCCCCGTAGTCTTTATATGGTGTTTAGCAGAATGGCGAACTTCATCGGTGTGCTTTAAAAGAGTGGTTATTGATGGGTAGTTTTTGAAAAGTTCTTGTAAACCACTGTTGGTTGGTAACGCAGAGCTGATTCCCGTTGATGTGTACACTGAGGTTATTCCTTTCATCGACAACTGTGTTTCGCTGTCGATGAGGCAGTGTGTAGACATATCCACTGACAAACGAAAATGTGATAGAAAGTCTGCCCCAAGAATGGGTGTTTTATTTGGGCTTGTGTAAAAATCCATGAGAATGGTCGTCGCAATCCCAAATTCAGTGTCAGTGATTTTTCTCCAAAAGGTTGTGATTTTGGATCCGTTTGCTGCTTGTAGATTTTATGCTGATTGTATAGACTTGCTGTTGGGTTCTGGTGGTATTAAACTGATTTGTGCACCAGTGTCGACTAAAAAAAGATATCCGGTATTGCTATTCCGGATGTAAAATAGACGACTCATTTGTTTTATTCCAGCAGTTAATGTCGTCTTTACTTGCTGCTGGAAGGTCCGTTTCTCGCCTGTGTCTGTTCCACATCGAAATTGCATGGTTTAGTATATTTTCGGGCTTTTTTTCCAAATCTTGAATGATACCAGCAGGTATTGCATGTGTGTCTCTCTCTGGAGAAAGAATTTGAACGTCCCCGGCTATTCCTATGTGGAGAATATGAGTTGTCTCGGAAACGTCCCCGAGGCCGGTAAAATTGATGGTCCTGGTTGTTGATGAGACTCTGTACCTTGAGTGTTAATTCCGTTATGTTTTTTTTTTTCAGCCTTGCTACGATGTCGGGTGTGCCTGTTTGAGATGGTGGCGTTGAAAATGCATAGACATTTTTTTCTTGGTTAGGGCTGTTGCTCTCGTGAATTTTATCAGTTATATCTGCTCGCTTGTCTAAGCTAAGGTCGTCCGGGAGTGATGCCAGAATCGGACATTCAATTTGCCTCTAACAATGTCCGCATCTTCCTCAAAAGTTGAGATGGCATCATGTCGCCTAAATTTAAATTGTTGAAGAGATCATGGAGTCGTCTTTCGCCTGATTTTCCGGTCCTCCTTATTATGGCACCCTCTAAAATGTTGTAGGGTTTTTCCACTGGCATGTGATCCAAAAGATCGACGACTTCTGTTGCTACGTCTGACAGTAGGTTTTCTACTACATATACGTATTTTGAATTTTGTGAAGTTATTTTTTTCGCCGTGAATATAGAATTAAAGTGGGAAAACCATGTTTGCACATTTGTAGGATTGTATGTAAGCAGGTTAACAGTCAACGTACATTCTGTCGGTTCGTTTGAAGCCATTGTTGTTCGAGTTACTGGAATTCTAATGAATAAAATGTTCAGCGGGGTCACCAAATTTGTGAGTATACTAACGAATTCTTAACGTTCAACATGAAAGAACGAGTAAAACTACGCCAATAACCAACACAAAAAGTAAGAAAGCCAGCACTCAAAAATACATATAAACATAACAATTTATTCAACGTGGTTCAATTAAATTGTGTAAATTCCTCAATCAAAAACTTGAGTTTTTTGCACAGGAAAATGTTCATTTTACTGTTTGTATAAAATTGTCTTTTAGTGTTTCTTCTTGGAAAGCACACGTGTTTTCGTGTGCGCGTAAATTAGAGAAAATGAGCCGTCTCTCTACCCTTTTTTCTGGTGCGTACGACATGGTAGAAATTTGGAATTCGAACGTGCTTAACAGAGAAAGGAAAAAGGGTAAGGCTTACTATTCGTCCCGTGTCCGGTAAGGAGGAAAGGGGAGACGGCGTGTAGCAACTGTTAGATAGTAGTAAGCAGTGTTTTCTCGCCCACATGCCATTCCAGTCATGCTGATGGGATTGTCTTAATCGAGAGAAATACTTCGTTGACAGGACCTGTTTCTTGCTGGGAAAGGGGAAAAAAGAGAAGGAGAAGAAAGGCGTATCTTCTTTTATATCACGCAAATCACGCGTGGTCACGCATGATCTCTGGTCTGTGATTGGTCGGAAACCTCTCTCAACGTGATTTGCCGAGATCAAAGGCCTCGCAAGTTCTTTTCTTAGAGACGAAAAAAAGAGTCAAATTGAAGGAAAAGTCGTACTTGTCTCCCTTTAGTTATTAGGATGTCAATCCGATAACTCTATTTAATATTGAGCACTATTAGATTAACCCGGTAGACATTCTCTGGATTTTTATCTCATGAATACATATTAAATATATATATATATATATATATATATATATATATATATATATATATATATATATATATTTGTGTGTGTGGGTGCATATGTGTGTGCGTGTGTGTTTTAACCTTGTTTAACTAAATAATTTCACCTATTCCAGACAATTACATAATAAAACAAGAATGTGTCCGTCTTAACCAAAGTGATATGTATGTATAAGGATTATTAATCTATTATAAGATCTGTATTTACCTATCGACAGGTTCGGATCTATAGAAATATAAGGTATTCAATATTTGAGGTGATATTTTTCGGTAGTGTTTTACTTAATATTTATTTTGTTTTCATCTATAACTTAGATTTTTATACAAAATTATTATTTTTTTATTAGATTTTAAAGTTCAATGTTATTAGAATAGTGTCGTTGTGTTATTAAATTAGTAATCGAATAACATTTTCCTAAAAACATGTACTTGTTTTCTTAAGGTTATATTGTCTTACTCCATATAAAAATAGTGAATGGATATAGTTCGTAGAGCATTCATTTGTTTAAATACGTGAGAATTTGCTAATAATGTTAAACTAAGAAATACATTTCTATTCACCAGTTTGCATTAGGTTTAATATTCAAAAGGTTAAAGGGTCAAGAAGCTTAGTGAAGTTAGTAGCATGGAATGAAAGTAATGAGGATGTGTACGGAAATAAGGTGGATGGCTGTTAGTGAAGAAGTGGAAGGGTAGGGAAAGAGGAGGGGAGGGGGAGGCTCTGGGATTTTCGTGTGTGGGTGATGTCATGGTTTTAGAGAAGATTTGAAAAATGAAGGTAGTTTGAAAGCAGAATATATATATATATATATATATATATATATATATGTATGTATCTCCTATATATCTCCTATTGATATCAAGTGTAAGCCACAAGAAGGGGCCCCTTGATTGCTGAGAACTTCTACTGAAATAAAATTAAACAAAACACGCACAAACACAAGTCGGTCTTATTTCACTGAACTTCGATTTTCAAGATATGGAACTTACTCATTTCACATTACAGTATTAAGCGATTGCATTTATTTTACTTGAACTATTTGTTTGTATTTGCAGTGATTTTAGACCCGACAGACCGATAATCCGTACTAGATTGTCACGGAAAATGAGATTTTTACGAGTTTAATAGGATATATTTGAAGATAATTATGCCACTTTCTGTCATCATTTGACAAATATAGTGAGTTTATTTTGAAACTGTAAATAAAATCCAGTCATCTTTTTTAAGGGATATGCTAAAACTTGACGACATTAGTATATCACCTCATGTATAATAGACTTGTTTAACGATTAGTTATAAGAAACAGTCTTTAGAAGGTTGAGGGATCGATCATCACTAAAGATCATAATAACTAAGTATTACATAAATTTATAGCTTTACCTGAGCATGGCTGACGGAAGGAGAACAATCAACCCTCGTGACTTTGATAATGGATCAAGTTCGAATTTCGTACAGGTTCCTGCGTTCGATATAAAGATAAGAAAAATTGACTTGAAGGCACCCAAAAAATTGTCCGTGGTTACATCGTCCGAAACGTTGTGAAAATAACTACAAAGTTCTTAATAGTAGTCCGAATGACACAAGTAATCCAAATAATACGCATCTCAAAAGATTCTGAAAAAATTAGCTCTTTATTTGTGAACGATCTAACAATATTTTTGAACGATCCAATTATATATTTGAACGATAAAATAATATTTTTGAACGATAAAATAATATTTTTGAACGATAAAATAATATTTTTGAACGATCAAATAATGTTTTTGAACGATCTAATGATATATTTGAACGATCTAACAATATTTTTGAACGATCTAATAATATTTTTGAACAATCTAACAATATTCTTGGACGATCTAATAATATTTTCGAACGATCTAATAATATTTTTGAACGATCTAATAATATTTTTGAACAATCTAATACTATTCTTGAACGATGTAATACTATTTTGAACAATCTAACAATATTTTGGAACGATCTAATAATATATTTAAATGATCTAATAATATTTTCGAACGATCAAATAATACATTTGAACGATGTAATAATATTTTTGAACGATCTAATAATATATTTGAACGATGTAATGATATATTTGAACGATCTAATAATATTTTTGAACGATCAAATAATATGTCAGCAGTAAGAAAGAGTACGACGCCGAAATTAAAAGGATCATCTCTTAACAAATCAAAATCGATTCTTAAGAGCGAACTGTTTGACAAAGCCTTATTTGTCTGTGGGTCTCATTTAACTAAAGAGTATGCTTATTGAGGAAGAAAATGCCACTTAGTTTTACTTTTCTCGATAAAAGAAGTATTTCATGCAGATCATAAAAGAAGGACAGTACAAAAGAAAGAGCGTGATCAATAAGATAGATCTATATTTCATAATTCATTGTATGATTTATGTTTTCTTTGTCATTCTTCAAAAACTGTTTCTTCTCCGTATCAATTGCTACGTGCTAATTCAATTGTGGTGATGGAAGCGTCGAATTTTCTTCGCAGTGACTCTTCCGAATCCAACCGAAAATCGATCGATCTCTTGATATATGTTCTTCTTTACTTCCTGTTCATATAGAACATCTGCAGCAGCGTGGGATGTCATAACCACTTGGGCTTCACAATGCGCCGCAAACTAACACTTCATGAATAGTGAAAGAAGCCGCAAATGAGAGTGGCACTTTTTGTCGTAACTTTTCACATGACGAATTGTAATTTACGCATAATTTACAGGCGGAATGGAACTCCACGCAATGTCGCTTAAGATAACGCACCCGCATAAAGTTAGGACTTCGCATATCCGACATTAGCTGCAGTCCGGCTATGCGAAGTTGGTAAACAAAAAGTCCGAATATTAAGTGTTCTGTTTAAAATAAGAAAAATTAATATAAAATGAAATTTAGCATGTATTACTTTATGTTTTTGCAATAAAAATCAACTTTATATGGCAAACGAAATAACACAAAATGTTAGAAAATGACAAATTTTAAATTGCAATTCGAAGAAGAAAGAGAAGATGAAGAAGAAGAAGAAGATAAAGAAGATGATGAAGAAGAAGATGACGAATAAGAAAAAGAAGAAGAAAAAGAAGATGATGACGAATAATAATAAGAAGAAACAGAAGAAGAAGAAGAAGAAAAAGAAGAAGAGTATGACGAATAAGAAAAAGAAGAAGAAGAAGAAAAAGAAGATTATGACGAATAAGAAAAAGAAGAAGAAGAAGAAAAAAAAGAAGAAGAAGATTATGACGAATAAGAAAAAAAGAAGAAGAAAAAGAAGAAGATTATGACGAATAAGAAAAAGAAGGAGAATGAGAGAAATAAGAAAATAAAACACAAGACCAAGACCAAGAATAACAACACGGATAAGAAGGAGACGAAGGAAAAATAAAAAGAAAGAGGAGAAAGAAAAAGATGAAAAGAAAATAGGAGTCTAAAACACAAAGAGCATGGAATGAGTGTGTGAGAAAGGCGATAGAGATGGAGAACAATGAGGAAAATAAACAGAAGAAAAAAGAAGTAAAACAATTGAAATGAATAATGAATAATTTATTTCAGGTACTGTTACACTTGAGATATGTAATTTTTACTATTTATGCAAGTCAAATAATTTCCATTAATAGTATCCTGCATTCGTTCATATTGCATTTTCCATTTGACACCTATTTGTTCTTCACCATGCATGTGTGATTGCAATCATTATAGCTTAATGTTAGTCATTTCTATAAAACTAACTCTTTTTAATTTTTTCGTTTATGTTAGTGTACTGTTCACCGCTATCTTCAATTAGTATAAATATAAAAGGGGACTCCTTAACATATTACAAGAATACATATTAAGAGTCTGGATAGGGTGCACATTTCAGAAGACGCCCAGTACTGTTACGGTTTGTGTTCATTTCCTTGGTTTACATTTCTTCGGAAAATATGTACCATCTGAGAATGCGCATGTCAAATATATATAAGCATAAACAGTTCTATTCGTTTGATTTCAATTATAGTTCGCTAGAATAAACAGCAGGTGAATACATAACACTCAGTAACGCGAATTCACTGAGCTTTAACCTGACGATTCATTACGGGGATGAAACGCGGACGCCTCTGTGTACTTTAATTGCCATTTATATATATTCTTAACTTATCATAAATATATATATATATATATATATATATATATATATATATGTTAAAGAAGATCAAAACAACATTGGTACAGTCGGGTCGGTCTCTTTTACACGTAATACATTTTATTATTTATTATCTTAATAATTGAACACTCTACTTGGCTATCGTCCACGAACCATATTTATATATATATATATATATATATATATATATATATATATATATATATATATATATATATTGATTGCCATATATATTTTCATTGCTTACTACCTAGCTCTACTTACGTATAGAGCACTGTTCAAGTAAATACTGAAAACTGACACATAAAAAAAATATCTCCATATAATATTTTATGTGGATACATGAAGTACTAATATATATATATATATATATATATATATATATATATATATATATATATATATATATATATATTTATACAAGCGGTTTTTGGTGTTAATTGGTGTAATGTGGCAGCGAGCGTTGTGTCATGAGCTTTCGGTCTCTTGTCCATCTTCAGGGGGTTGTGTCCGATCGTTAGTATCAGTCTTTTTATAAATTATATTTTTCATCCATAAACTGATTCATTAACATATAGTGATTCTTTTCAAAGCTCAATATACGAGAGAGAGCAATTATAAAGATCAATGAGGGAAGGGAGATACAAATTTACGAATGACAAATTTATTTCAACTTCGATTGTTCAATGTAAGGTGTATTAGACTAACACATGTTTATTTTTCCTTCCTTAACCCATGGCTTTTGAAAAAATAAAAAAATGTTATCATCAGAGGAATTACATAAATGGATAAGATGGCAGTGGAAAAGCCAAAATGCAAAATTTCTAAAGATATAAATAAATGGAGAGTAAGAGTATGCGTGTAAAAAATATGGAGTATGTCTAGTTGGTGAATGTCCGTTGATAAGTTGTCTGCTGAATGAAGATTTAAAGATGGGGGAAAAGGGGTGCAGTTCAATCGTAGATGGAACGCACTTATTCGGATGTAATTTTGAGAATCGGGGCCATTTTAAAATACCTCCGTGGACCGAGAATGGAAGTAGTTTGAAATGTCTATATAAAACACCGACCGTCGGGAATTTAAGTAATGACTTCGATTGAGTCGTACATTTGTATCTCTCTTGCTTCATTTATCTTTACATGCATAAATATATATATATATATATATATATATATATATATATATATATATATATATATATTAGTACTTCATGTATCCACATAAAATATTATAAGGGGATATAATATTTTATGTATCAGTTTTCAGTATTTACTTCAACAGTACTCGATACGTAAGTAGAGCTAGGTAGTAAGCAATGAAAATATATATGGCAATCAAGCTACACAGAGGCTCCCGTGTTTCATCCCCGGGGGGAATCGTCAGGCTAAATGCGATTCCCCCGGGGATGAAACACGGGAGCCTCTGTGTAGCTTGATTGCCATATATATTTTCATTGCTTACTATATATATATATATATATATATTAGTTATTTTTAGTTATTTATGTATAACTAGTTTTTTTCATTTATTGACTTTTGAATTTAAAAACATGTTTTTATATATTAATTGTTAAATACAGATAAGACATTAGTAACGTTACCAATTTACACTCTAGAACCGCAAAATTACTCGCCACGTTGAGATATTAACGAGAAAATTTTCAAAACTAGAGAGCGCCATGGTCTTTACCGAAGCTTGCATAAATAACGACTTGCTGCCTAACTGTACACCCACGCACACACACACGCACACCCACCCACACACACGCACACACACACACACATATATATATATATATATATAGATTATATATATATATATATATATATATATATACATGCATATATATATATACATATATATTGGTTTGATTATAAACCATATACGCTTTCTACGTCGTGTATTATTACCTTCCAAATAGTGTATGCTGAGTACAATCATTTGCATCTATATATTCACTCTTTACACTTATATAGTTAGTATTATTTTTATTATTGTTATCATTAGTATGTTATTTATTATTACTATTAGTATGTTTATTATTTATTATTATTTATTATTATTGTTATTATGATTATTTATTATCTTATTTTTAATTTTTATAATTATTATTATTATTAATATTTTAGTTGTTATCATCATTAGTATTATTTTATTTTAATATCATTATTATTTATTATTTTATTATTATTATTTATTTATTTATTTTTTTATTTATCTTATTATTATTATTATTATTATTATCCTTTTGATTATGAATCTTAGCATTGTTACAGTGGTTACAATCTCTCGTTTTATCAATGTTATCCTGCGGGTTATCAATATGATGATTATAATTACTTTTCTCTTCGTGTTTGTTAAATGACACATATTATATGATATTACGTTATTTTTACACTTTTTGATTCCTATGTTTAATTTGAGTAGTATCGTGTTCCTTCAACAAATTCTTTTGTGACCCTTTTAGTGCTTAAATATAAAATTCCTTATTCTCATAAAAAATATTTGTAGTTTGGTAATTAACAATTTTTTAATAAGTTTACGTTGGTTAGAAAGTCTACCTTAATACTATAATGACTGAAGTGGTTTATGGTACGGTTTGAAAGAGTTATCATCTAAGATTAGTGTCAGATCAAACATGTTTGTAATTCTTTCATTGTTATCTATAGTAATTGTTAATAAGGCTCTTAAAATATATAAAGTCTCTTTGTAATATTGTTTAGATTCCTATCCAATTATCTAACTGTAAACATCTCTGCACAACACTCGATCTAACATTAATTTCCTGGTGAATGTTTAGTCCCGCTATGTTAGTCAGCTGGCTAAATCAGCTGACCCTATCGTAACATCAAAATATTTTCTTCTCGATCTTCTACTCCATAGTTTTCCTTCATATTGACTCATGTTTCTTTTTTTCTTCACGATGTCAATTATAAGATAGTGATTACTATTGCCACTCAGTAACACGAATTCCATGACCTTTATCTTTGATGATCCCCTACGATTTTCTTGTGTTATAGTTCAGGTGTGGTTGAAAGTGAATATGATAATATATTAATAATTGGATGAATCTAAGTTAACTTTTGTTACAACCCCCTTAAACTATTCTAATAAATTATGTGTTGATGTTCTCATTTGGTATGTGTTGCTGGTAAAATTCTCTCTAGTATGTGTTTACTTATATTTAATATATCTGATTACGAGGTTAGATACTTTTGATGGTTGGATTATTATCAAGGTTTTGCTTGTGATCCTTCAATGAAAAACTTTTTTATGCATATATCTTTGTAAACTTATCTATTTTTATTTTCAAGAAGAATAAAGTTGCTATATTCACATTACTAAAGTCATAAATCAATGCCCTCCCTTATTTACTACAAATCCCGTTGCCTATTAAGTTGTTGAATCTGTCCTTGTCATAGGAGTTTATTTTTTGGGGGCAAGTACTAGAAGGCCAGGTTTTTTTTTTAGTAATGAATCTATTTTTCTAATGTTTTCTTTTAATTTATTTTGATATTCCTAATGAGTATAATAAAGGCATACTCAAATTAGTCATGCTTTTTTATTGTCGTGCGGATTGCGATTCCATAATATTTTGTGTAAGTTCCATTTTTAGGGTAATCCATGCCCGACGATAGTCCGGTTGGCTCGTGTCAGTTTTGTAATTATATATGTTCCAAGGTTTGTTCTGGTAAATAACATTTTCTAATGTGTGTAGTTTTATATTAATGGGCTATGTTAAGTTGTTCCGATGTTTTCTTGTGAACATGGAATATTCTCTATCCGAAAAAATAGTTATCTATGTAATTTTCTTAGAAAAAATCCGACTCAAAACAAGCCATACCTCGTATATATATATATATATATATATATATATATATATATATATATATATATGTATGTATATATATATATATGTATATATATATATATATATATAAGCTTAAATTCTAGTCTTTAAAATTTCAAGAGCGAGTGTCCCTATCGCTACAAAATAGCTATTGTTAAACATCTATCAAACCGTGCCAAATTTATACCCTCTTTTAAAACAATACTATTCATTTAATTAATATATATATATAGAGAGAGAGAGAAAGAAAATAAGTACTCATTTACAACTAATTCCCTAATTATATCGTTAATGAACACATAAAATTAATGATTAGAAATGTAAGAATACACTGATACAAATGATAATAATATTCAACATTACAACTCAAACTATATTGCACCCAAACTTCAGAGTAGAAGAAAAAGCAATGAAAAATATTATACACATATACATATCTCCAATTAGCAATAACAATAGAATTAGACTCATTATTTACTATAAGAAATTTAAAACCCAAAATCTTGTAGTAAAATCAACTCCTCCCCGACCCCAAAATAACGAGAAAGAACCAATGT
>OY744515.1:262749384-262949384 GCA_963556195.1 Sepiola atlantica
TCGATGTTATTTTATTTGGGCTTGGAATACTATGTTATGTTGAATATTTCGTCAGAGTTTACTTGTAGGGTGAACTATAATCACATCAGATTGTCCTGTCAAAGCTTTGTAGAGAGAAATCGAAGATACTCGAGGATGGTGTCTGTGTGTGTATGCAAATACGTACATTGATTGAAGATTTTGAGTTTAATTGTGAATGAACTGAAATAGACGAAAGATAATAATATCTCAAAATTGTTTTCTTATTTTTCAAATATTTTCTTTGATCCATATTTATCTCCCTTGATAAAACGTAGATTAGCGTAAGGCCTCTTTGAACGATTGGCTTTTCCCGCTATTATTCTCTTGCTCCTAATGGAGGACATATGCACTTTGATGCGGAATTAATTTAACATGATATACAAGTATTTGACAAAAATCTATATTCTTGTTCTCTTTTATTTCGCAGAAATTCTATCTTTTGTGGATAATGTTGTGGTTTGTTTTTGGAATACTTACGAAAATTTGGTTTCGCAGATTTTCGATGGCTTCAAATAAACATTGCCATGTAAATCATTGGGAAAACGTAATCACTTTGTGTATACTCTTTATTTGGAATATGATTTGAAAATGATTTTAATCGTAATACACACACACACACACATATATATATATATATATATATATATATATATATATATATATATATATATATATATATATATATATATATATATATATATAAATCAAAAAATTAAAAAAATATTTTAAAAAATAAATATAACTTTTGTTTGAAAGACGAAGGAAACAATACAGGTATTCGTCGAAGTGAGAAAATGAGGAAATTGAGATACATAAATGAAACTCATATTTATGGATTGATTTGTTCTTTGGTAATTGGTATATAACTAAAAACTATATATATATATATATATATATATATATATATATATATATATATATATATATATATATATATATACACTCTGACGCTCATAATACAACTTCATTGAGCTTGCCCGTTGAAAATAAATCGAAGCTCATAAAGAGCGCATACGCAAATTTATATTTTATGGAAGTCACTAATTATCGAATCTTTGTACTATAGTCCTGGAAAAATCACATTTCGAATTAATGTCGGCTAACACAGAAGCAATGTTTATCATATGAAAACTAATTATAATTATTTATTTTTGTTTCGTTGCAAGAATCGTTTCAAATCATATACATTAAATGCAGATTGTCGATCCTCTTTTACAAAATCATGATGTAATTGTCAGTTTTAAGCACGATATAAATAAAACATGAAAAAAGAATGTTCCTATAATTGCACAATTTCTTTTTTGATTTTTTTGGAATTTTAAATCGTTCTGATAGTTTACATCTGTCGACGACAAAAGAGATATCCGCTTTTACCATCTCTTCGGTTTCTCACATCTAGTTTCTCATGAGTCTTTCTCTACATGAGTGTTAGTAACGTAGTAAATATGATTCGATGTCGTAATACATTCACAGCAAGAACACGTATTCCACTACAACGGTAAACGACTTCCTTTTTATCACCCGTATGCCTAGTGTAAACTAAATCTTCTGTGAACAGAATTTTCTACCAACACATTACCACGTGAAAGCAAAACAATCACCTTCCACACTGATGAGTTTCAGAAAATGGTTAAACCACAGGGGTATGTAGAAAATTATTAAAAATTATATATATATATATATATATAGTCTCGGAAGTTTCTCAACCATTAAAACTATATAAAATAAACAAAAAAACAACATTTTAGTCCCTAGTCGTTCGGTGGAAAATCACTTTCGTACGTCAATTTACTTTTTGCAGTTACAATATTAGTTTGCTTCCAAGAATTTACGCTAGTCTTAACATTATTTAAGGAGTCATCAGTTGTTTACCATGAAAAACTGTTTCGTTAATTTAAAAACAAAACAGTACTTTATTTCATGACTTCCCAGCAGTTGATCAGACCCTACTTCCCTTAAAAGACAAGAACACAAACGTTTTGTATATTAGATCTATGGTTTGTTCCAGATAAATATTTTGCTAACTTATATTTTTTATTAAATATGTCTTCCTTACCTGGGTTGTTCGTCTGTGTCTGATAAAATATATCCGTTGATTACAAAATGTTTGTTGTATTTTTAAGTGTTCGGACGATAAAACTAGAGCACTGTAATGGTAGTATTAACACAGCATGACGTCACTTGCTTTATAATGCATCGGTCCGTCCCTTAAAAAGAAGTAGAATGCCTTGACGTTAAGCCGCCGATAAAAGTGTTAAAATTATAATTATTTATCAGCTGTTTAAAATTGGCCGAGCGGTTTAAGACGTTGGATTTGAGTTGAAAAATACTTGTAGTCCAGGGTTTCGAATCGAATGACTGGTAGGTAATAGTCATATCTCTCTATATATATAATTCTTGATTTAACATCGATTATTTTCTAAGAATAGCGTAATATTTACTAATATTATAGAACTTCTGATCCACTTGGTACCTTACATTTCCAGTTAGGGTAGCGAACAGGGGCAAATATAATACATCTATTCATAGTGTTAAGTATTTAGACATATTTGATCATCTGAAAACCAGGAAGCCATGGTCTGGATCAGCTTGAAACCTAAAATATGTTGTTTATTTGAACTTCAGTAGTATTGTAAATATAATATATATATATATATATATATATATATATATATATATATATATATATATATATATATAGAGAGAGAGAGAGAGAGAGAGAGAGAGAGAGAGAGAGACAGAGACAGAGACAGAGACAGAGACAGAGATATTGTTAATATAAAATGTGTCCTTTCATAAGCTGAACGCTGTTGAACTCGGCTGCCTTCAATAGGATTATCACTCTCGCCGATTTATGTAGTAGTTCATGGTGGCCGCGAGGGTTGATACGTCGGAATTTTAGTTATGAACATGAATTGTTCCGGTGTTTTGAATTCTACAACCGGCTAATTATATCTACACTATCGATTCCGGAAAAAAGAAACGTAAACGTATGTATGTAAACAAATATTCATATATATATATATATATATATATATATATATATATATATATATATATATATATATATATATATATTGTGTAATTAGGCAGCATTCCTTCTCTTATGAATGTTTGGTTAAACAGTAGCGACAGCTTCTGTTTATTTATTTTTTGATTCGTTTTTTCGATTCGTCGCCCGACAGATTTGGTATTGTCGTCCATGTTGTATAAAAAATCTCCATATGTTCGCGAACGTTTTCGACCGACGTCGGTCACTTTCAAGTGGTTTAATGAGTATGCAAAATAAAAGATTGGTGAATTTATGCAGAAGACGTTTTAAAAAACATTTCAATACCACTTCAAAAACACTTCAACATACCTTCGCCCCCCCCCCCTCATGACGAGCATGGTTGATACTAGGTTTATTTACTTGAATAAACAATGCTTCCATTATGGGGAGACGAATACTGGAATATGAGATCCCAAGAGGGGGGGGGGCGAAGGTATTTCTGAATCAAAAATTAAATAAACACAAGCTATCGCTACTGTTTAACCAAACATATATATATATATATATATATATATATATATATATATATATATATATATATATATATATATATATACATATATATATATATATATATAGATATATATATATATATATATATATATATATATATATATATATATATATATATATATATATGCGTGTGTGTGTGTGTGTATTTATAACACTATCGCAAGCCGGGCGGTGTATCTTGGTGTGTCTGCGCAGTGGTTACGTCTCTTAAATAAATCTTATTATCCAGGTGCCGCTTCACCGACTTCAAGGGTACGAGAGCCACATCCCCTGTCCTTTTTTGTCGTGTTGAAGCCCATGCAATCTAAAATCCTCAAACGTAAGTGCGTTGGCACTCTTACGGGTATACCTTTTAATGTCTTTATTTATACAACCGTAATTAGTTTCACATAGATGGTTTTTACGCTACTTCCCGGTGCAAAGAAATGTCACCAACTACTGTACTTTCTTATGGCAGTAAACAGGAGAAAGAGAGAGGAACATTCAGCAAAAAGAAAAACAACAAGAATAGACGACTACATACAGAGAGAGAGAAAGAAAAAACAAAAGTTACTCGTTTTCATTCTCAGTTTCACCGGTGTATCAGCAGAGATTGACTTTTTATCTTTTAAAGCTTTGACTCTTAATCGGCAGAGCACTCAAAAAGCACGATATTATAAACCGCTGTCAATAGAAGGTTTGTTGATGACGCACTATTGTTAATGTGAATAACATTAATGTCTTTAGATACTTGCCTTTCTTCTCTGAGGAACAGTTATGCATACCGTTTGCTTTTAATGTGGGGAAATCCAGCTCCCCTGAAAGGGACACTTATACTTGCATCATATATATATTGAAAATACCGATATTGGAGTTCAGCAATACTTTACGGGTGTTCAGCTTTTATAAATATTTTGACAACTTTTTTCATATATATTTGAACGGCAAGTTGGTGAATATAATTTTACACTTGAGGTTAGCTGTCAGTTATTAAAATGATTACATATTTCGAAAAGAGTCATTTTGTCTGATAGTATAATTGCGATTAGTGAATTGGATCCATTAGACGCTCATTAAGCAGAATTACCCGTATTGTAATCGCTTCTTAACACTTCTTAAGCTTCAGACCTACATTTTAGGCATTTTACAGAATGAAAACCACATCATGGATATTTTTCTATCAAAACTTATATAGTACATGTATTATTCTTCTTGCTTAGATGTTAAACACATGAAACTCTAGTGTTTATGAACAGTGCTTAATAAAAAGAAGAGCTGTTTTTTAGTGTATTATTGTATTTATACACACATCTTTGGTTAAATATGTGCATACGTGTTTCAGCTGCGCCCTCTTACGAGAGCCAACTAAGGGCTGGGAAAGTTGGCTCCCGTAAAATGATGCCGCTGAAACATATATGCACATATGTAACCAAAAATGTTTGCATAATTATAAATTCATATTAAAAACAGCTGTACTTAAGCTACACAGAGGAATATATATATATATATATATATATATATATATATATATATATATATATATATATATATATATATATAAATATATATTATATATATATACACAGAGGAATATTTATATATATATATATATATATATATATATATATATATATATATATATATCGTTTTGTATCGTACAGTTTTCGTTTGTTACAAAAGATCAGCGCCTATCTGTTGCGAAGACTTACACACACGAACATTGAGTTTCATGATATACAACATTGCAATAAATCATGTCTTTTTTATAAAGTTTTTACATCGTTTCAAGTCATTAATATTAAATAAACGTTCCATCTGCGCGTAAGTACTGTCACTTCGTCACTCACACTTTTTTCCGCTTGGACAATAAAATGAAAAAAAAAAACGAGATGTTCAGTTTATTCAGTGTGAAAACGAAAATGGTAACGACTATTCGAATAGATAGAATACGAGAACTCGCAAAGTGTTTCTTTTTCTTCATGGATTTCACCTTTTAATTGCGACATCTAAATATAAAAAGATACTCGCAGGATCATCTGGCAGTGTTAGGGGTATTATTGAAGATAACACTAAATGCACGTATATTGTAAGGACTCATGTGTATATTTATTTTTAAAACAGAACCTTCTGCACCTCCTCCTCACCCACACACAAAATAAAATGAACCACAATTAGTTACGATCTGTTGTCTAACAACGGTCTGAAACCTGTGTTCCGAATTTCATAAAATTAAGTATGTTAGGTTTTAATCCATGGATGGATTTATTTTAACGGAGGTGTTACGTTTATATTGATCCCACAGAAATAAACCATACATGACCACTTGAAACGTATGTTTTATGTGCGTTCACTCCACGAGTTGTTAGCGTCCGCTCGTTGTCTCTGTTGACGTCGGTACTTGATTTCGAGACTGTCCGTAGTGTCAATTGTGTGCTCTCACTCACGGTTGTAACCAATACATTTTTCTTCACAATGAAATTATAAATATTATAACTTTTAAAACAGGTAACGATGGGTTTTTTTTCAGTGTTTCAAAATGGCATATATATATATATATATATATATATATATATATATATATATATGTATGTATAATTACATAAAAATTGATGACAATCTACGCTAATCAATTCGTGTTTCAACGCATCATCGTCTACTACTGACTATGTCTGAAAGTAGACATCGGTGTTTAAATCAACGTAGAAACCCCAAGGAGAATAATAAATGAACAAATTCAGAAGGCGGTCGGCCATCAAATTCGGTCAATAAGTCTAGTCTTCCTCTGTTTGTCATCCTTGTTATATCGCCGTGTGTTTACACCTTACCTAATTTAATTATGAAATAAAAATGAAACTTTATATTGAGTTTAATCACTAAGATATATTTTCGCTATATCATAAACATTTAAAAAGTCATCCTCGCACTATTATGTCAAAACTAAAAATGATATTCATATTAGAAAGTCATAAAACCTAACAGTCGAAGAGTGGTTCCTCAACACTGAACCCTATTATCATTATAGGTGTGTGTAAAATAGTATAGTACACATTTAGAGAATGCGTAACTCTAATCTCATGATGTGTCTTTAAGTAAATTATATGGCAAAATAAGTATTTTTATATAACGTTTTCTTTTTATTTAGTTTGAGCTTGTGCAAATATTACGCTTCTAAAACCCTTAAAATAATCTTTAATTTAGAGAATATTTAATTGTTGACGGCTAATTACTAATGCTAAAATTTCACAAAATAAGAGGCATCTCAATTTTCTCGAAGGGTTTTAACCCCTTTTTACCCCATCTGTATACAGCTAAACTAAACCAACATATAGCCTGTAGTCTGACCCCTTACACATGGCACTTGTGTTGAAAAATTGATAACAATCACTTAATGTGTTTGAGTAAATTATGCTTATACAAATATATAAACACTGATCTTTATTTAAATATATATATATAGTTTTCTTTTTCTATCTCTTTTAATCTCGAGATGACATTTTGAGATGCGTCCTCTTACCTCTATAAGTGTCTCTGTCTGTCCGTTATCCGGTTGTCTTGTCTCGCACGCTTAGGTTTAAAATTGCATTTAGTATTAGCTAAACCCCTCGACTTACTACGTATTATCAACTGCAAATGATGCCGCGTCCGTCGATAAGTCACGCTTTTTTTACACAAAACAAACACTGTTTAAGAAAACAAAAAAACATTTCACTAAAATGGATAATAAAGGATGATGAGAAAATTGGAAACAATCAATAGAATTGGCAGAATTTGATTACTTAAGTAAATATATCAGTAAGTATTTTTTTAACATTAGACCTAAGTACGAACTCGTTGTAGTAAGCAGAAAAGCATTCCTGTGGTAGTGTGTTCTACATATGTAAGGTTCTTAGAATTCACTGTTGTTCTTGGAAGTTTCAGTATTATTTTAGGTACACAGAGAAAGAACGGAAGTTGTTTGCAGTGGTAGTTATTAGGTAAGTTCTTGCTGTGAATGTTTCAAAAGGAGAGAGCGGGAGACGTAGGTCAGTCGAGCACTTACTATGAAAATAACGATAGACTAAAGCAAGACTGACAAGATCCCGTCTGTGAGAAATGGGCTGTAATAAAGAAAATATCATTTGCCACTAGATTACTAAACTGATGTTGTACTATGTCACACCAACAAATAGGGGTAGCACTTCGGACGTATTGGACTCTTATTTTCACCTCTACAGGAGGTTAGGCACAAGGTCAGGTTTTAAATTAGAAAAGTCATGGTACTAGGATTTGTACATCATGGCCATGGAAAATGCCTAAGCAGCCCCATTCCAATTCACCGGCAAAGGGGCTTCAGTGATTACCGATAACCTAATCTATTGTCAAAGAAAAGGTAAAGCCTGGGAGGATAATCCTCTTGAGATAGAATAGGTGCACACCTAAACATATTCACTGTTGGACTGATTGTCGAGAACGTATCCCCGACGTGTACACTTATACAAGTAGAGGATCGCATTGCTTCTGTTTTTAATTGGTGTTATGTCACGCTACAGCAGGAAACATGACTTAACGATGCATCAAGTCCTTTTACATCACAGACTCTTTTCACTCATCGTTTGTTTCGGTCTGCAACGGTTAGGTTTAAAATAGTATATATTATCGTTAACCACCCAGATTAAATAGGTACAAGTTTTTCTTTGAGACCATGTCGGTCGATCATTCATGCCTCTGTATAAAGTAGCATTTTATTCAGCTTGTCACCCTTAAGTTTTGAATAGCATTTTAGACGCGTGCACGTAAGTCTATACAACGCCCAGTCTTCCGTCTGTTAATCGATTTGTCATGATTCATTTTAAAACTGTAAAACTGTTTTCAGAGTGAGGTAGTAGACGGTTGACCCAAACAGCTGGAAAGTATCCGCTGTTTAAACAGGGTGTGTTATTGCCGATACCCTGAGTCGCTCTTTACGGGGAATGCCGCCCTATCCGTTCACAATAATGTTTGTACCAGCCAGAGTAGCTTCCTGCGATATTTTGTAAAACCTTCAACATATTACAGTTTTATCCACGCCATTTAAGTAAACATTCTCATGGTGTACTTACTTCTTGTTCTTTCAATGATTCCTGACCCTTCGCGACTATTTCGCGTCGAGACTGGGGACACAGTTTACGTTTGCGTCATCACAACAGACGCTTACCATCGATTTCTCGCTGGCAGCGACCTTTGGTCTTCTCTCAGATTTGGATTGAAATAAGCCCCCCCCCCAAGGTCCCAGGTTTCGCACTCTTCCAGTGGAGGTCTGGTTTGTGATGTCCTCCCTCCGGTGTTCAACTTCCCTTGCCTCTTTACGGCGATTTTGTAATGTTTCAGTTGAGGCTGTTTCCATCACTTTATTATTATTATTATTTACTCACTAGGAGTTATCACACTGGTCATCGTCAATGATCGCCAACTGCCAACAACCTGTGGTATTCCCTGGAGTCTGAGTGACAACAAGTCTCCTCAGACTTCCAGTATGCTCCACCTCTTTTCGTTCATCACCGGTGATGACCTTGCGGTATCGCAACAGTCACCTACCACCGATTTCACGGTGATAAGGGCCATAGGCCCAGGTGGCAACAAGCCTCCCCAAGGTCCCAGCGCTGTCCGCGCTCTCCCAGTGGAGGTCTGGTTTGCGCTTTCCTTCCTTGACCCTCTGTCCATAATTTTCCTGGTGCCAGCCTATGCTTGCGCCTCGCTCGTGCGGTTGTATTTTCTCCGGTTCTGTTGTCTTGTGCTTCCATGTGTTTGTTCTCCATTCGTTGCCTATGTGGATTGATTTTCGCATTCGAGGACATTTCTCAGGATTGTAGCTGTTTTGATCATTACTGTCATTTGAATGGTCTCAGTTATACCTATTTCTCCTAGTCTTTTCTCCATGTGTTCCTATGATTATTAGTGTTATACTGACTTTCTTCATGTTCCATATTCCTTTCAATTCTCTGGCAAGTTCAGTATATTTTCTTCCTTTGATCTTCACTCTGTGGTCTGCTGGAACGGCAAAGTCTACGATTTTGCAGGATTTTCCTTTCTTGTTGATTATTATCATGTCCGGTCTCCTTGCTGTTATCGGTTTGTCTGTTTGTACATTCATATCCCATATGATTTTGTGTTTTTCGTTTTCTAGTACAGTTTCGTGTTTGTGTTTGTACCGTTTTTTTTTGCATATTCGAAATTCAGTTGTTTGCACATTTCCCGGTGTATTTCTTTCCCCACGCTGTCATGTCTGTTCTTGTATTCCTTTTGGGCTAGCTTGCTGCATTCACTTATTATATGATTTATCGTTTCGTCTCTTTGTCCACACAATCGGCATTTGCTGTTTTTCTGGGTTTTATCTATCTTTGCTTTAATAACGTTTGTCCTAATCGCATTGTTCTGTGCGGCCGTCAGCAGAGATTCCGTTTCTATGTTCAAGTGTCCTTTTCTTCGCCATGCCCAGCTGTTTTCATTGGCTTCATCGCCTGTAAAGCGTCCATGTAGCTGTTTTTCTTCCCACTTTTCCTTTCTTGTCTTTTTGTTTCTGGTTTCAGTGCTTCCGGAGTTGTTTGTTGGGCTGTTGTCCCTTGCTGTGGTGATAAGTCTTTCCGTGTTCTGGGTTACATATTTCTCCAGCTCTTTTTTGGTGTCTTCCACACAGTCTTCTATACTTACCAGTCCTCTACTTCCTTTATTTCTTTTCATGTAGCGTCTGTCCGTATCGTCTTTTGGGTGCAATGCATTGTGCATAGTCATTAGTGTTCTAGTCCTCTTGTCAAGGTGCCTGAGTTCTTCTATGGTCCAGCCTATGAATGGTCCAGAGTATCTTATTAGTGATACAGCCCATTTGTTTATCCCTTTTACTAGGTTTCTGCTATATAGTTTAGTTTCTAAGAGTTTCCTTGTTCTTCGTAGGTATTCTTTTCCAATCTTCTCTTTCATTTCTGTATATTTGATTGTGTCTGCTTCCAGAACTCCCAGATATTTATACCTACTTGTTCTCCTAGCGCCCTCATCTCCTCTTGGTTGGAGAGTTCTATACCTTCTGTCGTCTCCAGTTTTCCTCTTTTAATCTCTAACAGTGCACATTTTTCTATTCCAAACTCGATTTGGATATCCTGGCTGAATATCCTGGTTGTATTTATTAGCTTTTCCAGTTCTTTTTTTTTCTTTTTTTTTTCTTTTTTGCAAACAGTTTAAAGTCATCCATGTACATCAGGTGGTTTATTCTTTGTTCTGTATCCGTAAACTTGTATCCGGCATCACACTTTCTGAGTATGTAGTTGAGTGGCATCATGGCTGTTATAAACAATAGTGGTGATAGAGAGTCTCCTTGAAAAATGCATCTCTGTATTTTTATCTCAGACAGGTGTTGTCCTCCGGCTGTCAGTTTTAGCCTCCATGTTTCCATTGCTTTCTGGATGAGATTAATAATCCTGTCTGGTATCTTGTATATTTTAAAGCATTGACTTATCCATGTTTGGGGGATTCTGTCGTAGGCTTTATTGTAGAAAATCCATGCCATGGTTATGTTTTTTGTCTGCTCTTCATCTCCTTCAGGGTCTTTTGATCAATGTATAGTAGACCATGTGCCCCTCTTTGGCCTTTCCGGCATCCTTTTTGTTATTATTATTATTATTATTATTATTATTATTATTATTATTATTATTATTATTATTATTATTATTAGTGTTATTATTATTATTGTTATTATTATTGTTATTATTATCATACTTATTATTATTTTTGTTATTATTACCATTATTATTATTGTTATTATTGTTATTATTATTATTATTGTGATTATTATTATTGTGATTATTATTATTATTAGTATTATTATTATTATTATTATTATTGCTATTTTTATTATCATTATGATTATTGTGATTAATATTATTATTATTGTTACTATTATAATTATGATTTTCATTATTATGATTTTCATTATTATTATTATTGTTATTATTATTGTTATAATTGTTATCATTTTTATTATTATCATTATTATTATTGTTATTATTATTATTGTTATTATTATTGTTATCATTATTGTTATTATTATTATTATTATTATTATTATTATCATTATAATTATTATCATTATATTTATTATCATTACTATTATTATCATTAATTATTATTATTGTTATTATTATTATCATCATTATCATTATTATTATTATTATTATTGTTATTTTTATTATCATTATTATCATTATTATTATGATTATTATTATTATTATCATTATCATTATAATTATTCTTATCATTATTATTATCATTATTATTATTATCATTAATTATTATTATTATTATTATTATTTTCATTGGTATTATTATTATGATTATTATTATTATTATTATTGATATCATAATTATTATTATTATCATCGTCATCATCATTATTATTATTATTATTATTTGAAAAATAGTCAATTCCAGCACGACTTTTATACTGGCAAATATTAGCAGTTATTTTAGTTCTAAATTCTGTTTGTCCTGAGAGGGCAAATTAGGAGGAATGTCACTGATCCCTACAGACGTCGTCGATATAGGCACTCTCCAAACATAAACGATGTTGGATGTCCCTAAGACAGTGTTTAGTACAACAGACGACCAGGCATGGAGCGATTCGACAAAGACAAATGCTTGACGTCAAAAGCCAAAGGAATATAAGCAGGACCAATTGATAAAAAGAGTTGTTCCATAAAATGAATTTCATATTTTAAATCGCTCGGAAAATCCGAAGAATGAATTGTCATTATTGTCCATAGTCGAACTAGCGGAAATTAACGATTGTTTGGAAAATGATGTGGATGATATTGAGGCAATTAACGACCGCCGCGTTGACCTGGATAAAGTAGTGGATGCTTTTAAGCGGATTCGCACAAAGTCGAATCGGCTCGCACGCAGAGTACACCAGGTTTTAAATCGAGCCGACAGTAAAAACACTGGAACTGGGTCCGATGTCAAATAGTTAATGTTAGCCTCAAAATTCTTTCGTTTTTTTTTTGTATCTCAGGCTTTCTTTTGTGTTTCCTCCGTCGCTCACATTTTCATCCAAGTGTCCTTGGGTTATCTACTTTATTTTTGTATCCCTTGTGTGCTGTATATAGCTCTTATTCAATGTTGATGTACTCAGATATAAAGACTGCTATACTACAAAGAGGCGGTCTAGTGATGAGAAACATGTGAGGAGAATATTGAGGCGAGGTGAGCAACTTAATTACGAAAAGAAGAGAATCCAGTGACAGCGTAAGCAGGATAAGTACCAGCATCATCTGCGTATCGGACAAGCAATAACTCAAGCGGTGTCTCAATACATGATGCTGTCGTCCAGCGTCGAGATTTCTAGCACAACGCAGTCGAAATGCTTAATAGTATTGAGTAGAATCCCAGCTATTGAGCCGGTAATTTTCATTGGAGACTGCACCGTTCACCTCACTGATCAAAACAAAGTGTGTCACCTAAATCACAGATACACTACCCCAAACAGTATATCGCCGGATCGCCCGAGAGGCAATGAAAATATACCCGTTGCTGAGAAAAGAGAGTGCATTCTAAATTGCAATGGCCATGCTAGAAGAACGACATAGAAGTTCGTTTATTGTCGGGGGAGAATTTCGCACAAAGTTGAGCAGCAAAATAACTGGAAAGGACTCGTTGGGTTTTGTACAGTTTGCAGATTTCTTGTCACAATGCAGGGTTGCGAATGAGAGTATACGGGGGCTGCCCTTTTTGAATTATATCCGATACTATCGGAAGTCATCGAGAAGCTACTGGGGTGTCTCAGATGCCGTTCGGAACGGATGGAACAAGAGACCAGGATCACGTCACGAGTATCTGCGTCTTTCCCTGAGTTTGCATATTTCTTTGCGAACCAAAATCACACGTTCTCCAATCAGAAGCAAAAGAGTTTCTTCGAGTTGTTACAGAAATCGTGATTAAGCCAACAGAGTGAGAACTTTAGCATCAATGTCCTAATGACTGGCATCTGAGAAAAAAGTAAGGTGTTGCACTCGCTACAGAAATCACAGGTCTTTGTAAAATGTGATATGCCTGGGAAAAGGATATTCATCAAGGATTGCCAGTTATGCTTTGGATGTTTAGATGAATAAATATATTTCGATCTTATGTTCTAAAAGGAAAATATTTCGAGGCTGTGCCAATGAAGACACTTACCTACCGCACACTTACATACAGCGGTTTGTGTAGAGGAATGTTGAGCACGGAAACTAGAGCCTATCTCATCTCCTTCATCATGTTGCTCGTCTGGTTATCCTCCACTTCGAATCCTCAAAATGAATACCTTACCCCCGCTAGACAAAATGTCAGATCAAACCGCTCGGTTTACAAAGAAACTGTAAAGGTTATATGGTTCGAAAAATAACCTAGTTAATAACTCAAGCAAGTAGAACTTACGACATTGATCGCAGCAAACAAGACCATCGGGTGTCTTCTTGTTCGAGAGTATGATTCGCAAGAAAAAAATCGCACTCACGAACTCATATTCCAGGGTGTTGATTACTGTAGTGCGGCCCCACGTCTATACCTCTGACACAGCAAAGTATGGCTCCATTTATCATGGATTGAAAATTGCATTCACCTAATGATTTGACACAAGTGTCCCAGAGCTTTGGCCCATAGAAATTGTATCACTGAAAGAGACAATGATCCATTCGCAGGGTAGACTGATAAAAGCTCGATCATTTAAGTAGCAGTAACCTAAGAATACATCGATGTTATACCATTGGATTAATTTGTCGAGTAATGACATTTGAAATTCCGCAGAATATGCAACACATTCTAAACAAACGGGGCCGCTACGTATAGACTACTCAGCTTTTGATCGACAATTTATAAGGAAAGCTGAAAGTCAGTTAATTCTACAAGATTCTGATTTTATTTGGCGTGGAATTAAAGAGGTGATTATCCAAAATAACTATTGCTCAAGGGAAAGCATCTATAGAAGCATGCACCAGCAACATGATGGAAACTTCGCTCTACTACAACCTTTGAAGGTAGATAAACTTTAGTTGACAACCAATATACAATCCGCAAAGCTTCGCTTGCAACAAAGCAGAGGTTTGTAGAGATAAAAAAATATACTCCCTGAACATACATATACGCAGGAAGTGGTTTCCGAAACAGAACTTCTTAAAGGAAGACGACATTAATGTTTACTCAACACGACTGGGATATTGATTTGTACGGAGTGCGTAATCTTGATTTGAGAAACTAGACCGCCCCAAAGAGGGCAAATGTATTGGAAAGCCCAATCATGTGCATATAGCATTCCATGCCCTAGTGTTGTCGTCCGTCCTGCAGAAGGTGTAGGGTTAAAAGTTATATCTCACAAGACACGCAGAGGAAGTACAAATGTAGCTGTGGCATAGAATTGAGGACAACTGAAATCATAACGGGATAGAATGGTGGTTGGCGCCATTCGAATCTGTTTATTCGATATATAGGTAGTTTGTGTTGGCCCTTTACGAATCACAATGTTAAAATATACAAAAACCAGATCCTTGCGAAATGTTTGACTATAAAAATTAAGTCAGAAATAAAGAAAAACAATGTTAGCTTACATAATAACGTAATGATTAAATACAGATAAATGAGATTAATAATTACGTATTATTTTTTTACGTTGTGTACGATTTACTATATTCTGTCCATTAGAATAGTACTAAAAATGTTTGTTTCTAACGTAATTTCAGCTCTTATAGATTTAAATTATTTGTACCTATTCAAAAGGTAAATAACTTATAGATAGGTTTTAATAGAAATCTATTCGATATTCATCGATATTGTACTTGTATATTTTGAAAGTCACATTCCTTATTGCAGGTGGTCTTAAAATACATTTTTTCTTCCAATATTACAGTCATAACTATCGCTTTTTATGTGTTACTGTGTTTAAATATTCTGCCTATTTTCATTCCTATGTATATTTTACACTTGCATTATGTTAACCTCTTCTTGAATTGCAGTTTTCACAGCTGCATATATGCATTGGAAATAAAATATCCTTTAAAAATAATTCGCGCAATTTGTCGGTTCTCTTATTTTGTTGTTATTATTTTTAATATCATGCTGATTATGCATAGCATGCAAGTGAATAAAGCTCGTCAATACGTTATTAATACACTTATCACGACCGAATACTTCGTGAAATTGCAGGAAATTCCGACTTAAGCAAATGCACATATGTATATATGGAAATTAGGAAAAGGTAAACCAAAAATAGTATTTATCAACATTTCCTATTTATTATAAGACCTTCATCAAGATGATTGTCTGAAAATTAAAAAAATGCAAGTACCAGATGTACGATAATCACAAGAAACCATCTATTTTCAATACCTGGTTAAAATAATTAATCATTAAAACTAGTTTCAAATCCAAATACGTGTTATCATAATCCAAGATAATAATTCAATAGACAAGTAAACTTTTTCCAAAATATTGCTATACAAAGAGAAAATAACTGTTGCTTACTTACATTCAAAAAGATAATAATAATAATAATGATGATAATAATACAACTAATGATGATATTAATAATAATAAATATCACAAACATAATAATAATGGAGAACAAACACATGGAAGCACAAAACAACAGAACCGGGGAAAATACAACCGCACGAGAGAGGCGCAAGCATAGGCTGACGCCACGAAAATTATGGACAGAGAGTCGAGGAGGGAAAGCGCAAACCAGACCTCCACTGGAAGAGCGCGGACAGCTCTGGGACCTTGGGAAGGCTTGTTGCCACTCGGGCCCCAAAGGGGACCAATGGCCCTTATCAGCGGGAAATCGTTGGTAGGTGGCTGTTGCGATTACCGCAAGGTCATCAGCAGTGATGAACGAAAATAGGTGGAGCATACTGGAAGTCTGAGGAGACTAGTTGTCACTCAGACTCCAGGGAATACCACAGGTTGTCGGCAGTGGGCGATCACTGACGATGACCAGTGTGATAACTCCTAGTGAGTAAATACTACTACTACTACTACTACTACTACTACTACTACTACTAATACTAATAATAATAATAATAATAATTCTAAGCATATTAATAATCATGATCATAATAATAACCGATCTTGAGGGGGCTTTCTCCATAGTTCGGCTCTGTGCCACCTCTGGCTGCAGTTTGAAGCAAATGCATTAATGAACATTGCCCCAATTCCGTAGAAGAATAAATAAGTTGTGAAAGAAGAACTATTTTCTGTTGTAACTGCGTATAGCGATAACACAATTATGAACTTCTTTTTAAAGCAATTATTTATCTGCCCTGATCTAATGGCGAACACCTTTGTACGTTTTCAATCAGACCTGACGATGGCATTCGATCCTTTGTTTCATGGAAGGTAGAAACACAAATCAATGTATAGAACACCTTTGCCACCATCGATTAGGAATTGGAATTTCACTGATGCTTTCAATATTTTTCCTCGGAATTGGTCGATCCGTTTGGCGCCAAACATAATTGATCAGATAAGTCCATGAATATCATCTTACATAGATTTAAAGGAAATAATCATTTATATATATATATATATATATATATATATATATATATATATATATATATATATAATTTTGATTATGGGAGACAGATAAGATGTTAATGATATTTTGTTAACGGCGTGAAGAAAATAACAAATTAGCAAATGAAAAAAGTAAAACACCGCAGCATTCAATGAAAGTGGCAGAAATAATGATGTGCTGCCTATATATATATATATATATATATATATATATATATATATATATATATATATATATATATATATATACATAATTTAGATCAACGTTCTCAAAGAAACCTAATGTTTGAATAGATTTCTTCTGCCAGGGAAGGTTTACGAATGGCAATAGAAAACAGATTCCTACGTTTCCTAAATGCTGTTTGTAATGTCTCTATGTCTCTATGCAAGACCTAAAAACACTATTATATATCTTCTGACACATGATGGATTTGGCAGAGTCCAATGACGCAGAAGAATAGTGACACAGGGATCCTACCTTTCCCCGTCGAATTGTGTATGAAACGTGCTGGTTTATACTGGTCAACAAATGAAAGGAAGACCGCCCTATATAGACAGCATCCCACCGGCATTTAAATTGGTAAACAGTATTACTATAATTGGTAGAGGGCACACTATCCTTGCGTAAGGATTCAAAATATATCTTGTAGGATACACTAAACGTGTGGGAACAGATTAGAAGCAATTCGTGATGCCTGCAACAATTTCCCCTTTTTTTTTACTATTTCCCAAGGTTGTTTAAAATGAATGTAATTTGGAAGGGCCAAATATTTGGAGGGATTTGAAGTAAACATTTTTTGGAGAATGCAATCATTAATAAAGTCTTCAGGGTAACCATTATAAATGAATATTTCCCTAATCCTATTCTTGTTCAAATCCAATCTACTAATTGAACATATAATAATAGCTCAAATGTACCAAAGTGTAAATCAAGTCTGCCTTTCTAGATTTCGATACAAAAGTGAATCATAACAATATACATGTATATTTAGTTATGTATATTTAGGCGACAGATTATTTATGCAAGATTCATTAGGTTCTGCAGAGTTTGTTCTTTTTATTATCAACACGCATAACTAAATATCCTTTAATACTGACAATAACGCCCTATCCGTCTTCCATGATTAAAATACAACTAAAATAAAAAATAAGAAAAAACAAAACAAATATATATATATATATATATATATGTGTATATAAAACGATACCAATGCAATCTTTACTCATTTGTGAAGCAACGTACAATAGTACATTCATAATCACGAAGCTTTAGTTTGTATTGTGCACTTTTACAAATAAATACTGCAAAATATACTCGTGAAATGTCTTAATACAATAATGGAAAACTATATAATGTGATCATATATATATATATATATATATATATATATATATATATATATATATATATATATATATATATTCCTCATCTGTATATTATATATATATATCAATGAAGCAACCAAAATGACAACAGATATATATATATAAATATATATATGACTAATCTTATTATATATTTTTCATTCTTTATTTTTTATTTTCTTATTTCTACTTTTTATACTATTTTTGTCTTTATTTTTTATCTTTAGTCTTTTATTTTTTAACTCATTTTTCTAGTTCTACCCTTCATATATATTTTGCCTCATTGTTTATATCTACGGTCATTAAATTAAACATCTAAACCCTGATATTTTAACCCCTTATCCTAACATTCGTTAACTTACCCCCACTCCTTTCTTCCCCTTTTCTAGTTGAATCCTAATTCGCGCTAACTTCCAATTTCAACTTTACGTTTCACCCCCCACTTTCACACTCTTAGTTTTATCCGCATTCCTTCACCGCATCGCTCCCTTTCTCCCCCCCCTCTCTTTCCTCGTACCCGTCCCTTTCTCCCCCCACACACCCCTTACCCCTTCCTCTCCTGCCTACTGGTCGCATATTATATTCTTGTTTTCACTGTCTTTGCTTTTCTTCATTTATAGCCGGCTTTCTCAACTGGGCAGGCTTTAAATATTCTCGCTGCCCCATTTTCCCCACTTTAAAACACTTTCCTTTGTCATCTCTGCCCGGGAAGTATCTTTAATGGCGAATATTTTCCACCTTAATCTTCTCTGACGCCTGCCTGCATCATAGAATGTACCTTTTATTGGACTTTTTACCCTTTGTGGATTTTCTATTTTCGCCGTACCTGAAGTTGTGGCTTCTTGGAATTTAACTTTGAAACCTCCCTCATTACTTCTCGTGCCTCTAACAACCTACCTATCTACATCTTATTCTCTCCGCTGGACTCTTCGACACCGGACTTTTTGGCAATCGGGTATTTGCTTGCACCCTGGCACAGTTTTGCCCTGCGTTTCTTTCCCTACAACTTTTATTTCATTTTTTCAAATTTTAAATCTTGGCTATTGCCAACTTATCTATCCCAGCGACTTCCTCTGATGATAAGATTTTGATCTTTGAAAAGCCTGGCTTAAGGAAAATTTAACTTGAATAAATTGCCTTTTTTCGATATATACCTTGCTTTGAACTTTTTAATTGAATTTTGATTTGGCTTTTGCTTTCTCTAATTCCTTTCCATTCTTCTTCATTTCTACCTGCTCTATCCTGGATATTGAGCTGTATATCTTCAAATAGGGTTTTACCTTTCCTAAAAGTTTGCTTTTAGTACACCTCTTTATAAATATATATATATATATATATATATATATATATATATATGTATATACATACACATATATATGTGGGTGTGTGTATATATAAAAACACAATATATATATATATATATATATATATATATATGTATATACATAATATATACATGTGTATATTCATACACATATATATGTGGGTGTGTATATATAAACACACAATATATATATATATATATATATATATATATATATATATATGTATATATATATATTAGAGAAAGCTTGAGTTACAGAACACAAACAAGTGCGATATTATTAAGAGATCACATGATATAAAATGGATTTTTAAATAAATCAAACATTATAAATTCCCAAGACCGCAGAAGAAAATACGTTCAAAGGTTAAACGTGTTATGTCAAGCAGAGCGAATATATATATATATATATATATATATATATATATATATATATATATATATATATGATATATATAGTAAAAATGTATATTCTTACACACAGTTTTAGTACACATATGCATGCATTCATCGTTTAGCTTCAGCATGAACTCAGTTGAAACTCGCCAAGCTACGGTCTTGAAATGGAAGGAGATTAAAAAAACATGTTACAAGAAGCAAGGTCACATGACATGTGTTTGGAATAAACAAGATTTTTAAAAATAACAGTTACGTTTCTATTTATATATTTTTTTGTATAAGTATTTTTTATATTTTAGATTGTCACTATGAATTCATAATTTGAGTGCATTTTGAACACGAAAAAAATTAGTTAACATTTATTTCATTTTTTTTGTATTTCAGAGTGAAATACGGGGGGTGAGTAATCACTGAAAAATAAGTGATCGAATCAAGCATCTTAATTAAGACATCCGAACCTTCGATTGTGTGTACATTTTGTCATCACCTGCGCCGCACAAAAAGTGAACACGTATACTGGCGCTTTAGGTTAACAATAACCATATGAATTGAGACACCAAGTCATAATCTAGCATTGGCATATATATATATATATATATATATATATATATATATATATATATATATATATATATATATATATATAAGTATAAAATTTTATTTATACAAGAATTTTTCCTGAAAAATTCTTGGTCTGATGAGGTTGACTTTCTTGGAAAAGTGCAACCGAAACATGTATGCACATATGTAACCAATAATGTTTGTATAAATAAAAATGTATACTTATAAACAGCTCTACTTGGTATTGAGCACTTTTTATAAACACTTGAGTTTCTACGGATTTACAGAAACTAATACAATACATGTACGATATATATATATATATATATATATATATATATATATATATATATATATATATATATATACTAGTTGACCCGTACCCCGGCGTTGCCCGAGAAAGTAGAATAACTGAGGAAATTCCTTACCAAATCTGTACACATTTGCTTTTGTATTGCTTATGGTTGACCCGACAATGCTAATATAAAACAGCAGATGAGACAGTTTATTGAGTAATACCACTTTTGTCATAGTTATTAGGTACAATACTGCGATTGAGATGCACGAACATGTTGATAAATAATGTTACAATCTTGATGTGCTTTCACAAATATGTCAATTTAATAAAAGCATTGAATTCATCAGAAGGACTTGACCCTTAATAGAATCGAGATCATAGAATCTGCTAGAATGTAAAAGCAGTCTAAAGAACGAAACAGAGAGTATCCGTATTATAGTTTAATCACATTTTTTAGTAAATCCTTGTTCAGTCACGTAAATTCTTATGAGTTAGTATACGTATGCATTCTGGAAATATGTGACGTGCCGATGTTCGTGTCGGCGCTTAATTGACGAATGTTCCTTAGACGTGGGTTCCGGTTATGAATTTACAAGAGGGAACTAATGCAGTTTCCGGACAGGAATTAAATAATAACGTTATAATTAAGAAACCTATGCTTTACATGGGTAGGTGGAGATTCATTAACTATTCTGTACTTTCAACAAACAATTTAATAAATAAATAAAACTATAAGAATTCGTAAACTGCATGAGCAAACTAAAAAAGCAAAATAACGTATGAACTAATATGTATTATGTTGTGTTATATATATATAAATATATATAAATATATATATATATATATATATATATATATATATATATATATATATATACATAGATATATATATATATATATATGTGTGATTTTATGAAGGCTTACCAAAGCATTCCTTTCAGGACACCAATGATCACCATTAAATATATTTTTTCTTACAAATATTATTTATTCAAATTAAAATTAAATTTGAATAAATAATATTTGTAAGAAAAAATATCTTTAATGGTGATCATTGGTGTCCTGAAAGGAATGCTTTGGTAAGCCTTCATAAAATCACATATAAATGCTCTGTACACTGTAATCGAGTATCATCGAGCTTGTTTTATTGGAACAACCCCGGTCTTCACTGAATGATATATTTTATAAGTGAAAAATCTAAATGTATATATATATATATATATATATATATATATATATATATATATATATGTATGTATCATGAGATAAATCGTTATTTAAATATATGTATATTCAAATATTTTAGTATGTACTTCAACGGTGTTTAATACATAAGTAAAGCTGTTACATACTATGTTACAAGTGTGCGGAAAAATTGGACAATAGTGTCGTTCATATAACAATGCTTAATAGTATAGCTGGTATTTGAATCATAATAATAATAATATTTTAAACTAATATAACTATTTCAATTTCAAATGATATACTTTGTTGCAATACTAAAATGTAAAAATTGCTTTGTTTACTTTACTAAAAGTAATAACTTTTCCACTTTTGCAAGTAAAACAACGTACATAAGCATAGTTTTCATATTAATTATATTCTTCTTTGTGCTCGCATTTTTCAATATGACATCACAAAGCTGTAGATTTTCCACATTTGTTGGGTGTGCTGTTTGTTAATCAACTTGTGTTTATAGTTTTACATATACAACCATAACAATATGCATGCGATACTAAGGTCCCCGTTTAAAAAGCATTTAATTAGAGAATATGTTTTCTGTCCTGATTCATTCGATAATCAACTTGATTAGAACAGACGATCGATATGACGGCTGGAGAGTTGACTGCATTTGTATAGCACAAGGTTTTAAAGAGAATGTTGACGTTCTACTGCAAATAAACTGTAAACAATAACAGCCTTTCTATGTTCTTCTTCTTTGTTTTACCTCGAAAGCTTTCCGAATTTGGGGCCTAGTAAAAACAGCAATACAGTTATAATAAGAGTACACATTCCGTAGATGCAATTAATACTACAATAACAGTTGAATATTTTTGACTTTTAATATGATATTATTTGACAGATTATCTTCTGCGGCATTGCTATACACGTTGCAAAGCAAGAGGTTCAAGGACGCATACGGCTCTCATGTCTTCGTTTGAGAACCTCTTATCTAGAGAATATGTTTTCTGTCAAGACAAATTCGATATAAAACGTGATTAGATTCTAAGTCAATATGAAGAAATGTGACGGGAATATAACCTCGTTAATAGCTGTATGCGAAACGTCCCACCGATGGAATCAAATAATCAGGCCCGGTACCCTCGGGGAATTAACTTAAGCCCTACTTTTGAGCAACGTGTCAAGATTGATGTGCCACGATGACCTTAGTGGAAGGAAGCCAAATAAATATTGAATATCATTGGAAGCTGAGATGACTTGTAAAATAGCCATGTTATCTGTCTTCAGTCGAAAAGATCGATCGAACTTAAAAAACATTAATCAGCAAACAACAATAAACCAAAAAAAATGATAGATTTGAGTTTTAAAACAAAAACAGTAAATAATAATAGTTTCCAAATCGATTGGACGTTGTAAGTTGAATGTTAACATGAGATAAAGAGTAGAAGTAGTTGTGCGGTTACTGGTCGCCCTGTTCATCAACTACACACCGATTGTTATCGCAATTTTATGCGTGGAAATTCATAAGTGAGGGTTTAATTGTACAGAAAAAAATGAAATATCCCTTTTTATATTTTTCAAATATTCTAAGGTGTTCATAAATGTTAACCTCGTTTGTTGGAATAGTTTCTTTCGGGTTTTAAATATAACTTTGAATGTAGCGTCCCGATAGGGATTTAATCATTTTTATCACATGGTCGAGTCATGTGATCTTTGGTCATTCTCAGTGTCTTTTTGTAGTCTTTATGACGGCTAAAGCGCCTGCCGTGTAGTCTCTGTTGGCATTTTAGTCGGGATCAAAGTGTAGTATCTGTTCCGATGAATACTACACCCCATAGACTGGTATTGTAGTGGCCTTCGGGGCTTGATTTACTCCGGTCTATGGGTCTGTCCTTTACAGTTCTAGGAGGTCCACCCTCCCATGGCCTTGCCTACCCTCTTTGGGGAGGAGTAAGTTTATTGCTTACTGCCCGAGGCGCCCTTACCGGGGAATGCCGACGGGGCTTCCCATACAATTTTTAATGACCACCTTCTCGGGCGCTGGCTTTTCAAATCCCACTTTCCGACCTTGTGTCACACATCTCTATTGTGGGTAGGAGGTGTATAACTCATGTAATTCCAACTATGACAGTATTCTCTTAAGCATAACAGACCTCTTTGGTTCTGCATCAATGCACCGACATATGTATTTAGTGAGGTATGTCCTTTGCCAGCTTATTTTGATAACTCTACTCAGTGTCGCTCTTTGATTCCCCTCTTATATACAGATGCCGGCGCACTAGTGAATGTAAATGATGTTCGTTCGACTCTCTTCAATGTGTTCAGGTTTAATCGCCAGAGATTCTGCTTTCTCCGATGCTTGATGCGCTTGTGATGGACGCCTTACTTCACAGGATAAATGTGAATCAGGTATTACGAAGAATCAATTTGATAGGTACTGGCACCACGTCAAGGTAAACTTCCTATGTTGAAGTTACATTGCCTGTTACGAGAAGTAAGTTGCTGACAAGAAAATAAGAATACATGAAACAGTAACAATAGGTATAATTAACTTTGACCTTGCGTATGGGGGAAAGGTGAATCTCTTCAATATCTGTTCAGCTGAACTAACAGACCATGTAAGATAGTTAGTGTCTGGGTTGATCCTGATCTTCAGCTGGAGACTAATAGGTCAGAGTTATTTTAGCAGCAAGAGCCGCAGAAAGACGGGAGACGCATATAAATCTTCCATTAAAATGTAGAACGGAAGTGCCTATTCCTCCCAGTTCTTTAATTCTCGTCGGATAAAATATGTGATCAGCATCCGACCTTTGTCACGTTTTTATTGCTTGATAAGTCTCCAAAAGTTTAATCCGGATATATGTATTAGTCTGGAGGCGGTCTAGTTAAGATTCGTCAATACATCGTTCTTCTATTCTGCCTTGATCGAATGTTTATACTTGATGAGGGAAACAGTTCACTCTGGAAAGATGAACTAAAATAGTATTTGCAGCTTCCTAAGGCATGTAGTTGAATTAGGGGCGTACATGTGACCTCGAGGCGAGTGCTCTTTTTATTGTCAGTGTCGACGAGCCTTAAAGTTTTGTTACAGCTAAAAGAAAGCTTTTCTTACATCCATATGTAGTTCCGAAAGGAATTATATTGGATAATAGTAAGGGCATCAATTCGGGATAGGATGATCTATGTATTTGCAACAACCTGTTTAATATGTCTTAGTAGATTCGCCATTTTGCGTTTTGATCCTGTGATGTTATTGAGACTTTGAGTCACGCACGTTTTTATTGTTGCATCGTACAGCCGTTGATAAAAGTGGTTGATGGTCACATGGTGCGGATGTTGAGCGAAAGTTCTTTTTTACTGGAACCTTTTAGAATATATGTTAAGGATTGCGTCAGGCGTAAGATACCTACTGCAGTGGTAAAATGATACAATATATTTTAAGCAATGTATTTCATGTAATTATTCCATGTGAAGTCTGAGGTGAAAGTCAGTCCCAGTAGTTTATCAAAGCAAATGGCTTTCTCAATTTTAGTAAAGTGAAAAACTGAGCGGTGGTGGTGGAAAATAGAAGCTTCGTTTGAGAAATATTAAAAGTAATCAGCTTCTCGTTTAACCCATAAAACGACGTCCTCCAGATCGGAAGGAACTAAATCAGAAATATATTAATAATGAATTTTCTTTGATTGTTGTCATACATGGTTGTGTCATCTGCATAAATGTCGACGAATAATCTGAGAATGTTATTTAAGAGATCATTGATACACACCAGGAAAAGAGTAGGGCAGATAATGGATTTTTTTAAGGCAATTGACACCATGTGCATCAGACATCCGCCCGATCATTTTATAAAACAATCTGAAAAAAAAAGTAGATGGTTGAGAGTATATTTCATGCGATTCTATAGCTAACCAATATGTGAAGTAAACTTTTATGATAAACAGTATCAAATTCGTTCAATATATCAAGAGCTATTGCTCTAGGAATGAGGCCGTTGCCAATATATTCGCTCATCCGGTATGCTATTACTGTCAGCACATCAGCTGTTGATCTTTCAGGGCGAAATGCATATTGCTTATCACTGTTTTGGACGAGCTGATTGACAACTTCTTGATATATAACAGATTCAAGTAACTTACACATGATGCACAGAAGACTAGTTGAACTGTACTGAGATGCAGAAGATCGCTATTCATTATTTTTAATATTAAGTAAAGTGATCATGTTTAGCAAAGTGATGGTAAACATGTCTCTTTTGAGCCACGATTGAGCAGCTATGTGAGAATAGGATCAAGTTCTGGTTGCAGATTTTTAAGCATTATGATAAGAATGTTGTCAGGACCAGCTTTTGAGCTGGGATTCAAGTTCTTTATACGTTTGCCAACTTCTCGAACATATATATATATATATATATATGGATTTCGCTCAGAGTGTTTTTTAGTCATACTGAGGAAATTCAGGAGGTAGGCGACCCTGGTCGTAAAGGGTAAAATCTTATGCTAATGATTTTTCAAAAGTTTGGCTTGATCAGATGCCGAGAAAATCACCTCTTCTCCATTGATGAGGGTTGGAATATAGGTGACACATCTGTTCAGGACCCTGTTTGTCATTTGCCGAATGTTGTGGGAACACAGCCTCTGCTCAGCCACTTAAACTTAACGAACAGGACATATGAGTGTCTTGCGTTTTCTATCACTCTTTTGTAGCGGTTGCTGGCAATCCGTATTTGGTTTCAGAACATCTATTTCATTGAAAGCAATTACAAATAGTGGTGTATGTGATAAATAGCGGTGCCACATTCTTGGGTGTACCACGACTGTCAGTTTGGTTTATGTTGAACATTTTTGGATGGTGTATAAAGCTTCCAAAGCAAACAATTCACCGATCAGTTAAGTTGGATGCGATACATGACACATTTTGCAACCATTAAATGCACATTTTCATGATACTGGTCAAGGGTTGATTAATAGTCAGGGTCACTAGATATGAGTGGCCTGACCCCTCTTAGTAAGCTGTGGCACACACAAGGAATCGATCCGTGGTCGAAGCAATCTAATATGGGGTTTCATTGGCGTTTTTAGTTTATCTGCGGTAATCGCAAATAGTAGAACCTCGGTCAATCACGACAGATAATACGTTATCCTAGCAATCCGGAAATTGTTGTGTCTCTACTCAGTGCTCTGTTTTCGGTCCCGACTGATAACTTCGACATGGTATGATATGACGTCGTCTCACCTGTTTTTGTCGGTCGTGGTGGGGACGAAAAGCCGATGCGTTGTTTCGTCTTTGTAAGCTGAACAATACCTGAGACACGCTGTGATTTGCCTATTTCATATGTATACGTCGAAAATCCAGCACATGTAGTATAAAAAAATACAAGAAAATGGTAAAATCAACAGACAGTCCGAAAAACTAAAAAAACACAACGAAGTTCTTGGATTGTGTTCAAGATAATATAAAATTCTCATTATATACAGGAGTGTTCTTCGTAGATAAAAGGGGTAGTGTCTCTGCTTTCAGGGTGTTCGGATTAATTCAATTTGCAACTTCTTAAACTTTTCAATGCGGGCGTATTAAATTTGACACTAATTAACTCTTTTCTGACTGTTTAATTTGCTTTGCACATTATACGCCCAGAGATAGTTACTCGATGTCCACCGGGCGAATATTTATTTCATGGAAATCGCTCTAGACAAGGTATGAAGTCACTTGATGTAATGAGCTAAAAAATACTACTTCAATATCAGAAACTGACCAACGATAAGTTCTAGATAGATAAATTCTTACACAGAAAACAGCATTTTTCCCCATTTGTCAGAAACATCGCTCATGGATATCGAGGACTAAATGACAAAATCAGGGAAGTGAGAGTTACGATGCTGGTGAAAGTAAACCCAAGGCCCACTTTCTCCTTGCGTTGTAGCTATTACGCGTTTTGATTGATCGCTGTCTACAAAGCTCAACCCCCTGGGAGGGGCCAGCCGCGTCAATCACCTAAGACTCGGATTAGTTTTTACTACTATTCTGTCACGCACCACATTTTTCTCGGCCGATAATTCTATCACTCATGACATATATTTCCTCGAGTCACAGCTTAAATACGCGTTATTCGATGTTTGAACTCAACCCGTTGACAAAACAATACTATTCTCTGTTTTGATTCTTTTTCACCTCGTGTTAATAATATTTTTTTATTTGTTCAGTACACTCTTTCAAATGTGCCTTTTGTCGCACTAAATCTTTCGTGGGGTCCAGACACAATTCTACATACAAATACATTTCAACAATTAAGAATATTAGGTATATCAAAACATGCTGATTTTCAAAAACAGATGCGGAGTGGCTATGTGGAAGTGGATAAGAACGCGGAATAACTATTGAAGTGAATCATGACCTCCTGGGTTCGAATCCATTCCATTCTCAAACATCACAGTCACTTATGGATTTTGGTAATATATACGCTGTCCTTCATGTAAGTATCTCATTATGTCAAGAATCAGGGAGACTAATGTCAACAACTAAACTTAGCTTGTCAAAAGAAATCTCACAATATAAATGTATACGTATCTATTTTGATAATGTAAAAATAAATAACATCTACACGAACATGCAGTTCTAAATTACTGTAAGAGTGTTCTTTTATTCAGCTATGTCTTGAGAAAACGTATATGTCATTCTATTCCTGAACTGTTTAGCAAATACTAGTATCCTCAAATAAAGATTATTTATTGAAAGCATGTAGGTTTCTATTCATCTATGTACTATTGTTCTATAACAATGTTCTTTTAGTGGTGTGCACACCGAAGAGATTAACGAATATCGAAATGGTCGTAATGATGTATTTGAAACGATCGTAGATTATTTCAAATTAATGTATTGTGTTAGTGTAAAACAAATATTAGTTACTTTTTCTCATATCAGTTCAGAAAAGAAATAAAGACAGAAGTCAGCATGCATAACAGATAAAATGGCTATTTTGAAGCGATTAATTTTGTCAGGGTTTCGTAACGAGACGAGTAAACATAATCAACCGTGCAAAATTCCGTCGTATATCAGACAATTTCTTCAGCAATATTATATGATGTTAAATAGGTAATCTATTCAAATTGCATTTTTAATGAATACTGTTTGATTTTATTATTTGTGTTTTATTCAATTATAAAACAAGATAATCGCTACAAACCTAAACTGATAAACCATATAATCTCCACCAATATTCGAAACGTGTAAAAATTAATGTTACTCATTTAATAAATGTTAGTCTTTTTCAGGAAGTTTTTGAAGTCATTCAGATCAAATCAGTTTACAAATAAAGATTAAAGCAGCATTGTCGGAACAAAAATATAAAATGTTGGTTTAATTAATAAGTTAACCTACAAACAATACGGTAATTATTTAATTGCAATTTACAAAATCTACTTTTAAAAAGTCATTTTATAAAAACAGCGTGGAAAGCACAACGCTAAAAAAAGCGAAAGTAATGATAACGTTTATTTTCATAACTAGTATTTATAGTACACGTTATATAACTTCTTTAAATTTACAACGCCAAAAGTTAATGATCTGCTCACAAAGAAACTTTAAATTTGCAGAGAATATTAAGCAGCATAAACTATTGCAATAATGTATGGGAAGTGCATCGATCCCTAGCAGATGGATCGTTAAGAAAAAACAGTTGTCTCTCGTTGACTCGTTGTTAAAAAGACAGTTTCATCGATTATAAAGTGATGTATTTCAGCAGTGATAACGGTAGCTGGCGTAGAGATCATGTTCATATGTTATGCTTTTGGTTTGTAGCAGCAAAGATAAAAACTATTAAAAAGAATAGAAGATAACCTCTATTATTTGCTCAGAGATTTGGTTTACTTTTGACAGAAATCTACAGCTAATACATGGAGACGAACTGTATTTTCTACGTCCAGTCCTTGAATAGCTAATGACTACTTCAAAAAGGGGCATCTGATAACGTTGATAACTCCCACGGGATACACGCAAACTCTATTCTCTGCTACGTACTTCATCTCATGAGATAACTTGCGGTACACGTCAGAATAACTTATCTTCCAATGGAACGTTCTAGTTTCTAACTTATTTAAACCTTATGACTTACTTTCAGTTTTTAGCATGTATTGTATCCACCGCAGTCAGACATCACTAGATTAGGATTTCCGAATTTATGCTCTGGTACTTATATTTTAAAAATGATTTCTGAAAACAAACATCCAGTCAGCTTGAATATATTAAGTTACTAGATTAAAATCTCTGTTAAAAATACCATTTGAATGATCAAATTTGTTTTTCAAAAACGGTAATTATACTCCTAAAGAACAAAATCGCTTTCGGAAAAATTTCAATGCTCGTATTTAATCTTTAAACATTGAAAGTTTTCAGGTTTAGAAAATTGAATTATCAAGGTTAACGTTAACAATTCAAATGCAGACAAAATAAAGGTTCCTCTATTTAAGGATTTTAATTATTATATAAGTTTTCCATGAACAATTATAACACTTAATTAATTATTTAGTCAGTAATTAGTTTGTGATCACGGATCATGATTCTGAGAAAGAAAGGAAACGCTTCGTTGTTTTACTCAAAGCAGATTTGCTCTTAAAATAGCAATTTCTATGATAGGGTAAATAATCACTGCTTCAGCATTAACAAAACAAGAAAAACTCAAATTCGCAGAGAAAAGAAAAAAAATACAATTCGATTATACGATTTTGCAAAATTACACATTTATTTAAAATTGAGATTATCTTGTCAACAAGTGTGGCTTCGTTTTGCTAAATGATTTCAAATGATTAACATGATATATATATATATATATATATATATATATATATATATATATATATATATATATATATATACACACACACACACACACACACACACACACACACACACACACACACACACGGCACAATCACGTTGACACACCGGTTCCCGTTAGATCACCGAAGTTAAGCGGCGTCGAGCCTGGCCAGTACTAAATGGGTGACCATTTACGAATACAAGGTGATGTATGTGCTCTCTGCTTATCTCGGCATTGTTTCCAGTCGACTTGTACTATTGCAATTGGAATCAAGCAATGCCGACTCAGGAGAGCGGTTGTCAGTGATTGCACAACCCTTGCAATTACAAATTCACGCGCGGGCAGCCCCAGGCGGGGGACTAATACTTCGAAATCGACGGGAGAGTCCATCATATATATATATATATATATATATATATATATATATATATATATATATATATATATATATATATATAAAGTAGCTGTCGTACGTAGGTAAACTATAAAAATAGTTTTATATATATTTATGGTTCGAGATTATTTTATTATATATAGTTCTAAATGTCGTTATTTGAGTTGTAAAATACTCGGAATCCGGGGTTTCGAATCGCATGACCAGTAGCTATATATCTATGCTAATGAGTCATTATTATAAACGTATACGTACATAGATATTAAACAAACCATATATATATATATATATATATATATATATATATATATATATATATATATGTATATATATATATATATATATATATATATATAATATATATATATATATATGAAGGTTTATAAATAAAAGATAACTTTTAGCGAATTAGACTTATTGTGAGATGAGGAAAGCTCAATATACTGGATAGTGCAAAAATAAGGTGAGTCAATGAAAAATAGTTAGACCTGTAAATGGAAACATATCAATATCTTCAGTTGTTCAGAACAAGGAGCATTTACTAAATAAAAATAGTTAATCTTCTTCCATTTCAATTGCATTCCTTAAGCACGGCTTTTCAAAGATAAAATTATTATCATCAGAGGAATTAGAGATTGATCAGTTGACGGATAAGAACAGTCAATATTCAAATATCTCTACTGATCAATCTCTACTTCCTCTGATGATAATATTTTAATCTTTGAAAAGCCGTGCTTAAGGAATGCAATTGAAGGAGAAGAATAATAAATTTTTATATTTACTAAATGATCCTTGTTCTTAACAACTGAAGATATTTATCTGTTTCCGTTTACAGGTCTAACTATTTTTCATTGACTCACCTTATATATATATATATATATATATATATATATATATATATATATATATATACATATATATATATATATATAGAGAGAGAGAGAGAGAGAGAGATATGTAGAAGGATAAAAAGGAATTAGAAAAGCAAAAGTCAAATCTGTTTTCAATTCAGTTGCCCATAGCAAGGTATATTCCGCAAAAGGCAATTTATTCAAGTTACATTTTCCTTAAGCTAGGCTTCTCAAAGATTAATATCTTATCATCAGAGGAAATCGCTGGGATAGATAAGTTTGCAAAAGCCAATATTAAAAATTTGAAAAAGTAAAATAAAGAGTGTAGGGAAAAACCAGAAGGCAACACTCTGCCCGAACGCAAGCAAATATCCGATTGCAAAAAAGTTCGGAGTCAAAAAGTCCAGCGGAGAAAGTGAAATGTAGATAGGTAGGTCGTTAAAAGGCACGAGAAATGACATGAGAGGATTCAGAGTTAAATTTAAAAAAACACATCTTCAAGTGCGGCGAAGATAGATAGAATCCAGAGGGTAAAAGGTCCAATAAAAAGCACGTTCGTGGATGCAACAAGGCTTAGTAAAACGTGAGGTGGAGAGTATACGCCATTTAAAAAAGACTTCCTGGTCCGAAAATCATGAAATAGGTTTAAATTGGCAAACAAACAGCGAATTAATATTTAAAGGCTAAACCAAAATTCCAGCTTGCCTGTTGAAAAACAAGACTAGTCTGAAGAATGGCAAAAACTCATATGCGAACAGTAAGCAAGAAAGGAAAGCGTACGGGGTGTGAGGGAGGAGAAGGGTGCGGGTGCGATGAATAAGTGCGATTTAAAACTAAGAGTGTGAATGTGAGAGGGTATGTCGCTTAAAGTTGAAAGTGGACGTTAGCGCGAATTAGGGTTCAACTAGAAATGCGAGAGAACGTGTGGGGGCAAGTCAAAAAGTGCGAAGAGGGAGAATTAATATACCAGAATGTATCGGGAGGGGGATATGAACAGGGGTATAGGGGTTAGGTGTTTAAACAGATGACATTACTTATAAACAATGAGGCAAAATATATTTGAAGGGTAGAAGTAAAAAAAACATAAATAGTAAATATAAAAATTAAAAATAAAAATAAAAGTACAAATAAAAATAATTAAATGAAAAAAATAATAAAATTAGTCTTAGGCTCGCAAGGAAAATTATGGATTAACAGATGAAGAAATATATAAATTGGAATCCGGGAGTGAGTGTTAGAATAAGGAAAAGGTAATTTGACCTCGAGTAAATACTCGGAATGGAAATCCTCAAAGCGGTTAAAGATTTGGGTTGAAAAAAAATGTTGTTACGGGACGCTAGGGGTTTTTGGATGTAGGAAAATACAACTTTGAATAAAAAAATTTCAGAATAAGATATATGGAAGTTAATTAAGAACATTATTAAATAGGTTAATGATGGCAGAGAGAATTTGATACATACTTTGGTTTAAATAGTGACAATAATTTAAACCAGAGTGAAAATGGGGATGGCAGTTAAGAGTAAATATTATGGAGGTAAAAAGGTGTACAGTGAGGGCGGGGGTCGGGATTGAGCAGGTTCCGAGAGAAGTTAGCGAGGGGCGAGGTGATCGAAGGGGGACTAATCGAGGCTATTAAAAGAGTGAGAAGAAGAAGTATTTAGAAGTTTAACAGGAGGGAAAAACAGTAATTAGAATGCACAGAGAAAACGGTGAGCAGTTCGATATCGAAGTATGCCAAGGGGATTAAAAGTAGATTAGGCGAATCATCGAGTAAAAAAGAGGGCTAGTGTCTAATTCAAATAAAGTGGGTTAGTTATCAAGTTGAAATGGAAGATTAGAAGGTTGGATGTGTTGATGAGGGGTGGACGAGAGTATTAAAGGAAGTTAGAGGAAAACTAATAGATATCATATAAAGGTTATACGATTAAGGAAGTTTAGTACAATGGTTTAGTGGGAGAACGGTACTAAAGTTAAGGGGATTGTATAACTAACGGAATTTATGGGTAATTTTTTAAAGTTAAGAGAAAAGCTAAAGGAATGAGGGAGATATATGCAGAGTTATAGAACTAAAGGAATCAGAACTATCGGATAAAAAATCCGAAATGTAGGGAGGTTAAATCCGAGATGTAGTGAAGGTAGTTAATAAAATGGGGGAGGGGTGTCTGGGGGATTACTATGGTTGTTATACTTAAATTTATGTCTGCAACTGGAGATAAGTTCATTCTTAGAATTAATAAAATTGTGAGATTTAGTAACAGTAGCTATCATAAAGGTTTCCAATGTACAAAGTTGGCAGTGGGGTGCACCCGGGGTATATTATTTTGACTTTTTAAGTGTTGACCAGTGAAGTGAATAGGGGGTATTTTTAAGATTGAGATTTCTAATTAAATTGGAGAGTGAAGTGCCAGTGCTATTATCGTTGCTATTTTTAAAGGAGTAGATATGGTTAGAGATCCTAGTCTTAATGGGGAAAGCGGATGCCCCAATGTATGTATGTATGTATGTATCTTAAAATGTGGTGCTATAGTTGCATTAAAATTGCTAGTGGTATTAAATGAGATTTGGGTTTGGAGATTCAGGTTATGTGAGGGAGATTGGTTGAAGTCGTAGGGTCGAGCGGATATGGGGGAAATGTCAGTTAGCCCAATGGCACTATCTATTATTGGGGGTAGATGGTTAGAAGTATGGCTGTATTTGGCCGGGCTTTGGAGAGAAACGGATTGGGGTTGTGGAGAAATGTGGAATCCGGGTGGAGTGTTGGAATTGTGATTGCTCACAGTATTGGTGGAACGGGGGAATTATTTCACAGTTCAAGCATATATAATGTCTTTTTGTACACAATCGTTGTTTAAGGGACAACCTCTGGGTTTACGGCAGTTGCAACTACTGAGGGGTACGGTGGGAGGTAGTTGTTGGATATGCTTGATTTTCTGATTGTTAGAGGTTATGATAGTTTGTCTAATATTGGGCATTGTAGAATAGGATATTTAAATAGAGTTTCTGTTAAGAATAGTGCTATATATGTGGGGGTACTTAAAAGATCTGTCTATAATTTATACAAACTTTTTAGGTATATTTGTTTTGACATTACCGCTGAAAGGCGGATGGAACCAAATGTTATTCTTTCTTCTAAGTTTTTTACTATCTGCTCTATTCTGGATATTGAGCTGTATACTTTTCACAATAGGTTTTACCTTTCCTGAAAGTTCGCTTTTAGTTCACTACTTAATATATATATATATATATATATATATATATATATATATATATATATATATATATATATTAAGAAAGAAAGATGAAGATAATGAATTAGATAAAATTACATAAAAGTGCATAAATTTACATAAAATTAATACACATTTATTACATCGAATATTCAGATTCAAGGAGTTACATTAATCCTTAAACCATGTTTTTTCAAAGATAAAACTCTTCTCGTCAGAGGATAACATTTGGTAATGTGGTATTTATAATAAATAAATATTACCGAGTTTTTTTTCACTTTGAAAAATTGAAGAATAACACTTGTATTTATTTTATGTAACTTTATGTAAGTTTATGTAATTTTATATAATTCTATGCAATTCTTTATTTCAATATTTCCTTCTTTAAAATTGATTGCTCTACTCAACGTATTGAGCTTTACTGTATCGCGATAGATCACTTCACGATACTTCAATTATCGTTAATGCTATCATCATTAGTATATATATATATATTTATATATATTAAACTATTTTTTATAGTTTACCTACGTACGACAGCTTCAATCAGCGTTGCGAAATAACAATCTCAGACGGTCACAGGGCGCGGAGACACCTTGAATATGTAAGCGTTCATTAGGCTATCCGATCTTTTCACGTGATAACATATAAATTAAGTAATGTTTACACTGAAAGCGGTAAGTATGAATACCAAGCCATCTGATAATACTCAACGACAGAGTCGGAGTATTGCACCGGGGCTTCAGGTGAATGCCTATTTTTTATCTCTCTGAAAGTGCTTCACATTCACATTTAGTGGCTACTAATGATATTAAATTATTTTTTTAAATAGTTTCCATACGCAGGACGTCGTTAACATCTTACTGCTCTCTTCAGCGTGCAGAATTTTATGAAATATTTTAATTATCATTATCATATGCATTCCTGTTGGGTTCATGTATTTAGTTAATTATGTTGGCTTTATCTAATGAGGTTTATGAATCTATTATAGGATCTGTGCGACGGACGAGAGGTAGGTCTTAAGCATCTATAATTCCTTTAATTTTGTGGAGGTTGATAGTTATATATTTAGGTGGTAAATTAAAGAGATGCATGTATTTACCATGAGTGAAATTTAAAAAGGATATCGGGTATTTACTAAGTAATGGTATATATGTGATGGATGGGGTAGGTTGTATTAGAAATGGTAAGTGTTATATAGGTCTGGTATGTGCAATATATCCGGGGGTGTTATGTTGTATATGAAATTAAAAATATAATTTAGGAAAAGTCTTTGAGGGATTGGCTATTTTATATGTTTTTTTTTTTAATTTTTAATTTTATTTCATGGTATTGAATTCATAAGTCTTTAGGAGGAATCAGTGAGTTATGTATTATAATTGGAAGTTCATTGGGTTTGCAGAACCTTTTTGTGTGGACATTTTCTGACGACTTCTGTTTTGAGTTCATGCATTTCATGGAAGTGTTGTTGATTGCTTGTGGAATCATTAATTTCTCAGTAGTAGTACATATGGGGGTGATATATATATGAATATATATATATATATATATATATATATATATATATATATATATATATATATATGTATTGAGTGCTTTTGACAGCTTGCTCATATAACCATCGAATTTCCCACTCAAACGTCTATTTACTCTATCATTTCCAGACAATGAGACATCGGTGCGCGCTTCAACTGCTGCTAAGTTAACTAATACTTTGTTATTGGTGTTCGAACTGTGTGACCGGCAGAGATTGTTTCGACCAGTACTGATGATTGCAGATTTGACATATTGTTTATATAGGTTCATTTTATAAATATGATTCATAAATAAGTATATATATGTAATAACATTTGATTCGCACCTTATTGTATTATTTAATTTTATATTAGGCTATTAATGCTCTATCCGATATATTGAGCATCAGTTTTTTTATCCGGATGTTTCATGAATTAAAAAATATTAGTTGCCTCTTATATATTTTGTTGGATGAACTTATATATATATATATATATATATATATATATATATATATATATATATATATATATATATATATATATATATATATAAGGTGTGTTGATCAAACAAATTATCACAGGATTTATATCAGTTCAAACAATTCGAACACAAAATATATTTGGCGTCCGATCGTTTCTGAAACTATTTACAATATTATATGTTGTATTATACTTCAGATGATTAAAAAGGGTATTCTTCGGTGCACGCATAATATCACAAATAGAAATAAAAATATCAAATTTCAGTATTATTTAAAACTATTTATATATATGAAAATACTACGGAAAAGAAACCATGTTATTATAGAATTTAATACCACGAAATTTATAAAATCAATAATGATAATAATAATAAATAATATATAGAATTTAAATACGAATGAATAAAATAGAATTAAGATAATAAAAATACAATAATAAAACCTAAAAACAAATAAAATGAAGTAAAGATTCAAATAAGGAGATATTAAATTCACTTGAATATAAAGAAAACTGATAACAGTAAACATATATAATGGATATATAATATCTAAACAAGTTGAATCAAGTAATTAAGAACGAATATTTGTAATATTCTGTAATAAATAGTTAAGAGCTGTATGTTGTTGATAGTGTTCGACGCTTCAGGGGAACTGTATGAGATTTAAATTTTACTACAGTTATATAGTAATTATATATATATATATATATATATATATATATATATATATATATATATATATATATATATATATATATATATATACTAGCAGAGCTACACGCTGTTTCCTAGGTTAGTGTGGGATACCATTATGCAACATCATGGTAAGGAGAGTTTACGCTTTAGCGGTGTCAAGGTTTTTTTTATGATGTCATTTACCTGGGATACAGTGATGATCAGGTTTTCAAATACGACTTCGTTTCGTAATTGGAATTTAAAGAGGGGGTGATTTCCTTAGTCTGATATCGAGTTTAAGGCAACACTTCATCAGTTGGCGTGAACACTGCATCATTGTAGTGGATAATTGTTGATTGTCTAATGTTTACCACACTAATGTAGACTTTACAGAAATCGCCTATTAAATTGCTGAAATCGAAAACAGTACTATCTCCCTAACAATTAGGCTTAATGTTCAACGTGTTCTAATAAAGGTTTAAGTATGAAATAATATATTACTCATTAATATGAGTCTTACTTTAACTGACCATGCATTTTCCTATCTATTACGTTCAAATTAAATATAGTTTGCTTTTTAAATAACGATAATATTTTGAACCAATTTTAATGGGGTTCGTTTATGGTATGTGTTTTATTACATTGTACCCTGCAACCTTTTTACTAGAATTTTTTGAATAATATGAATTACTTTTAAAATATAAAATAAAAATTAAGTTTAAACTGATCGGGTGCGTTAATCAATTTTTTTGGTCATTACATATTTTAATGTATCTTGTTTCTACTCGACCAAATTTCAATCTGTTTATGTCAAAAGGTATCTTACATTGTGTACGAACACGCATCACACTTAATTAAAAACTGAATAAGTGACAAAACAATGTTTCAGCCGCGAGTTACCGAAATAGAAACTCAAGAATATTTAACTGTTGTGTATGATATGTTCCATGATAAAGAAACAACTTTTAAGAAAAAAAATCAACATAAGCTTCTTCTAGGATGATACAATAACTCAAAATATGCCTCATTTTTCCATATCACTTCATCATTAAAGTAAACTTTTATTTGTTGGAGCATAGGCTGGATGCAGGCGCAATAGGAACAGCAATTCATGTACTTTTACCACCGTTGTGACTGACTTCTGATATTGTGCATTGTCTTGGTGAAAAAGCAGTATTCCATTCATTTGTTATTTTGTCTTTTGGCGATTACTACTCTCAAACGAAACAATAATTCGCTTCTTTTTCTAGACGGAAATAGATGAACAAAATAGCTTGCGTACTACAACAAACGGAGTCCAAATCCTTGCGTACTGATGTTAGCGTCTTTTATAGTTTTGCAGCTGTCTATCTAACCCAAACTACCTATTTGACACTGGGGTAACATTCATCATCCATGTTTCATCCATTGTAATATATTGACGCAGAAACTCATTATTTTGAATAGGAACAGTTACAAACATCGATGTGAATCGTTGCCGCGTTGTTTTTGATTGACTGCTACCAAATACGGCACCCATTTGAACACAGCTTTTTTATACGATCTCATAACTTCAGCTCCTCTGCTGCTCAAGCAACTTCAATTTACGATCGGTTAAAATGTGTCTATGGACTGTGTAATGTGTTCTGGACAACTGCCGAATTTGAGTGACCTGAGCATTCATCATCGGCTGTGGCTGTACGACCGCATTGAACTTCAGCTTCCGACCTCTTAACCATTGTTTCTGACGGAGCAGAGCCTGAATCATATTTATCAAGCCATTGTCTTGCTTCATCAGCAGGGTCCTCATCAAAAAGCAATTCTTTATCAACACACAACATTCACAGTTTTACATTGTTGGAACATTTGCAACAGTAGCTTGACTAAACTAACTAAACAATTCGATTCGGTTCAAATGTTTCAAAAGAACATCTGAACGTGAGCACTTTATAAAAAGGCGTTTTTATTATTTGTTATGGGTATAATTATATTTATGGCAGGCCCAGGACTTATTGAGTGATTTAGATGCGTGCAAACGTATATCTCATTAGTAGCATTCCTGCCAAGGAACGGATGAATTGCGTTCAATCATTTCTGTATGTGTTACTTGTTAGTTAATAACTGTTTGGTTCGATTTTTTTCATAACTACTCAGATATTTACTGAAATAATGTATTCGATTATGTAAACATGTTAAATTAACCAGTAAACTTCTATTTATATGAAGTTAGGCATGTGCATATGTTTAAATAGTTCTATTAACAGGAGTCACTTACGTGTGTAATGTATTATTGGTAAAAAGCTTATAGGCGTAACGGTAAGTCATGTTGGGTATATTTAGTTACATACACATTGGGACAGGGAAAGATAGAAGCTTTCCGTAGAAAATTCAGATATCTGCGATTTTTTGAAAACTTCAAAACATATATATTAGACATCATTTAATGAATATTCCCCGAATTTCAATTTGTTTTGAGTATTTTAAAAGGGCATTACAGGGCATTATATGAGTAAACCTACCCACGTTGAAATGTAAATATCTCAGATTCTCATAATAACTAGGCATTAATTGAGCAAGATTCCCTGAATTTCAATTCCCTCTTACGACCATTAAAACGTCAGCCTTAAATTTTAGATATTTTTTTTTTAAATCAAACACTTTTAATGTATTTAGTCTCAAAATTTGCATAAGTATTTTAGACATTAGGTTTATTAGAATTATACTTTTATTTTAATCTTCCTAAGGGGGTATAGATAAAAAATATGAATAAAAACAAGAATAAATAATGGCCGGCTGGCATCCAGGATGAAAACGGTCCATCAAATCGTTCATACACCAGACGGGAAGATGTAAGCAATAATGTGCACCCTCCTGCTTCTGGAAATGGTGACTCAGCGATGACAGATGCCAACCAATGTAAGCCATCAGGCTTTGAAACAAAAGGTATTGCCCCCCTAAAAATAAACATCAGAAACTTAAAAGACAAACCATCGACAGAAAGTGATATTGTTTTGCTAACACTACTCAAAGTTTGAAAAGTAGGGAAAAACATCCACTTAAATCCTGGCAGCAAAGATCACAGAATCTGAAAATATAAGAGAGGTCTAAATTATCTACTTGGGAGTTTGAATTCCCCTACACGTAAACCCTGACACAATATTCAAAATAACATGCCGCAAAGACAAAGCTACTTTCTTTCAATAACTACAAGAACCCTCTTCAACCACCGATATTCACGATATTCATGGCAAATAGCACCATGCCTGAGAGGTCATCATTCAAACTCATCGACCTAACTTTCACAGATAACATGAACTAAAATAAATGCATTAAAAACATTGACAGGGCTGCTGCAAAGAAGATGGGCTCCCTTTACCGTGCCAGTAAACTTCTCACTCCTGACATTATCCTATACTTCTACAAAGCTACCATCCGCCCATGCATGGCGTATTGTTGCCACATCTGGGCTGGTGCATCATCCGATAGTCTCTCCCTCTTAGACGAGGTCTAAAAAAGAGTCGCCAAATTGATAGGACCTTCACTATCCACCAAGTTCCAGCCCCTGCTCCATCGCCACAATGGTGCTTTCTTTCTGCATGTTTTACAAATACTTCAATGGATTGTGCTCCGATGAGCTTGCTGCCCCACGACGTAGATTCATGAGACAAACCCGACAATCTGCCAAATTCCATCTATATTCTGTGGTTGTCCGCAGATGCCGAAGAGCTTTCTACTCCAAAAGCTTCTTTTCTTCTGGATTCTGGAACTCCCTACCGGCTTCCTGCTTTCCTGACGTTACTGACATGCATAAATTCAAAACTAATGTAAACAGACAACTCGTTGCGCAGCTGTTTCATTAGGTTGACCCCCCAAAACTTTCACCGTTTCATCTCAGTAGCCCTTACGTAAACAGTAGCGGCCTACCTTGTTTGGGGTGAACTATGTTTAAAAAAAATACACAATGCCCAACCATATAAGATAAATTCTATATTTATAAATACACACTTTCTTACATTCTGTAAATTGATTTATTTATTCAATTATGTAAACATTTTAATTAACAACTCTATATCAACCTATTCAATTATGTTTATGATATATATATATATATATATATATATATATATATAATTATATATATATATATATATATAGAGAGAGAGAGAGAGAGAGAAAGAGAGAGAGATTTTTCACAAAGAAGATAGTTTATTCAGTAAAGACCGAAATCAGTCCAATAAAAATAAGCTCGATGATACTAGATTACAGGGTACAGAACAGTTATATGTGCTCAAACACACACACAGACACACACACACATATATATATATATATATATATATATATATACATATACATAGGACATACATTAGTTTACTCGATTATGCATTAATTTTCAATAGGATTTTGTATTTCATATGTTAAATATAATAAGTCAATTATAATTATTTTATTTCCTTTACGAACGAGACGTGTATTAAGAGGAGAGACGGGCATTCTAGTAGTTAATTATACAGGTAATTAACATAACAAAATAGTGTTGAACCAAGTTAACGGGGATTCAAATGAAGGTATACCAATAAACTTAATGCCTAGAATTTTTGTTCTATATGTCGACTAAAACTACTAAAATTATTTGATCCTAGAGAACTTTATAAAATTCGGGGGGTCATAAGAAATTAGAAAGTAAATTTTAAACAATTTGACATAAAGGAATCAGTGATCTTTATTGGGGAAGCAAATAGTAATTCATTAATAACATTTCCGATTTCTAAACCAACCTTTAATTATGATGAAGTTTCATCGGATGTCCTGCAGGCCGAGAGCAGGCTCAAGGAGTTTCAACGTATATTGGCAATAAAGAGGAGCTCGTAAAACTAAGTTATTCTCGATGGTCTCCGGTATGTGCATCATTAATGGGTCAAGACGGTTGATTAAGTTGCGTGTAGCATGGCCTATCGCTTCAGTCGTCTTCACAGCCATCGCTTCAAACATGAACGTGTCGAGAAATATGGCATATTCTGATTTCTTACGCTACTCGTCTGACGCTGCTGCATGCTCAGTGTGTGTTGCCGATTTTACTACTGACGAAGGCGCAGTGTTGACACAACTCGCATCCATTATAAATGACTTGCCGTTTGTAAAAGACACAGCATCAGACCATCAGACCGTTTGACATTCCCTCTATATCGAGGCCTACTGGTTTTAGGATCGACGGGAAGCCAGCGATGTGTAAGGGCCGTCGGACGATATCACTGAGAACGCTGTGCCTTGAAAATCTGCTGGCGCTCCTTCTACACGATATGGAGATATGTACGCACAACCGCCGGACCACAATAGCACGTGTGGATGCTTGACACTCAAAAACCTGTGCAAATAGCGACGGCAAATCTTAGGGAATCTTCATCAAAATGTAATTCTAAAGACCCTTTCTCAATTTGTGTTCAATAACGATAGATGCACATCACTTATTAATTGGCGTGGCATAATTATGGTGAATATTTGATAAAAATTAAAGGTACTGAGGTTTCATCGAGGGTTTCCAGGATTTCTCGCCTACTTTACATGAAACTAAATTAGACGAAATATAGCTCACATTACTCCTCCTTACGCCTTGCAGCTACATTTAAAAAAAAATTATCTGTAGAGTAGTTTCTCACATTACCCCCTGTTCACACAATAACATATATAGATACCTAATCATATATATTTAGTTATCATGAATCTATGTATAATTAATTGATTTATTTTCGTATGTACGTGTTTATAATTAATTGGCATCAATTTATATGAATATTATGTTAATTAATAGTTTTTTAAACAGGAGATTGAAGACACTGATTATGCGTCGGAAACATCTGCCCTGGTCTTTTGTTGTGATTCTTTCTTTCTTCTTTGTTATTTGATTCATTGTGTTGGGAATTATTGCTTCGTACGTTCTATTTAATTTTGATTGAAAGCCTTTGTCCGTGAATCGTCTTAACAATCACTTTTCTCTCAATGACATCTAAGCTTAATGAGGCGTTCTAAAAACAACTTTGAGTGCGTTTCCTTTGTCAGACCTCACTTGCACTATTTCTTAAAGGTTATGAATATCATACAATGCAAACATCTAGAAAGTTTGAAAGTCATATCTATCTCTTTCTATGTATATTCAGGCAGACATTTTCAGAAGCTACAGATGTCTTATGTTTAACTATACGTTTCTTGATCTTTTTAATTCGTCAAATAATATGTATTGTTTTGTAACTAACAAGATTAATAATTGTACACACCAATCTATAGACGACATTAAACACGGATGAATAATAATCCGGAATAACAAACAAATTCAATAAAAGTTACAAAAAAACACTGCATGAGTAGAACTATCAACAAGTCGCCGGTATTAGTATCAGCTACCAATATATGCAAATTATAGTCCGTCTGAACAGTAAAAATTGGCAAATAGGGAACAAATTGCATCCACGTTAAACGCTTCAAAAAACTACATTTAATAGATGATATTGATGATTGTAGGGGTTGGCTTTTATATAAATAATTTCTAATATTTTAAATTTAAAATAAAGATAGTTTCACAATGAAAAAAATACTCTCTATATATATCTATATAATTATGTAGTTATAATTAGTAATAATACACATCTAAGCAACATTGTGTTAAAATAGCCTATCTTATACTGGATTAAATATCTGGCGAACTTATCACCTGAGTTGCTTACAAATCAGTTTTAAGTAAATGTTTTCTCGAATTTGAAGGTTCCTTAATTACTACAGGGGGACTTATTAAGCATAATAGATCTTCATTTCTACCTTATGATTGCTAACAGAATGAGAAAAATTAAATAAATGGTTTAGATTAAAAATAAGTAAAGGTTCCTGAGTTCGATTTAAATATACTCATGTTGAAAACGATAAATATTAAGGAGATCGGAGTTAATATCGTCGTAAATATTGTAAAGAAATCAACCAAAATATAAAAAATTATCAATTGTGATCTCAAATTTCCAAAACATAACATCAAATTATTTTGTGTATAAAACTTTATTTTACGTGATAAAGCCTCCGCCATTAAAAATAAATTCTAGCCCATTCTGATGGAATAACGTGATCATATGCATGTGTGACATAATCAGTATCCGCTCATCGTTTAGTGTCTTATAGTTCCATATTAATATTCACAGTTTTGTAACCGTGGTATTGAAAGTACATTTTTGTGGCGACGCATAATTCATATTGCGTTTATGCACGATACATCCTGAAACTCATAAGAACCTTACGTACATTAAATAACAGCTATATACATTTCTAAACGGTTATGGCTGACCGGACGAAGATCATCTTCCTACGTGGATTGACTAAACGCTCCAATTTAACATTCCCTATACGTTTCCTAGTGCGAGGTGTTCGAAAAAATTCACCGAAAGAAGGTCGGGGTTTAATCGGCCGAAACGTTATGAATATGATTAGAATACTAGTCCAGATAATCCATGTAATACAATATTTTGATGTGTTTATTAGATTAGAATAGTTTACATTTAAAAAAAGTATATAGTTGTTTAGGAGTTTTTTCGTATGCTAATAGAAACAAGTGATTGGTTAATGAAAAGGAATAAGCAGAATACACATTACTAATGGTAGTAGTTTTTTACGATGTTTATACCCGGGTACGAATATCACATAAACACATTTGATTGGCTAATGAAAATGCATAGTCATATTACACATTACTAATGTAGTAGTTTTTACGATGTTAATACCCGGGTTTGAATATCAATATTCGATTGGCTGATGAAAATGAATAGACGGAGTACACAGTACTAATGTAGTAGTTTTATGATGTTATTACCCGGGTACGAATGTCACATGAAACAATTTGATTGGCTAATGGCAATGAATAGACAGAGTACACAGTACTAATGTAGTACTTTTTACGATGTTAATACCCGGGTTCGAATATCACATTGAAACATGTGATTGCCTAATGACACTGAATAGACAGAGTACACAGTACTTATGTAGTAGTTTTTACTATGTTAATACCCAGGTTCGAATATCACATATGTCTAAAAGATACGTTTTTTTATGAATTTAAAAATCACATACCATTATAACATAACATATATTTCAATATAATATTTTAAAAACAAAGTGATCTTTAAAAGGTAGGCAGGAAGTCTATTTGACATAGTTGAAAGCGCATTATATCAGCTTACATTTTGCAGATAAAAACAAAACGTAAATGCACTATCGTAGTTACTTACTCTCCTGAACAAATATGTTTAGCAAACTGACTCACTGGACGATTATACATTAATACTGAATCTTATTACTTTATAGTTGTTCATATAATCTGAATAATGCAATATTTTAATGTGTTTATTAAAATAAAGCAGTTTAAATGTATTAAATTAGTTTTATATTTTGGAAAGTATCTCCTGTTAAATATTAAAGTAATCGACTTCGTTGTGTTTGATTGGTTGATATTGTATTTGAAACTAATGACTTGATTAATTACACATTTGCCACTTAAAGAAGTTCAATTCGGAAGGGAGTTTTTAATTAAAAGTTAATGAGAAATATTGTGTCCTGATGGTAGGCAAACCGGACAATCGTTTTACTTCATTTGCTCTCAGGTTCATGATTCCTAGATAATTGCTCAATTGTGTAAAGAAATAATAACAATAAATGAAGGCGTATTTTATTATTATATTTGTCATGCCTATTCGATCATCTCCTTGGGAGGTGGCGGTGGTTAAGTGGATGACAACACAGACTGAAGACCTGGGTGTTCCAAGTTCGAATCTTGACGATTTCACAGTGCCACTTTCATTTAGGAATGTTGGCAACCTTCTCGTTATCTTTCCTGTAAGTACCCGATGTATTTCCAGAAAGATTTCTAACAAGAAAAAAACATCGGAGAAACTACTGCCAACACCAGAATCGTCTGATTCACACGAAAGATCATTTCCTTTTGACTATCTGTTTAATTTAAACCTATCAAAAGCAATGCACACAATATTTACATTATATCTATCTATATGAACACGATTTTTTGATACACTTTTCGACTATCTGTTCTGTTTTGGCGTGTGTTTCACGCCTGTATGTTACTAGAACATTATTATTTCTTATTTAGTGTCAGCTGATTATTTATTTAAATGAAAATAAACTAGCGTAAGATACATTAACGGACTTTTATAATGTCATTTAAAAGTAATTTACAAATTTCAATCAACCAGAATGCATTTTAAGTCAGCAATTTTAATATATGGTGAGTGTATAAAACCGTATTAATTTCTCCGTTATTCCTCTAGTTTTGCAACGGATTTGGAAAGTAGTAAACTGTCGAATTTAAAGTAAGTTATGGCTGTATGATTCTGAGAAAGTAGTCATGTATTAAAAGTACCTATTTGATAGCTAATTACATCCAATCATTTTATCGCGATTAAGGTAAGATCTTGTTATCTAAGTTAATTGTAGTTTTATTACAATTTGGTTCAATTAATAATAACGATAAGCGGAAGAAAGACAAAGTTTTAAGAAGAGAAACCTAAGATTGAAGCTACGTCGCACATGTTCCATGGAAATAGTAAGAGAGAAAGAGAGAGAGAGAGAGAGACTGTAGTAAAAGAATGATAATTTGGTAAACACCGAATAGTCAAAAGATAGAAAAATATTCCCGGGCCACGACTGTCTGTGACGTCTAGTACAATATAAATATACTGATCAAATTATGTTAACTATTTATATAGTTGTCCCCATACTATATACCATTTTTTTGCCATGGTGCGATAATTTATCCAATTGAATATTAAGTGTTTCCTCGCTTTTACTGTAATACATAAGTATCTGCTATCTCATCTGTAACATATATTGGTGTATATAAAGCTAAGAAATACAATTGATTAACAACTCTGTAGTTACACTTAAATGCTAAAGCGATGAGAAAAGTAATGAAGGTGCAGCTTACTTAGAATATTACTCTGTGATTATTTTTCGGCTTTTTAGAAAATTTGTCGGCAACTTTATCCGTTTATTTGTGAAAGAGTTGCACTTTTTCTTTTAAAGTTCCGTCTATAAAATGGTCTGCTCGTCACTATTCATTATTTTCTCTGAAAGTTGGTCAATATATTTGTAAAAGAATTTCGTCACATTTTCGTTCTTGAAACTATGATGTGTAAGTTCGCCACACGTGGAAGTTTGTTCTATGAGCGCTTATATCTCGTATTCTTCTGTTATTTTCGTCTCTCATTCACGTTGTTCAGCATGTGTCTGTTCCTATTTCCTGTTGCTTTCTGTGGAGGACGTGATTAACAATAACATGGATAGAATGGTGCGAAATAGTCTTCAGAAAACTGTTGGTATTTGTCTGTCATGTAGAATCTCGATGTACACAATGGAACTGAAGTATTCCTACGTGTCAAGCATATCGGTCTACGTTGATATTCATAAAAGACGGGATTAATGGAAGTCGACAGAAGTCAATTATCTAATATTATTAAGCAATAAAGATCAGTATTGAAAACGGTGTTGATCGGGAAAAGTCCAGTGGCACATACGTATATCCAATTGAATACGATGTTGTCAGAAAAGGTTTATGTCATAAAAAGTCACTGGTAGTAACGTTCTCACATTGAATACGGTGTTGGAAGAAAAGATATGTGATAAAGATCCATAAACAAATAACATAATGCATTGAATTCGGTGTAACCAGTGAAAAGTATACCACGTAAAAAAGTTCCAGTAGCGAGCACGTTCCATCTAAAGATACCGTATTTCCCACTTTTATTTATAATCTTTTCATGCAATCAGTTTCTGAAGATCTGAATGTCCTTGCAAACTTGTGTAACCAAACCATTAGTGTTTCCTAACCAGAAATCCTATATTTTAGTTAATAAATATCTTTATTTTAAAATTATTCCGGGACAATTGGTTACATCTATGTTCATATGACGTTACGTATTTTATTCCATTATCCTGTTGTCTATCGAACAATTCTTACATACATTTTTATTTTAATAACTAGTCATTTTAAAATATCATCTAAAAGCATATGATTTTTTTTAACACCGTTCACCCCCAAAAAGCAAGTTGCCATTGCAGGTAGGGTGTATGTTTTGGGGGCATCCTCAATTTGGGGGCTATGCAGCGAGATTCTTGTTCACATTAGTTTTAAATTTCTGTATCTCGATACAGTCGGAGAAATAGGAAGCAGAGGACTTCCAAAAGCTGGCAGCACGAGGTTATAAGCTATTGGAGTAGAAGGCTCGTCGGCACCTGGGGGCCTCTAAAGTACTTGTAAAACAAGAACGAGGATGCAACATTGCGGCAGTGGGACACGGCCTGGAGCTTGCCTGATAGTGAGGGACTTATTAGATTAGCGACTCTTTTTCGGACTTTGTCTAAGAGGGAGAGACTAGTTGACGGTGCACCAGCCCATATGTGATAACATACAAAATGAATTGGCGGATGTTGACTTTGTAGAGATATAGGCTATTGTCAAGTGTGAAAATATTTTTAGCTCGGTAGAGAGAGCCCACTGTCTTAACAACAGCCTTTGCCATGCCCTCTATTTATTATTTTCAATTCATACTACCTGTGAATGTTACGCAGTAGAGTAGACTGTTATTTGCCTGCCATGGATATTAATCGTTAAAGACGTTTATTGTAAGTGTTAGTAAAAAGAAGCTTTGTCTTAAAAGTATTAAATATGATCATCCATTCATGACCCAATCACGCTATAGACTGGAAGTACCTTACTAAGAATTCAGTCATTGCATCTGTTATACTCACATGATGAGAGTTCAGCGTGGTGTAGTCAGCAACTATACACATCTCAGATACAATGTAATCAGGTAGGTTGTTTACGAAAATCAGAAACAATTAGTGTCCATGAATCGATTACTTCGGTATACCAGTATTTACATAATGTTGTTTGAATGAACGACTATCGAAGACAACATATATATTCTTATTGGTTATGAAGACTAATTGTATTTAATGTTCGTCTAGTCATATCATAGAATTCATTTAAATAGAAGACCTTTATGCTAGATCCTACCAAATGCGTTGCGTATATCAATCGCTTCCGTCCTTGCTTCACCTACCTTATCCAGTGTACGGTATATGCGTTCAGATTACCACAGAGGAAAGTGTTCAGCTATCAAGAAAGCAAGATTACGCAAGGCATTTGTTGTAGAGTTTGCTGATGACAGAAGATGGTTCAGCAGAGCGTTTCATCATTACTATTGCTGCTATTAGATCAGACCCAGATGATTTGGAGGTGTCAATGTTTTTTTTATAATATCCCGGATATGCGATGTGGTGATTGCCAATTCATCAAGTATGGCTTTAGTCCGCAATGGGAAATTTCAGAGGGAGTGGTTTGCAGAGTCCAAAGTGGCGTTTAAGGCGAAACACGGAGAAAATAGTTCAGCTTCATCAGTTGCGGGTCATTGTTGTTGTACATCGGAGATATTGTTGAGTGGTGATTGTTTACCAAACTATTGTACGTTTTTCCAGAAATCACGAGTACCTAGTTTTTCCGACTGAATGCGTGTTATCGTCATCCTGGTTTACTCTCCCTTTGCTTTACATATCACAGTCCCACATTTTTCTCATGAAGCTATATATTTATTTCTATTCGCAGTTTGTCGGATGGTCGGAATGCTTGCTGCCTCTGAGCAGGAGAATCATTGTGGAGAATGGCTCTTACTGTAGAATTTTAGCAAGCGGACATGTGCTTCAAATCTTGCTTTGACCCGTTTAGTTAACTCATTTGCTTACTGATCAGCAGAGAGAGAGAGAAAGAGACAGCGAAGACGTTTTCCTACATGCAGCGTCTCTGACGTGATCTCTGATGGAAGCAAAACCAGCCTGCTTATAGTATCTCGTCCTTTTGAGCAACGAAACACCAGCTTTGGGACAAGAGTAGATGGTGGTATCAATTATTGCCACACAGTGATCAGCGTTCTCGAGCGGGCTATGCGCATTCGTCACACATCTCGTTCGACCAGTTACAACTACTTTACGATGTGAAGTTGAAGTTAATTTTGATAATGTTAAATGTCCTGTATGGATGTCTGTCTCTGGATTTTCCCTCAACAATTATTCTCTGCTATCACGGATTGTCAAAAAGCTCGTCAAATTATTTCTTGTTTTTGTATTTGAGTTCTCTTACAATATTTCTGATAAAGCCGTTCAAGTTTGCAGATCTAGTAGAATTATTGACTATTTCATCTCCAACATTATGTTGATTCTATAGTTTTCCTACCGCATGAGTGGAAGAATGATTTATTTATTTCTAAAGTTATTAATAAACGTAATAGCCTCGATCAAACTAGAAAAATGAAATTAACCGTTAATAACTGAACTATAACCCCAAGTACGCGTAGCTCACGAATATTGTGAATGATATGATGCGTTGTCTTTTCTAGGCATCGAGAAACACATGAACATTCTGCTGGTGTTTCCAATAAATTATTTTGAATAGCCTCTAATTTATCTCTACTCATATAAAGTCAGAAGTTATGTGTATATGTTAATAGATTTATATGAATTCACTCTTAAACTAATTAAGCTATAATTATCCAGCGAAAGGGTTTTGTACAGTAGACTATATTTATTGTAATGTAGTTTCATGCAAAGTAGCGAAGAGGGGGTGGAAGCTACTCGTAAAAACTCAGCTGATCTTTGGGAAATTTTAACAACAGGTATGATACATTAATTTATAAGGATTTCTTAAATGTGAACCCCTTTGGCGTATTTTAAAGGGTACTTAAGTGGCAAAGTATTGACACATAATCCCATTTGAAAATTAAAATGTGTCTTATATGCATTAGTTTTGTACTCTTGATCACAAATTGAGTAAAATGCTCTAAATTTCAATTTGTTTCAAGCTCTCAAGCGTTACATTTTAGACATTTTCTGAAATGAAAATTATGTAATGAATTCTTAACAAACTTGGAGAAATGATAGTAGACAAAAGGTTTAGAATCATTATATATTGATTTTAATCTTGCTGATCTTTTTAATAGTTTTAATCACATTTAATGATATCTACTCGCCATTCTATACATTCTGACAATTTCGATCATTAAAAAAGCCGAAAATGTACAAGTTTCTCAGCATGTAAACAATCTGTTTTATCTAGATGCAGTTTTTCTAAAATCAATATTCGCAAAATTATCGCCGTAATACTTTACATATGTACATGCTCCAGTAAACTTTACTACATTCTTGTGGATGAAATTCAGCAACTTACGACGGTATTGGGTCAATCGTTTAGTACCCCAGGGCTGATTGTTATCCTCTTTGTTTTTCGTCAATAAAATATTATTTATATGGTGTCCTTAGATAGCTTAGCTCTGATAGCCAGGAACGATTGATTTTGCAAGATTTGGAGATCTAAACTTGTGAACGTATTGAAGTATAAAAACGGTCGTGAAACCGATATTTTATCTTATAAATAAAATATATTGAGTGCTTCTTTTATTGGCTAAGTACAACAAATAAAAGTTCACATATAAAAATCTGCATCGTATGTCATTTAGGCCAACTATTGATTCGTGTGAAATACTTTCGTTTGTTTTTTTATATGTCATCGGATCAGATGTCTTTTCCCTGATTAGTAATTTGAGCATGAGAATAGGAGTGACTAAACCTGATAATACTCAGTTATCCTCCTTCCACCAATAACCTTATGAAAGAGATACGATAGGAATCTAATTGATGTTATCTTTCAAATAATATCGTCTGTCAACTCATTTCCTAAGTACCACTGCTATCCGCAAATAAACGGTTAATACAAATACTTTTCAAACATTATGTTTCAGATTACGAATAATACAAAAGTATCCATAATATTTATTTTCATGCCGTCCTTAGTATATATAAACACACACACATATATATATATATGTATATATATATATATAATAACATATATATATATACATATATGTATATATATATATATATATATATATATATATATATATATATTACAAGTTTCTTTTTTAATCTGACTTAGAGTCGAACTTAATAATCTTTAACGTAGTTGTCTATACATTCTTTTTAATACATTTGTGCTCATTGAATAGTAATATATATATATATATATATATATATATATATATATATATATTATTTAACTCCTCTTCAGGAGGTTAGGCACAAGGCCATGTTTATCTTACTCCCACACGGTAAGATGTGACCCACGGTCGGGTCGGAAAGTGGGGCTTGAAAAGCCAGCGCCCGAGAAAGTGAGCACTCTGGCCATTAAAAATTGCCTGGGTAGCCCTGTCAGCATTTCCCGGTAGGGACGCCTAAGGCAGTAAGCAATAAACGTACTCCTCCTCAAAGAGGGGAGGCAAATATATATATATATATATATATATATATATATATATATATATATATATATATATATATATATATATTGATATTACACGTCTCTTTTTAAATCTGATTTAGAGTCAAACTCAATAAACTTTAACATAGTTGTGTACACTTTCTTTTTAATACATTTGTGTTTCGGTTTATAGTAAGTTAAATACTGTGTTTGTTGTTTTAATATGGTAAAACAAACTCATGGAAGAGTGTGCTTCCAACAACTATATTATCATATTACCAATAAATAAAGGGAGGCGTGAAAGCGCTCTATTCCTTGATAGACTTAAAAACGGCCTATGCTAGAAATGTTATTTCTTTGATCAATCATAACTCAAAAACCAATAAACCAAATTAGTTAAAACTTTGCAGAAATTTTTTTTTGATAGGTTCTATAAGTGTGTAGAATTTCAGCATAATAAGTCAAGGCACGCCAGAGATCAAGAAAGGTCAGGCATGGTTGTGTGTTATCCGTGTGTACGTACGTACGTACGTACGTATGTGCCACCCTGTATCTCATCAACTATTTGATGGATTCAGCTGACTTTTAACAGAGATAGAGGTTCTAGGGTCTAGTTGATGGCATTTTAATTTCAGTTTACCATATACCTTAGTTTTCCAGAAAATTCCAGAAAACCTTAAACATGACCATTGTATTGTGGCATAGCCTTTACAAAGTAGTGACATTCCATGATAAATGGCAGTATACTGAAATCATATGTCCTTAATAAGGTTAAGATGAAAATTCATATACACTAAATGTACAAAACCAAGGAAATTCCCAAATGTTTACACTTTTATTGTCATTAAGGGTATGCGAGCACAACATGACTATGCATTTCACTGGTAGTAATTTTTCTTCAGCGCACCTCACACACTTCATCCACTCATGCATAGAGATTTATACTGCAGTGATCTGATAATGAAATGGGTTGGTTGATATGTAGTCATATCCTTAATGACAATAAAAGTGTAAACATTTGGGAATTTCCTTGCTTTTGCTAGCCTTGCATGCAAGAATTCATCGGGGTTTTTCTTCCGTGAACAAATACCAACTCTTTCTGGTCCCTTTCCATACATTGAAGACATTGCCAAGGCTGCTGCAAAGGAAGTGGGCTTCCTCTACCGTGCTAGTAAACTCCTCACACCTGACATTATCCTGTATATCTAAAAAGCCACCACCCACCCATGTACCCATGTGCTGTTGTCACATCTGGGCCGGTGAACCATCCACTAGTCTCTCCCCCTTAGACAAGGTCCAAAAAAGAGTCGCCAACTATTAAGCTACCAAGCTCCAGCCCCTGTTTCATCGCCGCAATGGTGTATCCTTGTGCTTGTTTTACAAATACTTCAATGGATTGTGCTCCGACGAAATAGCTGCTCTAGTGCTTCCTCGACGCTAGTACATTAGAACAACCCGACAATCAGCTAGGTCCCATCCATTCATTGTGAAGGTACCCAGATGCCAGAGAGCTTTTTTACTTCAATAGCTTCTTTCTCTCGTGCTGTCATCCTATGAAACTCCCTCCCTGTTTCCCCGGCATTACTGACATGCAGAGGTTTAAAACTAACGTTGCCAGACATATCGCTGCAGAGCTCACTACTTAAAATGACACCTAAAACCTACTCCCAAATTATAAGTATCCCCTTACGTCTACAATGGCGGCCTGCCTTGTTTGGGTGAAATATATTAAAAAAAATATCTATGTTTGAGGATTATCAAAAAGGGATCTATGATTATATAAATAGTTTATGTTATTATTTTTATGTTATTATGTTTGTTTAATTATTAAAGTTTATAAAATATTGATCATGTTTAGGACTTATGTGAGATGCAACATTTAGTATTGACATCGTGAAAATTAATCCCTTAGCAATGTGTACTCTGCCTATTCATTTTTGGCAACAAATAACATGTTTGTGTTTGCGTATGAACAGAGACACTTCAAAGACACCATAACAGTTAAAGTTTATAGTGTTGTAGTACTACGTTGGACAAATTATTAGATGTCATACCGTAACGAAATATCTCTGATCGGCATCTGATAGTCCATATGTGACGTTTTGTTGGCAAGTAATTAATTGTTGCTCACACCAAAACTGGTATAACATCAGCCCCACATGCTTTGGAGGTGCCAATGCTTTTCATGATGACCTTGACCTGAGATGAGGTGATGAGCAGCTTATCAATCGTGGCTTCAGTCCGCAATAGGAATCAAGGGATGGGGTGGTTTGGCGAGCCCAAAGTGGAGATAATGGCTAAACGCTGGGCAAGTAGTTCAGCATCATCAGCTGTCGTGCAAACGACATCATTGTGGTTTGATAGCGGGTGAATCGTTGACTGTCTATTGTTAACCACACTATTATAGATTTTCCAGAAATCGCGAGTGCCTAGTTTCTGTGACTGAATGCGTTTTTTGGTTATCTTGGTATACGTTAACCTATCACTGCCTTACAACTACTTCTTGATTTTATAAATGTCTGTCTATTCGCAGTTGACTTATGGCGGACGGACTTTCGGAATGCTTGCTGACGCTCAGCAATGGCAGCTGCATATTTCGAGGCCAACCATTTAGGTGAGTGAGGTTTGCTGAAGAATTTTCGCATGGGGACGTAGGCTACAATGCCTGCTTTGACCCATTCAGTAAACCCATTTGCACACTGATCAGAAGAACGTGAGAAGGTCCATAGGGGATCGCTGATTTGATCTCTGATAGACTCAAAATCAGTTTTCCTGTAGTATCTCGTTTTTTTCAACAACGGCTCATCAGCTTTTGAAATGGTTCATAGGGGTATCGCAAGTATAACTAGGACGTGATTAGCGTTCTTGAGCAAGCTATGGGCTTCAGTAATACACAAGCCTCGAGGTCAGGAACAGGTCGAGAAGTGAGGCTTGCAACGTAAGTACATAGACAGTTCAGAATTAAGAGATTAAGAATTTAGCTGTTTTAAAGTTTTTGTTTATTTATTTATTTTTTTAATTTTGTCTATAAGATATGTTGAATTTGAAGTTTCCATTTCTTAACGGTGGTCGATATAAATGGTTCACCCCGTGGCTCTTTAATAATTTTCGTCAGTTCTGTTCATGTTCAGAATTATTTCAGTGGGGCGGATAGAATAAAAAAAGAAAACGACTTATTTTATGGCGCTCTCTGCCAGGTTTAAGAGATTGGTAGATATTACATCGGGGAGTGGGAGGGGAGTCTTTTTTCCTGGTTTAGCTAACGGAATTTGTTTTAAAACTACGGGTGCAGTTTACCCACGCTTACCCACGTGGGGCCTTTGTAGTCATATCAATATCGCAGAAAAGTCAACAAAATATATTTAAAATACGTAAAAACGAAACAGAATGACACAGAATTTGAAAAATAAAGGGCAGATACAAGTAGTAAAACAAGATAAAACAAAACGAAAAACTTAGCTCGTTATAATTTTAGTCAGTTCTTTTCATGTTCAGAATTATTTTAGTGGGGCCGATAGAAAAAAAAACGGCCTGTTTTATGGCGCTCTCTTGTAGGTTTGAGAGATTAGTAGATAATACTTTGCGAAGTGGGAGAGGGATCTATTTTCCTCCTTTAGCTATGGGACATCGTTTTAAAACTACGGCATAGCGCTGATTCACGTTAGACATTTGTAGTCATATCTATATTGCAAAAGAGTGAACAAAATATATTTTAATAAATTAGTATATACCTCATCATATAAAAACAAGTATTACAACATTTTGATATAATAAATATATCAAGTTTTACTAGTTAAATATTAAGGCCCCACATATAACCTGCACTCGTAATCAGTACCTATCATAAATAACATAACTTATTATATACCTCATCATATTAAAACAAGTATAAAAACATTTTGATATATCAAATATATCAAGTTTTACTAGTTAAATATAAAGGCCCCACATATAACCTGCACTCGTAATCAGTACCTATCATAAATAACATACATTATTATATTACTCATCATATTAAAACTAGTATAAAAACATTTTGATATATTAAATATATCAAGTTTTACTAGTTAAATATTAAGGCCCCACATATAACATGCACTCGTAATCACTACTTATCATAAATAAATAAATTAGTATATACCTCATCATATAAAAACAAGTATTAAAACATTTTGATATATTAAATATATCAAGTTTTACTAGTTAAATATTAAGGCCCCACATATAACCTGCACTCGTAATCAGTACCTATCATAAATAACATAAATTATTTCATACCTCATCATATAAAAACACGTATTAAAACATTTTGATGTATCAAATATATCAAGTTTTACTAGTTAAATATTAAGGCCCCACATATAACCTGCACTCGTAATCAGTACCTATCATAAATAACATAAATTATTTCATACCTCATCATATAAAAACACGTATTAAAACATTTTGATGTATCAAATATATCAAGTTTTACTAGTTAAATATTAAGGCCCTACATATAACCTGCACTCGTAATCAGTACCTATCATAAATAACATACATTATTATATACCTCATCATATTAAAACTTATATTAAAACATTTAGATATATCAAATATATCGAGTTTTACTAGTTAAATATTAAGGCCCCACATAGTTAATAAACTAGAATTATTACAATAGTTTTAAACTCAACTATAATCACTATCTGAAATTATAAAAAATAATATAAATATAACACTTATACGTTTTCATAACATGGATAGACTCCACCCTGAATCTAACCTACTCACCGACAAATAAACTAAAACACACACAATCATCCGTTAATATGAATACATCATTAAAGCAGAGAAACATATAGCATCAATTATCCACAATTAAGTTATTCTAAATAATAATTAGTGATGATTAAGAGCCATATTAATATTCGCCCTAATTCATTCTCCAATATACATGAAAATGTTTCGGTGATTTTAAGACTCCATTCTCTCTCTCACTCTGTTACTCCCCCCTCTCTCTCTCTATATATATATATATATATCTATACATATATATATATATATATATATATATATATATATATCGTAAAGTTAGTCTGGTATGGTGTTCTTGCTATCGTTATTTTTTTCTTAGAAAGTAAATATTGGGTCTGTTTCGTCAGTTTTTTTTATGGATCTTTCTCGCATTTAATTAATAAAGGTCAAATGTAATTCGATTTAATTATTATGAGAAAATGCCTTACTCTGGTCGTAATTATTTTAAAATTTTCGCCACTATAGAAACCATTATAGACTCTTCATTCGTACATATATGGTACTATCAACACTGACGGGTTACGGCGTGTGTGAAGTCCGCTTGAAGCATCACCTTGGCTCAATCTGAGTACGATTTTAGCACTATTATAGGACCACAAAAGTCACATTCATTCCGACCACTTCATTTACTTTTTTTCTTAAGCCCACTTTGTTTATAATATCCTACGAGTTTTACTTAGTATGCAATCGGTTCGTCCTAACAAGTGGAGAGTAACCGTCTGCTAGAGTCTGTTAACAGTAACTATCAATTCCCTTAGTTGGATAATACGTCCTTGTCTTGCCTTCAGTGATTATTGTGTTTACAAAATGTGATCACATCCTGAATAAGAATACAGACGGTTTTCTTTTCATAGTATATATAATTTATTTCTTAACATTCGTGTATTCATCTTGTCAAGGTTGCCGCAAGATGTATTGAGGGTATTCCTAGTTGTGTGAGTTCCTAGCGAAGTCAAGTTGCAAAATAGAAAAATATTTCTGTAGAGAAAGGAAACAGAAGGAAAAATCAAAACAAAAACTGTAAATCAAACAGATACCCTTCCTCCACCCTTTACTGCACGGCAGCAGGTGACAAATCGTTACCAAGGTATATCCCTTTAGCTTGTTGAAATATTTCACAGGTCGGCCTCTGCAATACCGAACGATGTCTCTTTCATTCGTATTCATCTTTTTTCAGTTCTAAGCTACTTTAATTGGCTTTAGCGCGACACAAATATATTCTGGCCTTTAGGTATGCCTGATCTAGAGTAGCGCATAAAAAGACGCGTATGCGTTCCTTGTGCCACACATACACGCTTTCTTTAGTTTTAATGGAACTTTAAAAAGAAAAGATCCCAGCATAGTTACTAAAAAGAACAAAAGAAAAAATTACAAGTCAATACATTACCGGTAAATGCCGAGTCGGGACAGCTAGTTCATTATGAAATTTATCATGCTTACTTTTAGTCTTAAAAGCTCACAATCAGACGATAAAGCCAAGTTATGAAATTGATAAGATGGAAACGTACATTTTCCGTAGTTCATTTGTTTTAAATAAATCTAAACACACATCTGACAATTTCGCCTGAACAATGCCTGCCAACGTATCTAGGCGACGGAATGTTTTACGTGGACGCATAATTTAAGAGAATGCAATATTCATATCGTCATTACTTACACAAACAGATCATTGCTTCTCCTGAGGAATCTTTATAAACTGGTAACGCTACTATAAACACCCCATCGATTGTATGTAAATTCAATATTAAAGTATGCTACGAAAGGCTGATAAAAACACTACACTAGTCTTCCGGGCATTTTGCCAGGTAGCAACTTGTAGTATTTTTTCTGATGTTACACTTCATATTTTATCTTCTCGAACAATCTAGAGGAATACTTCGAGACTGAGGCAATCTGTAGTTTAGTGTTAATTCAGAATGTCCTTTTAGGGAGAGTTAGGGGTTTATCCCATTAAAAAAGACCATATGTCTAACTCTGTTCTCTTAGAGAAGCAAGTAATTACGGACATAGTGCAACGATTTTTACTGATTCTTGACTGTGCAATCATGTGCAACGTTGTACAAGGTGACCTCTCCTTTTAAAACATCCATGGAATCGTAAAATAGTGGATAACCTTTAAAATATCATATTAATTCATCTAAAAATATCGGTGAAAGTTCAACTATGATTCAGAAGATTTTATTGTTGTTCCTTAATTTTGGACGGAACTGTATATATAAAAAGGGTAGTGCAGTATCAGTGCAATTCCAACGAGAGACAAGTTAATATGTAAAGGAATAAGGCTACCAACATTTGTAAAAAGTGTTTTTCAACATTTATTTATTATTTTGTTATTTGATGATTTTATAATTTTACAATTTTATAACGCGTTTCGATCGTGGTGCGCTCTCATCAGATATGTACATCCATTTGAAGAAATGTATTTCGATTTGAAAGAGTGTGATTTCATTTGAGAACATGTGTTATGGTTGGGCGTTTTTGCGCATGTGTTGGTGTGCGGATGTGTGTGTATATGTTTTGATATTTTTATATATATTTTTAAAATTTTTATTTTTTTGCTTCTCTCGGTCGAAGTCGTGTGTGTTTTTTAAATACGTGTGATTTTAACCTTTATTTTATCGGCCATCTCTATTTCTTGAGGTGTTTTCTGTTGAAATCTATTATCTATACGGCGTTAACGCCATGTTGTCGGCTGTGGTTGTATGTGTGTGTGTGTGTGGGGGTGTGTGTGTGTGTGTGTGTGTGCGGTTAGTTCTGAATTTTCTATATATGTGAGCGACACCCACACCCTACGCACGTATGTACGTAGATGCGCGTTGTCTGTATGGTGTTTAGTTTGAGTTACGATCTGTTCAATGCTGGGTTGAATTTAAATATAACATGTTTTCTTATGTTAGTAAGCATGTGTAATCTTGGCTTTGAAAGATTGGCATTTTTTAAAAAATGTTCCTCCACTGCATGAGTACACATGTTTGGAGACAAATAATTCACGGTTTTCTTTAATGTTAATGTTGCTTTAAAGATACTCTAGTATTAGATGTTTTGGTAACGCCTATCTATGATTCGTTGCATATTGTACATTCTACTACATATACACCGTTTTTTTTTGGGGGGGGGGCAGTTAAGGTATTTTTATAAGATGATCACAAAGGTATTCTCACATAAACATGAACGACAATCAAACATAGGATGTTTTACATTCATAGAATGAAGCTTAGTTAAACAGTAACGAATAGACTTGTACAAAATATATAGTCGTTTTAAAAAGCATAGTTCGACCCCAAACAACGCAAGTGGCCACTGGAGAAGTAAAGAGCTACTGAGAATTAGGGTGGACATTTTGGGGGTCCTCTTAAATAGGGGACTGTGCAGCGACATTCTTGTTCACATTAGTTTTAAATGTATGTATGTTGGTAGAGTCAGGGAAACAGGGAGCATGGAGGGAGGTTTAAAGGCCGACATCACAAGGAAAGTAGCTATTAAAGCAGAATGATCTCTGGCATATGGGGACCTTCACAAAGAATGAACGCTATTTGACGAGGTGGTCGATTATATTTACGTCGAGGGGGCACCAGAGCAGAAAGTTCATCGGAGCAAATTCGATTGAACTACTTGTAAAACAAGCACAAGGATGCAACATTGCGGCGATGGACAGGGGCTGGAGCTTAGTCGATGCTTGATTGAAGTACGAATTGTTAATGTAGTTAACTATTGTATTTGTTGTAGCATTTATGGGGTAGAACTATGCATATGTTTTTCTAATTTCTAGGATATATCTGAATCATTCTAACTAAACCCGTGATAAGGAAGTAACGGTGATAAAATAGATAACGCCGCAGACTTATAATACGGGTGTGCCAACCTCGAATACAGTTGGTTCGATAGCACGACTTTCACTAATGGATGCTGGCAACCTTCACGTGATCTCTGTTGTAAGTGAATGTCCGAGTACCGAATGTCGCCAAGAGAATTAATCTGATCAAAAATGTCCTATCATATTAATTCATACAAGTTTACTTTAATTTAATAAGATCACATATTAACGTCGGGTTAGCATATCGAATTATCTTCTAATTCTGAACTATTCTCCATATTTTCTATATTCTGATTTACCCTGCGTTTTCTATCCTTACCTCAGAACAAAACGTCACAGCCTCGCCAATTTCACAACCAGAATATACCGTTGTATAAATATCAAAAGATATCGATTTTGGTCTCCAAATTCCGTATAAATCCAAACTTTGACTTTTCCAACCTCGGATTTTTCCGGGGACAAGCATTTTTCGTAATCGATATGTCGTACGACTTTCTTTCGTTTCCAAAAACTTCCCACCAAATTTATTAAGTCATTTTGTGGTTTCAGTAAAGGTTTACCTCAACTTTCCAATTTTCATCATTCTGATAATCTATACAAGTTACGTCGGATGTGGGAGAATCCTTTCAAAAACGCAGTGACACAAAATCGGGGCGAAATTACAATACGCAAGTTCTACCAAACTATTTTTCAATGGAGCTCAAACAATTACAACAGGTTGGGTTACAAAAAGATAAATTATGAAAAAAACAAAGTACTTATACCAACAAGTTCTACCGAAATATTTTTCAAATGTTCTGTTGTTATTTAATACTCGACATATCATTTGCAGTTTTTTAAATATTTAACAGCTACAAATAAATACACGGTATGCAAAAAAATGATAAAACTAGAAAACAGAAAAGATTACTTGTAAATGTAAGCAGTCAATAAGTCATTTTATTTGACTAATTATTTCGATTTAAACATAACATTAGCTAATAATTCGAAATAGAATGAACATAATATACGGTTTCTTCAAATAATTTCAGCAATACTTGTTAAATACTGACATAATAAAACGATAAGTCATTTTATTCAGTCTTACATTTATTGGTGATGGAGCTCGAGCAATTACAACAGGTTGGATTAGAAAAAGAAAATGTATAAATCGATAAAGCAAATAATATTAAATACAACCTATTAAAATCAATTTCTAAAATATTCGAAGACAAAAATGCTACAGTTAGAAACTTTGATATAGAACTATTGCTTTATCACAATGTATTTACGTTTATAAAAGTAAGAAAATATTATTTTTATCCTTATCTATTTGTGCTAGTCCTGACTTTCTCACGCAAAGTCTTCATCGGTGAATTGTGTGTCTTCTGCTAGTTTGTTAATGTGCATTCTGTGCGAGATACACATTGAATTACATCCCTGAAAAGAATGTAACTGACAATTTCAATCTTAGTCCCTAACATTTACCAGCAGACACCATGCTTTATTTCATTAAGGTTGTGCTCTGTAAAAGGTGTTCGGTAAAGTTACCCCCCTTGTTGTATGCTGTTTTCAAGAATTATTAAAAGCAGCTCTTTTTCTGGTCGTTTGTTTTAAGTCCGGCTCCTATTAACATATATTAAAAGTGATGTTATGATAGTTTTAAAGAAGTCAAGTTTCTTATTGGTAAAATAATAGGACTTTCGGAATTGTTCCATCTTGTCAAGCTCATGAAATCATTTGCTGACTCGTACATTTAGGTAAATCGTTGTGCAATTATTCTTTGCAACTTTACTTCTGTGAGAGGTAAACACATCAACTATTTTTCAAAATCTTTTATTTAAAAGAAGAGATATTTCCATATTAATTCAATATAGTGTGCTTTATTTTGCTTGTGTTCGCAAAAACATAGCATTTGTTATTTATTCGAGACAGTGTAGTAGTGTTTCTGCTTGTTTAGTTGTATCAGCAAACGTGCATGGTCAGCAGCACAAGTAAATGTCTTAGTAGAATGGCTTCTGGTCATGCAGATAATAATTTAAGTCATGTTTTAAGATTGTATACTGCCATACGGATCGGGGTAGTTAGGACAGATAATCAACACACACGGAGCTATAGATTCGCTTTGAAGAAAATCCAGCGGTGACCTTAAATAGTATTTTGTTTTCCTGAGACGATCGTACCATTCAAGCAATTCTACCATTAATTTGGTAGCTATACTATTAAATGACATGTTTTGTTAATAAACGTTTTGAAACCTGTAACATAGGTGTTTCAAAACTCGTTTATTATAGAGTATGGGTGAATTGAAAAAGAATTAAATCATTCATTGGCTGAAAAAATCAAACAGTGTTTTCTTATCAATTACTAGAAATAATATATTCACTGTCATCGCATATATTTGCTACTATATCTGACCAACTATCATATCTTACCCTATAAACTAAAGGCGGAGGTACAGCCTAGCAGGAGTGTATTATGACGAACGAACGTATACTAAACTACCCGAAAGCAGGAAGTTATGCATTCGAGCGTTTCATACCAACAGAAAATTACCATAGAACCCCTCAAGTGAAATGATCATGCCTTTAAAGATTATTGTATATCAAGATGAAAGCAGATATTACATTACCCCTGCAAATAAGATGAACTAATGTATGGGATGATGGTATCATGACAACACTCCTCCACGCCGAACAAATGAAGAAGGTGACTGTTCAAAATTTAGGGTTCCAATGATTTGATCGGAGTAGTACAAATCAAAATTTGCTGGTTGAATGGAAAATCCGTTAAATCCGATTTGAATAAAATTAAACTTGAATTGAGCCGACAAACACGGTCATCTCTTCCCCCGGGTCCAACAAAGATAATTCATTGGAACCCTAAATTTTGAACAGTATGATTTCTACACATAGTGAGTTTACTGAACTTTTTATTTGATTTGGTTTATTTATCGTTGTAATGATTAACATAAACATTGGATGCATTTTTCACTGCATCGATTTCGGACGCATCTCACGACTGGATTACTTTTTCAATTTTTTCAATTGTTTCAAATTTTCTATTTTTGGACTGTCACTCATTACCTGGTTTCAACCTCCTGAATATCTTTCCTCAATATCTTTTTAAATTCTATGACTTGGATGGGTTGTATAGATTTAACAAAAAGTATGTTTTTTGCTTGATATATTTTATGTTATATACTTTAATGTATTTTTGTATATTTTTTATATATTTTGAAAATGTAATTTTATTACTTGCAGTGATGTCACTGCGGTAATTGTCCTCTGAAAAGAAGAATACTCTTTGAAAACTCATGAGTTAAGGACGTTAATATACTTTGTTTGAACTTTGAATTCTAATAACATTTGATTGGAACCTTATTTTATTATATCATTTCATATTATGATATATATATATATATATATATATATATGTATATATGTATATATTTATATATATATATATATATATATATATATATATATATATATATATATATATATATATAAGAGAGATAAGGAAAGAGACGGACAGAGAGAGAATTCGCTAACAGCGCCTTTGTACTATATTATGTATACATTTTTTTATTATTCTGGAGTAAATATTGTTTATTTCAACTGAAAATATATGTTCATTTACAATTTTCCATTTGAATATTTAGCTTAATTGTGTGCTAATTCATTCTCCTTTCATATAGTGTACGCACGTAGCATTTTGAACACATCCATTGTGTCATTTTGTGGATATGTTTTCATTTTGTAAATAACTATTTTCATTCCAAGGTAGTACATTAATTCCCGCATTATTTCAGTTGTGTCGAAACTATTGCGCACATTACGACAGTGGAGAATGGTGACATTATAAAATCCTGAGCCCCTCAAATACCAACGTATAATAGAGTTAAATGTTCCAGCTTTTCTACTTTCAGAAGAAAATTGAACAAGAAAAACGTTTTATGAAGACACACTTTTACAGAACTCACAAATTCCTTCACTTGAGAAAATTACATAATGGCTCCCAATTTAATATCTTATGGCAATTGAGATACACTTTCGTTTCAGATGCATTTTATATAACCAGATTATTGCAGCTGCGTGACAATATGCCATTCAACAACATTCATCAGAATATTTTATCATCTCTTGGGATTATTCCTTTTTTAGATGCTCATGTCTGAACTTTTATTACTTCTACTAGAATCAACTTGCGAGTATTTGTGATATTTTGACTCTTTCCGTCAAATGTTTAAGAAGTCATTTTTAAAATTTTAAAAATAGCGAAAAAAAAGGGTGGGGTGACTTTGTAATAGTAGTGGTACCTGGAACCGTTTTTTCTTCAAATTACCGATAAAGCAGCACATACAAACAGTATTGATAAACCTAAAAGATAGAAATACTCATTGTAAAAGCAGAACTCTATAAGATACGATGGCTATCGACGACTAATACCCGATAAAAACGTCGTCTTTCTGTCTGTATCTTTCTTTTTGTTTGACGATTTAGTTGAAACAAAGCCATATACAGAAACGAAACACAACTACACTTCTAAATGAATAAATGCGAACGTTTCATTTAATTCACCCCTCCTATATTACCATCAAAACGAGGTAGGGTAATTTAAATCAATAATACAACATATTTTAAATGTTGTATATGTATCGTAGAGACATAAGGCATCAATAACAATTTCCATATTTAATTTGCATAACTATTATTTAAACACTTTATTCGTAATTTTATCGTTCTGTTTATTCCATATATATGCAGTATCTTTTCGATATTAACAGTAATTAATTAAAATAATTTAATACAAAAAGGATAAATTATTAAACCTATTTAAAAAATATGTGCTAGGGGAATGAATTTAAAATATAGAGAACGATCGTGGCTTCATTATAGCCATAGAAAAATACACGGGGCATAAGAAATACTTCTAAAAGGGAAAACAGTGAGCTGATGGACCACGTCCCTCTCTCTCCCATTAGCGACGCCATATAGAAGAAAGGGGGAAGCGTGTTTGAATGCTTCCTTCCGTTAGCGGACGATGTCACATTTTTTTATTGTTTTAATAACTAAAAATAAAGAAAACACACACGCACACACGCATTGATATCCTCTTTCTGCACTTCTTTTCGCGATTTTATTAAAAAGATCAGAATTACCAAAATGTTAACATGCGTGGTTACAACAAACTTTTGAATGACATGTTTAACATTTAAAACTTTTGTTTCAACTTTTTCGAGTAGCGAACTTTGCGAAGCGATAGCGAGCTTGCAAAGTCAGCTAGTTATATATATATATATATATATATATATATATATATATATATATATATATATATATATATATATAAAAGAACGAACAATATCTAAAAGAATTAACCTCCCGGCATGCTCTGGCTTTTCCGTTCTTCTCCTCAAATCCGCGTATTACATCTTAGCGGATAACGTCACACCAACCCAGGACGTCTTACCTATAAACAAAAGTAAAAGTTTGTTCATTTTATAAAGAAAAAGAGTTAAAATATATCTCTGATGATAGAGATCTCTTACGAAATTAATTGAAAAAAAAAAATTGTATTTTAACAGTAAGTTAAAAGGGCTTCTATCGTCATTTTATATATATATATATATATATATATATATATATATATATATATATATATATATATATATACGTGGACGGCGGCACCGGGAAGCAGGGGGCTCACCCCCCTCCCTTTTTGACTTGGGCCCCCCAACTTCACGGTCATCAATAATGAAGTTATATATGCATGTGTCTAACCGGGCCCCCCACTTTTTAGGAGAGCACACTTTTATAACTGTCCCGCTCGTCCTGAATGAGAAAGGAAGTAATTCGAAAAATGGAAAATGGAAAATGAAAAAGGAAAACAAACACGTGGTGTTATTTTATGTATTCATCAACGTTTCGTCTTTATTGTAAGACTTTCTCAGAATGATAATTTAAAGAAAATATCATGCAAGTACATCGAAATTTTTGGTTGACATGATTGAGATGAATATATAAAAAAATATATATTTAGTTTTTCCCCCCTTTTCATTTTCTAATATATATATATATATATATATATATATATATATATATATATATATAACCTGCGTGTAATGTGTACATTTATTTCCAGGGCAAAACCAGATTTTCCGAGGCCATGAACGTTTATAATAACTTAATTTCAATAGTGTTCTCTCCAGCTTTTTCGTAAACTATCTGCCCAATTTGTTGTGAGCTGTACATAACTACAGCTTGCTTCAGAGTCATTTCATAGCTCAAATGCTTTTTCCCTTAGAGCTACAAACCTTTTTTTTAATGTTTAATTTCTCTGTTTAAATCGTGTTAAGTGAAGGTCCTTTCATCTTTTAAATCTTCGCTGTGTTTTTGCTGTTGTTGATGTTTGAATGCACGCATGGTAAAAATAATTAATTAAAATCGAACGTCAAATCGCCCTTCGCGGTGTGTTTTTTCAGTCACGATTTTAGTTCATCTTCTTCTGTTAGTGACAATTCTTTTATTTCAAAAGATATTGACGAAAGGAACCGATAAATGGCGCTAATTAATTTCCGTGCACTTTTGAAGAGATCCCCAATTATAATCAATATTTTTAGTAGTGTTTCTGTTGCATAAAGATATTATAATAAAGATCGCAAGCAGAAAGAGACTAATTTGGTATTTTGCCTTTTTATTTTCTGCTATTTAACTGGCTTTACGAACTCATCTTTTCCTGATTCAAGCAATCTAACTTGAGCTCAATAACTGATCCATTCATATATATATATATATATATATATATATATATATATATATATATATATATATATATATATATATATATTAACTGAGAAAATTTGTATATAGAAACTCTTCATCTTAATTTGGAGATAGTTTTATCCCAAAGTGTGAACACGGTATTATAATGGATGAGATGAGAGTTAGATAGATAAATAATCTTGGTTAGGCTGCATGGGTCAGTGAATGTGTTTAGATAAGTTTAAGAGTAAATTTAAGGAAAAAAAGTGTAGTATCTGTTCTGATATTATAATATTCACAGATCTGCGGTTGATTTATTCGATTCAAAAGTAAATTTCTCTTCGTGACCTTATTTGATCGTTCGAAACGCGACCACCATGAACCGCCTTTTTCAATATGTAAATATGTATCATCTGTTATATGTTCACGTGTGTTTTACTCGCTAACCTTTTTGTCACGTGACTTATTTATATTTGTCCATATACAAATAAATACACATTGGGCTTTATAATAGAGTAAGGGATATTTTTTGTATACCTATCTCTTTATCTTTTTCTCCATCTTTATATCTCTCTTACTCTTATGTTCATTAAAATAAGGTTCGTTCTTATCTTTTGATGTAAATATAGAGTTATTTGCCAATGCAAATGTATCGACTACGAGAAATAAAGAGGTGTATCTATACAAATATTATTTTCTTTTGTTTATTCCGCGTCCAGTCCTGGTCATGTCAAAGTGCAGTTTCTCCCAATGACCATATAAAAGCTTTTAGCAAAAATGCACGTTTAAAAAAAGAAGCTAAATGCACATACACAGCGTTGCCCGAGATTAATAATTGTTATTTTATTTTAAATTTTAAAATAAATTTTTAAAATAGGGTGTATATAATGTACAGTCAACAAACACACAAAACCACGGGCACATAATTTTAACATTATTTTCTTGATATAAATGGATCATTATTTTCTTAATATAAAGGATCATGTAACGTAGACGAAATATTTTATACATTCAAAGTAAAACAAGAGTTATCTTCCTTTATATTTCGAGTCTTTTTAATTCATTTTTTTAGTATTCATTGACAGCTTCTTACTTTTTTAATACGTGTTTTTAAAGAAAACTGAAGCAATTTACAATGGCTGTATGTAAAGCACATTCTGCAATCATTAAAACATTAATAACTCCCTAGTCAGACACATTGCTGCTTAGGTATAACTAGGTAAATCTGATCTACTCAATTTTATCTATTAGATAATAATTTTTGTTGCGACTGTAAATATGTTTACTGAAACCAGTATCGAGAAGATGAAAACCTTAATATATAGGTTGTTTTTCGCCTATTATTACTTTGTTTTATGACGTTATGTATTTCTGTTTTTGTTGTATCTATTTCATAATAATCACCCACAGTATTATATATTCTTATAGTGTGTATAGTATGTAATATTTTACTATTCCAATGTCACCAAATGGTCAGTCCTATTACATCTGTATATCTGGGGCTTTTTCTAGTGTGAGTCATTGTTCATCAGTCAGTTAGTGAAAGAATAATAAAAGAAAACGTGGAAATGATGGTCAATATTGATGGCCACAACGTCCTCGCTACTAGAATATTATTTCGTTAAATGCATTTCTACGGTAACACGGTATTGAATGTATCAACGTGTTTTCCACTTGATGGTTATAAATTATTAGACTGTTCTCCACATACAGCGTTTTCAATACTGATCTAAAAAAAACAACGTGCACCCTACATAAACTTCGTAACGTGGAATACTTGTCTCCAACAATATTTATCCCTATCGCTCAATGACCTCCTTTACAATACAACACCGTCGTAGCGTTCGCGTTAGAACACTTCTCAGTCGCTTCGGACTAGTAACTACGGTAAAGGCTTAATAGTAGTTCCAATAACTGTGTTTGTTAGCCGACGCGTTACTTCACTTTGATTGTCTAGGATAACGTGTAAGTCGCTGCTGTCCGGTAACACATATACTTGAAAGAAAAAAGCACGTGTAGAAATTTTAGAAAAGGCGAACAATTATGATGAAATCATCACAGTCTGCACAACTCAAAAAACAGAACAACGGTTTTGTTTTTTTAAATTTTTTTTATATAAATATATTCTTAAAGGCTATGCCTCTGTTCTGTGTATACTGAGTGTATCAATATTTGTTCTCCGACTTAAGTGAGGTTTTGTAACGTGAAACGCTTTCAACTCGAGGTTTGAAAAAGTAGTATTAACGCTACGAGAAAGAAGGATTGTGGGGGTTCTTTTCACAGTCTGACTGACTGTCTACGTAACTGTATTTCAACTCTGAAACACTTCTGAAACTGTCTCTCTCGCAGCAGTTACTACTCTGTATCATCAGGTAGGGTAAGTCGGCATCCTACAGATAAATCTTATGCGTTTTGATTGGCCGCAGATTACTCTAGTTTAACCATCTTTGTGCGCGAAGGGGGGCGTCAGCGGCGTCAATTAGTCTGTCCTAGGATTGTATTGATTAAAATGATTGCATGCATTAGGTTATTCGCAGCATATATTTTCGACATTTATGCAATATCTGACCAGAACTGACATTTACTCGGATAACAGCTGCGCATCCACTGTCGAAGGATCTCCCCTTCCCGCAGGATAAACAATATTTATTATATCTGACTCGAACCTTTTGCAACTACTGTACGATGATGATTTTTGATTTCCTCGGTACATTCTCCCAACTGTGTATTAGCCCTTCTAATCACTTGAAAGCTTTCGTAAGACTCCCAGCATATGTTTACATCAGCTCTTTCAGTGTTAAAATGCTTCTGTTCACTTGTATATGGACCGCTTATCATGGATGGTTAACCAAGCCGGTCACCCGTGGTCAATACTTATTAATACTCTCGTATCAGCGTGTACTTATTCTTTCTCATACTTCCGTTCAATACTAGAGAAAAATACGGACCCATTTATAGCGAAGATAAAGTAAGTCAATACTAGTTCATTCAGGTGACTCAGGTGTATTGCTTGTTTGGTGGGTAATCAGTAATAATTGAACACTGCTGAGCTAAATACGGTGTATAAGTATTACATCACCAGCAGGCATTAATACTGCTATTGTAATATTTTACACATTAATATTATAGAGAGATGAATGAGACTGCACATTTACCAGCTATCTGTAAAATAGAACCTGTAAATAAATCAAAATAAGTTGATACACACCTATTAACTACCTACATTGGTGCCTCTGTGTCATAAATTTAGTGGGGCATCACTGTTACTCCAATTTCGTTTAGATAATCGAGAAATTGTGTTGCTAACCCTTCAGCGATGTACAGTCTGTGGCATGATATAGCGTTCAACTTCATATAGACTGAGCTATCATTCTTATATTTAAGCATTACACTTAAATATATGTTAACTAAAGACCCGACCAAACATAAGATCGGGTTTAGATTCCGCACTCCTCAGCGGTCACTTTTACACCACTTAATATACATATCCACGCCCTCCACAATCTTATCCACTATTTCGCACGATAAGCCACACCATGTATGAGTGCCGTAAATTACAACTCCGTAGGCAATGAACGTGTGAAGTGCACGCCTCTTTAGGCTAGGTTGTTGAAGTTTCTGTGAGGTCAGTTTCTGGGTAATTACTCAAAGTTCTTAGCACATGGCAATATCGATCAATCGATTCTACTCCGTGTTTACCAGTCAGATAGAAAAGCTGGCATTATTATAACCGAGAATTGTATGTGGTTACATATAAAGCGAAAGAATACAAAAGTCGTGAGCGAATTATTTTCTCAGGTGCTCTCTATTCCATATTATTTGATTTCGAAAACCAGTTATCAGATGAATTATGCCAATAACGCAGTTGCGTTAGTAATACGCTACGTACATCGGCCTACATGTGGCACACATATTTTCTGATGTAGATATTTAGATACAGTATTGAAAGCATCCTCATTAGTGTGTATATATATATATATATATATACATATATATATATATATATATCTATATATATATATATATAACTTTAAACCCAAAATCATCAATTTATCTACATACACATTTACAATGGAGGAAATAGAAATACTAAATGTAGGCCTCAAATTCTGCTCAACTCCCAAAAGTAAAATCACGGAACTGAGAACGGACCTTAAAGAATTTGAACGCAAATTTAGACTAATAGAAACACTAAACAATGACGAAAACAAAACAGAGGATTTATTAGTGAGAAACAAATCAAAATATTTCCGTCACAAACATAACAATAAAAGATAACTTAACACCTTCTTTGAAAACCTCTGGAACATCAGCTCTCAGAGTAAAACTAAACTTACCAGTAACCTAACGTCTAAACAAAAACAAGCACTAGATAACATCCTAAATAATACTAACATAATTATACAAAAAGCTGACACAGGCAAATCGGTAGTCATCATGGACAAAAGTTACTATAAATCGAAAATTATAGAGGTACTAGAAAACAAAGATTACTACAAACCAATTAGCACCAACATTGATAACAACACCATTTGAAAAATCAGAAAACTTGGCACGACATACCATAACATACCGACAAAGAAAGAAAAGGATTTCTTAACAAACGTCTTAATTAAAACCCACACCTTCTACGGACTACCTAAGATACATAAATCAAATGGGATAAGAAATGCTATTAACAAACAGAAATCAGAATATATTAGTGTCCCGAGTCCCAGTGACCTTACATTTAGACCCATAGTAGCAGGACAATCATGCCCAACAAGCAGACTAAGTAACGTAAATGACATATCACTACAACCATTCACCGATCAAGTCAAGAGCTACATAAGACACGACTTACACTTCATGGGATATCACATTATAAAATGATAAAATAACAAAATAATAAATAAATGTTGAAAACACTTTTTACCAATTTTGGTAGCCTTACTCCTTTACATATATAGTTTTCTCTCGTTGGCAGGGGAACGAACGATGCTTCCCAAGTCGTCATCCAACGAAATCCTCGAAACACTAACAGCAATATAACTAACAGCAGCACAACGTCAATATAAAAATAGAGACACGACAAATTCGTTCATGTACTACACTGAAATATATGGATAAGCTATAAGTGGTACAGGAGAAAGACAATGTCAAACTTCTGTGGGACTTACGCATACAAATTGATGATGTTCTTGAACATTTCAAAGCCGACTTAATATTTCTAAACAAAAACAAGATACCTTTCTTTATCATTGATATAGACTGCCTATTTAGTACAGGAGTGCAGGAGAAAGAACACGAAATAAATATCAATACATAAAATGGGAATTAGTTAGACTATAGAAATGTAAATGTGATTCTGGTTGCAATTGGAACGCTTGGAATCATAACGAAAAGCCACCATGAATTCATTAAACAGATTGACGAGACAATTTTCCCCAATTCTGCAAAAGGCTTGCCTGTTACGTACGGCGAAAGTTTTAAGGTCGAAAAGAAATATCAACTATAAATATCCAAAGGTTTAGACTACTATAAAATAATAATAATAATAATAATAATAATAATAATAATAATAATAATAATAATAATAATAATAATAATAATAATAACGTAGCTAGCCCGTTAGAGAACAACATTTACCGTTATTTCTCAGCAGCTGATAAACATTTAAAGTCTCGAGCGTATTAATTGAAGACGTAGTTTTGGTAGATATAGAAATGTTATCTTTATTGTGAATTTTAATGTTAACTAATAAGAAGCTTCTGAGATTTTAATTTGAGGGGCGGGTAATAATATTTTTGCTTTTTGTTTGAGTTGAACGTAATTGAACACCCTTCCCCAAAAAGTATTTAGTCACGTTAGAGAACAAAAGTTAACGTTATTTTTTTAAATTTCGACCGAAAGTTTGATAACTTTGCATCAATTTATTAGACACACATAGAAGGGGAATCTGTCAACTTTTGTAATTTTATTTTTTTATTTAAGAGTATCTTAGAAAACTTATTCTATGTTATTAGTTAACACACATATATATATATATATATATATATATATATATATATATATTATCTTTTTTATTTATTTATTTTTATTTTATTTTTTTTCGTAAATGTTTCTTTATGTATGTGTGATAGTGCACTTGGAACCTCATGGAACTTAGATAAACACTATCCCTGTGACAGGATCACAAGTAAACTAAGTCTGGGACTGGTGTTGCAACGAACACCCAACCATGATAAATGTCTATAAATACAAATAAACGCCGTGGGACTCAGAAGAAAGATCTGAGTGTCATGATAGGCAAGTGCTTCTTCGATGGCTTACATGGGGCACCCGGCCTCATTCTGCGAATGTTGGCTCCTTTAATTTCGGGAACAAGATCACGGACAAAAAACAGGTAGGTAACCGATCAAATTCCAAATATGATAAGGACACTGACCAAACACAAGAAAGCAAGAATGAAAATAACAGACCAAAAAGCCATAGAAAGAAATGGACCACAAAAGAGAACAGACTGGTAATGGAATGCTACTACAAAAGCCGCTACCCCACAGAAAGAGGATATGGCTGAGAAAAGGAAACTTGATCAGAGAAACGGAATCTTTACTGATAGCTGCACAGAACAATGCGATAAGGGCAAACTATATTAATGCTAAAATAAATAAAACCCAGGAAAACAATAAATGCAGACTGTGTGGACAAAGAGACGAAACAATAACTCATATAATAAGTGAATGTAGCAAACTTGCTCAAAAAGAAAACAAAAACAGACATGACTGTGTTGGAAAAGTAATACACTGGGAACTGTGCAAACAATTGAATTTTGAATATGCAGACAAATAATACAAACATAAACCAGAAACAGTACTGGAAAACGAAAAACACAAAATTATTTGGGAAATTGATATACATACAAACAGATAAACTCATACAAGCAAGGAGACCCGATGTTATTATAATAGATAAAAAGGAAAAAACTTGAAAATCGTAGACTTCGTCGTTCCAGCAGACCAAAGAGTGAAGATCAAAGACACGGAACAACGAAGTAAATACACAGAACTAGCCAGATAACTTAAAGTAATATGAAGTATGAAGAAAGTTAGTATGATACCAATAATCTTAGGAGCACTATGAACAATCCAAAAAACCTGGAGAAAGACTGGGATAAATTGGAATCAAAGGGACCATCGAAACCATACAAAGGACGGCAATGATAAAAACAGTTGTAATCTTCAGGAAAATCCTCGAATGCGGAAACCAACACGCATAAGCTACAAAGGCTAACCAGTCACAAGGAATTTACAACAGGGAGAAAACAAAACCACACGGAGAACATCACAACACGAACCAAGGAACAAAAACTGCAAGAAACAGCACTACATACTTCCCCCTCAATATATTTCACCGGCCTCAGCTATCACTACACAAAAACGAACAGAAGAAACAGAAATTACAAGAAACACCATAAGCTCCTCCCTCTCTTCCCACCTCACCCTACCTAGAAAAATTATTTAAACATTAAAAAGAATTAACATTTTTTTTTAAATAAGGAAAGAGAAATAGAAAGGATAAAATGGAAAAAAAACTTATTTATTTTTTATTTTTGTTAAATGGTGCCGGCCTAGGCTGACACTAGACAAAATATTTGTAGAGAGTCGAGGAGGATGGAAGACCGAGGAGGCACAGCACAAACTAGACCTCTACTGGAAAAGTGCAGATAATGCTGGGACCTTGGGGGGGACTTGTTGCCACCCAAATCCCAGAGAAGACCAATTGCCCTTACCAGCGAAAAATCAATGGTAAGAGGCTGTTGCGATACCGCATCGTTGTCGAAAAGAGGTAAAGTATACTGGAAATCTGGGGAGGCTTTTTGTCACTCAGACTCAGGAAATCCCACTGGTTGTTGTCGGTGAGCAATCACTGACGATGATCTGTTTGAGAACTCCTAGTGAGTACAAATAATAATAATAATAATAATAATGATAAGCATGTTAATAATAATAATAATAATAATAATAATAATAATAATAATAATAATAATAATAATAATAATAATAATAATAATAATAATAAATGATGGCACCGGCATCGGCTGACACCACTAGTTGATAATAGTCAAGGAGGGTGAGAAGACGAGTGCAGAAGGTGTTAGGACTTTGGAGACTAATTGTTGTGACCAGCAAGAACTCAGTGGTAGTCGGCTCGTTCGATACTGCAAGTTAATTTACGATGGTGACCAAAATAAGGTAAAGAGTACTGAAAATCAGGGGAGGTTTGTTGTTACTCAGACTCCAGGGAACGTCACTGGTTTTTGTCGGTGAGCAATCACTGACGATGCCCTTTTTTAACAACTTTTAGTATGCAGAAATAATAATAATAATAATAATAATAATAATAATAATAATAATTATTATTCTACAAATACTTGGAAATTCTAGAGGCGGATAAGTTTAAAGACAAAACAATGAAACACTAGGTCACAGCTGGGTACCACAGACTAGTGAGAAGTATTCTTAAATCACACCCACACAGTCGAAATACAGTCTATGCTATCAATACCAGAGCAGTATCTATCATTCGATGTACTGTCGATATACTTGAATGTAATGTAAATGAACTAAAATTTGGTTGGATACCAAAACACGGGAAATGCTTACAATTTATGGAGTTTTTGCAAAGAAAGGAGATGCAGATGGAGTGTATCTACCTAGAAAGGATGTTGTGAACATAGAATAAGGTGTTTTATATAAATATATTTCTGAGTGTTATGAGATTCTTCTTCGTAGAATGAAAAAAGAGAAAATACTGTGGTGAAAAGAATCAAAGGTTACAAGAGAGTGGGTTAAAATATTTTTAAAGAACCCTCACAGTGTATTATTTAAGAATACTGCATTTACAGATAATGACAGCTGGAATTGGTTTGTCAGGGGTGATCTCAAAAGATCTATCGAGAGCACTTTAATGGCAGCCCAGTAACAAGCTACCCGCACGAGGTCTATCAAACATTACATTTACAAAACTGCAGAATCACCGATATGCCGATGTGCAATGAAAGGACAGGAACCTTAGCGTATTGTAATTCACTATGCTAGCACAACACCAGCATACAAAATAGAGACACGACAAAGTCGCTCAGGTAATACACTGGAATATATGCGAACTTTATTAATTGGACCAGAAATGGACAAAAATATCCGATATATGTGTACTTTAATAACACTTTTGATTTCATAGTCATTTTAATTTGAACTTTAATAAAACTTTTTATTTCATAGGTTTTTTATTTGTACTTTAATAACACTTTTTATTTCATAGTCATTTTTATTTGTACTTTAATTGCACTTTTTATTTATTTTTTTTATTTGTACTTTAATAACACTTTTTATTTCATAGTTTTTTTATTTGTACTTTAATAAAACATTTTATTTCTTAGTTAATTTTATTTGTACTTTAATAGCACTTTTTATTTCATATATTTTTTTATTTGTACTTTAATAACACTTTTTATTTCATAGTCATTTTTATTTGTACTTTAATCAAATTTTTATTTCATAGCTATTTTTATTTGTACATTAATAAGACATTTTATTTCATAGGCATTTTTCTTCATGTTTCTTTATTCATTTTAGATCAGCGAATTATTTAAGATCCATCGGGAGAAGTAAATATTCCGAAGCCGGACTCATTTACGAAGATTAAAAAGACAAAGTATTATTCAACAGAATAATTGTTAAGCATTATATAATCGTGTGCTGGCATTATTAATAAGTTTTACAAGCGCATCGTTTTAAAAAGAAATACGAAAATAAACACGTATCACCACATACGTCGGGAAACTGTCAGCAACAACACAAAGAGAGAATGGGAACGTTCTACTGCAACGTGTTATTGTTACAAAATATTCAAACTGTTTATTTGCCGAATCCAGATCCGCTTCTGCCATCGCAGAATTGGTCCAACTTAGTGCTAAATTACTTTTATTTCTTATGTGGTATATTGATTCTATTGTTAAGAAAAATGTCAGACATTTATGCATACAATTTTTATAGTATATTTTTATTGGGATTTTCGACGAATGAGTAGAATTAGTAAAAGTCGTCGGAAGGCCCACTAACAGGAATTGACAGAAGCCGAACTCATAAATTCACTTTATAGATGTTTTTTATCTGTAGATTCTAAATCGAGCCGGTTTACAGAATATTTTTGAACACTAATGCATCCTAAACTGCCCCGTTCATACCAGAATTTTGCCTGCACATACAATGAATCATCGCCTCCTCTGCTATGTCGCCAAAAAGGCTTCTGGCTGTGTGTTGTTTATTTAGCAAACGGGTCTATTCCTTTCCGTTTACTTTTTTGGTGTGTCACCCCATCGTCAACAGCCTGATTTTATTCTTCGGGCCAAGCAGCTAGTATCTCTGCTGTTAGCAACCAGTACGACATATCCTGTTTACATTCACCGAAGTACAGTCATTTATGTCAACTTAGATATGAATATTAAATGCTTGTTCGGTAAGAGACATTATGGAGGATCATTCGTCTGCAAAGGCGGATCCCGTCATTAGAGCCACTTATAAATTGTGTACACAATTATGCACATATATTTTTTGTTATTTTATCTTCTAAATGTGTCTACCAGGAGTATCTATAGAGATGGATAGATAAATTAATAGATAGCTGGTAGAAAGATGGGTAGATATATAGATAGATAGATATTTGATAAATAGATTTATAGAAAGATCGATAGATAGATAGATGAATATATGTTTGATAAATAAATAGATAGAAAGATAGAATGATAGATAGATAGATATATAGATAGATATATATTTGATAGATAGAAATTTGATAAATAGATTTATAGAAAGATCGATCCATAGATAGATAGATAGAGAGATATATGTTTGATAAATTGATAGATATAAAGATAGATTGACAGATAGATATATATAGAGATAGATAGATATATAGATAGAACAATTAATAGAGAAATAGATAGAGAAAGAGAGATAAAGAGTTAAAATAGGGATAGACGGAAGGCAGGGTCAGAAAAAGAAGGAGAGAGATAGAATGATATAAAGAAAGACATATAGAGACTATAGGCGAGTTAGCATACATATATATACATATGTGTATGTAGAAAGAGAGAGAGAGAGAGAGAAAGAAAATTTTGAAAAACGTTATTATATATATATATATATATATATATATATATATATATATATATTTATTAAAATGAATGAAATCATTATTCATACATTTATATCTCTGGGACTTTCGCCGTAAAAAAGGATGTGCCCCCTTCTAATTCATATATATATATATATATATATATATATATATATATATATATATATATATATATATATATATATATATATATGGATAAGAAACAATTGTAAGAGAAGTAAGAGTGGGACATAGAATTACATAGTCTTACGTCATTTCTCGCCGTTTCTGATCCGCATTATTATTTGGTCACAGTCATTCATTCACTCTTCCTGTAAATGACTGCTTTACAAAGGGAGTGTAGGTGGGTCTAAGCAGCAATATGTTATTTCACATTACATTTAAATATCTGAAAGTAAGTACGGTTAAGGAAACAGGGAGTAATTAGGGATTTCCAAAGAGAAGAAATCTGACGAAAGAAGTTATTATAGTAGAATATGTATCGTCATTTCGGGGCCTGCACAGTGAAAGGTTGGGTTTGGCTGCTGGTAAGATGAATCTGGGATATTAATGTTTAGGCGGTACACATAGAGTAAGTTCATCGGAGCACATTTTGTTAACTCCCTTGAAAAACAATCACATGAGGCAACACTGCGGTGATGTGACAGGGGCTGGGGATTTGCAGACAGAACGTAAGCAAATAAGTTTGAAATTCTGATAAAATCTGTTCATTATTTAAGTTCTCATACGTCTCACTTTTGATCAATAACACAGGTAACAGACACCTGAAATCCTGATTGTAAATTCATCAAATTCATGTTGCAAATATTGAAAGGTTTTTACTATGTAAGGTATTTGAAAATGGGATGAGATTCAAATATTAGTGAGTATAAATTTTTTTATAAACTAGTTCGATTGTATGCAATTGTTGTTTAAAAGACCAACCATTGGTGCTAAGATAGGCAGATGTGACAAAGTAGCGCAAAGTAGCGTGTATATATTGTGATGGTATGCCAAGAAAAAAAATCATATTGTATTTTACATGAACTGAGAGATATTGTTTTACGATTTTAAACAAAAATGGCTTATTCCTGTTTTAGTATTAAATTGACAGCGCGAGTAACGGGCTTGTGATTAGAGATTCGCTGTTGTCAACTGTCATTGTAGTTCGAGAGTAAGGTGAAATCGAACTAGCTAGAAATTCAGTCGCCGACGAAATACGGGTATGTGAGCTGATTGAAAACTGCGGAGATACACCCTAGCCGATCACTAAGTAAGTTACAGCTCACTTTACAGAAAAACGGGAGGACATGTTTGACAGAAAAAAATACCAGGGAGCGGGAATCCGGTAATTAGACTGGTTGTAAGCTAAGTGTGCGGAATTCGGGTGGGTCAGTGCCAAGTGACTTTGCAATTAATATATGTGCGACACTTTCGATTTTTTTAAATTTGGGAACGAGTTTTCAGAAAGTTTCAGATTTTCTAGGGAAGAAATCTACTTTCGCACGTTCAACAATATATCCTTTACTGAACCGGAGAAGTGCCCGTGCATGAAAGCTTTACTACCGACTGTAAGTTAACATAACGAGAGAAAGTCAGAACTGAAGCCCAGTCCAAAACCACAAGAGGTATTAACCCGACATTAACAAAATGTGTTCTTGTGTTTCCTCATGTATAGATGGCACTGCAACGAGAAAGATGATTATTACCTAATAAAAATCAGCCTACCCTGTATCGTGCGTGAAAATCTTGTCTGGTTTCTTTCTAGATGTTCCTTCTTCAACCAATTACGAACAAATCGAATGAGATAAAATTTGACTGACACGAACGACCGGGCAATTGGCTTTTAGCGTGGTGCGTACGGTACGTTCATTCGACTACTTAGTCTACCGATTTATGACTCTCAGATTGACAATTTACGACCTTATAGCCTTCTGAGTTGCGACCTTCGGATTGACGATCAACGATTGAAGGTGCGTGTTAATGTCACCGATAGATGACTACGCGACATGGCATCGCTCATTCTTACGATGTAAGTCATCATGATTTTCACTGATGTAGACATTGAATGTTGCTTAAACGTGTATTAATCTTTAACAGTTTGTCTTGATTTTCAATTTTCTCAAGGACACTCTGGATATATTTCACTAAATAAGTCATTTATCTATTTCTTCTTCCACTTCCAATATATATATATATATATATATATATATATATATATATATATATATATATTATGATATTTCACTCCAAACAAGGCAGGACGCAACTGGAGACGTAAGGGGCTACTGAGAATTAGTATAGTAGGTTTAGGGTGTCATTCTAAGTTAGGAGCTGTGCAGCGAGATGTATGTTTACATTAAACCTTTGCATGTCGGTACTGTCGAAGTAACAGGGGGCAGGGAGGGAGTACCAGAAGACAACAGCACGAGACAATAAATTATTTGAGTATAAGGCTCTCCGGCATCTGGGGACCTAAACAGTGAATGGATAGGATGTAGCTGATTGTGGAGTTGGTCTAGTGAATATATATATATATATATATATATATATATATATATATATATAGTATGCTAATGATCAAGTCATTAGCATACTACACCTACTCCAACAACAACAGCTAAGCTCTAGCAAATATACATTTAGCCTCAACGTTGTTTCTATATACACATCAATACTCGCACACCCATCCATTGACCTCATCCCCGACGACATTTCCTTCTTCCGATAACTTAGAACTATTCGGATTAACACCTGAAGACATACACCAACTCCTGTACAATATCATTAATAATTTCACCTTCCACACCACATATTTAAGCAGATTGCTGGTCTTCCCATGCGTTATAGCTTGTCTGGCCTATATCCTATAAAGACAGACTCAAACAACAAGCTCTCAACACCTGCCACTCCAATATCTTCTTCACTAGGTACATAGATGAAATTCTTGTCCTCACCTCATCTCGTGAAGAAGCTATCAACTTTTTCGACATGTTCAACAGCACCGACCCCCTACAAAATGTACTATAGAACACCCTAGCGACTCCAGCTCACTCTATTTCCTCGATTTTAACCTCAAAATGACAGAAGACGGTTCTATACAGACCAAAGAAAGCCTGCCTGCAAAAACTTATTTGTTCATTTTAAGTTTGCCCTGTCCCTTAAAGACAAACTAAACTATGCCCGTAATTAAATTACCCGCATACAGAAGAAATGCTCATCTACTGCCAATAAAATCAAACACACCAAAGATATCCATCAAACCTTAAGAACCAACGGCTACCCTGCTTCTACAATAACCAACCTCAGCAAGACCAGACCACGCAGACACAACACACTCTCCAACACATGCTTCCTAAAACTACCTTTCTTTAATGACAAGGTCACTAATGGCATCCGTAGTACAATACATAAAGAAAAACTAGACATTCAACTCATCCACACCGGCGCAACCTTAGGTCAACACCTTTCCAAAAAAACGCATTACACGCACCCACGAACCATGCTCCCTAGTTATATGTCCCATTCCTACAACGGGACTATGCCACCGCACTAACTGTGTATATAATGTATTATGCACTATGTGTAACCACTCCTATAGTGGATATACTACAAGACAACTACACCAGCGCGTCAAAGAACACATGAACACCAATATATCTTCCTTCTTTAAACATACTTCTTCATGCAATACTACCCAACAAGACATGAGCGTTTCTATTCTTGCCTCCTTCAGGAACCTAGGCGACCTAAGACTCATGGAAGCTATTCTCATTTCTAAACACAAACCAGCTTTAAAAACAGACACGAATTTAACTCAACCTTCATTATATAACCTACTCCTCACTGAACCCATCCCCCAGATAATAACTCACCCACCCCTCCCCTGCATATTAAACACTATTTGCCCAAATTATACATATTATATCACATTTTATCCCTATCGCAAGAGAATTGACAACATCTTGGTCTGAAACACATCATTACATTAGTACTGACATCCCCACTATTTGATTTCAAACTCAACACCACGCCCCACCCCATGTGAATAAATAAATAAACACACATTATACAAATAAATAATTAAATAAATAAACAAATAAAACACATACCAAATGAATAAAGAAATCTGAGATTAGTTTAATAAATTACAACAAACCAACCAAATTAGCAGAATTTCCTTTATAAGTTGATATCAAAGATATCAGAATTGTCTCCTTTGACAATTAAATAGATTAACATTGTTACCCAAAACGAACGACACTTAGCAGGTAAATTAAAACCAATAAATAAGGATTAAGCTTAACAAGACATAACTAAATTGAATATACTGCACTAGTAACAAACTAAATACATTTCTACCACATGTATAACATCTAATGCCGGAACGTGCCGGTTAACAAACATGTATAGTATAAATAAAACCTACGTTTTATATACGATAAAAAATAATAATAATAGTAGATATAAAAGAAATTAAATAAATAAAAACAGCAAACAAGTACATATATATAGACATCTTAAACTATTTTAAGGAGTATAGAAGAAATAATATGCACGTAAGCTCACATTTGAATTTTTTCAGATATGTATTGAATTTTCTCTATAGTCATTAGACACACATTAAAATGTAAATTTCTACTGAAAAACGTATATATTAATTTAGACATTATCCAGAACAAAATATTCGAACGAAAAATCGTGCCATAAAGTTAACTATCATTATATGTTGATTTTAATCATCGGAAAGATACATAAAAGTGGTGCAAAACTGTTCTGTTTGATGGATTCAACTAGTATATTTATATGAATACAATAGAACCTTAAATAATAATACACATAAACCGGAAATATATTTAATAAACCATTAATATTCGACCACTAGTCGCCATAACACAAAGTTTACGTTATCACAACATCAGATAATCACTACAAATCTAAAAGTACTTCTAATTGGACGACATTTTCTTTTCAATCGTTGAGTCTAAAGCCCTTTGAGGTTATTGCTCGTCTTACTGCGTCATTCTTACGGAGGATAGGCGTAAGGGGTGGCGTTTGACGATTGACATCAGAAAAGCGGAATGGTTTTAACAAAGTTGGGATGTGGACGCTAATTGCCTTGTACTTTTTATAGCTGACATTGTAATGTTTTTAATGAACGACAAAGTTGACTTTTTTTACCAAAGTAAATAAAACAATAAATAAACAAATTGGTATTATTGTATATGAGCGCCCCCAGAGAAAATAGTTCAGGAACACTCACACAGAAAAGAAGGTTTACTAAACAAAAGATCCACGATGAATAGATCGAATATGGTCGACTAAGCTTGGATCTCTGATTGTTTTCTATATTCACAAAGCGGGCATATCTTGTTAGTATAACTAAAAGGAAAGTTTCCTTCTTCCTCTGCGTGCTTTACGTCAGAAAAATATATAAAAATAGTTTATTTCCGTTTGCAGAACACATATCCACGTGACTGCTTTCTTGTGGGATACAACATGGTCGTTTTAACATCCAATGTCAACAAATGCTTATCATAAACCGCTCCCATAATTCATACAATTCTGTTAATTCCCTTCAACATTTTCAATCCTCTCATAATATTCTTAGATAATCACTAAGAATCTAAATCTCATTGGACAGCATATTTGTAAGCGTTGGATTGTACGTCTTGTGGGGTGATTGGTTGTCTTACTGCGTCATTCTTACGGAGGTTGGGTGTAGGAGGTGGCGTTTGACGAGTTACATCAGAAAAAACGCAATAGTTTTAACAAAGAGTTTCAATGTGGACGATAATCGCCTTGTACTTTTCATTGCTGGCATCACATGTGACTTTAATAAACGACGAAGGTAACTTTTGCTTGTTTACTAAAGTAAAGTAAACAATAAACAAACAAGTTGGTATTATTGTTGTAAAGCGAATATCAGTGTAAACAAAGAAAATAATCGAGGACAACGTCAACAAGTATTAAGGACAGAAAAGAAAGTTTAGTAAACAAGCAAAAATACAAGGTGAATAGATAGAAGATGTAGTGGAAAATGAAAACAACAATGTTAATTCATTAACTCTCTGTGGTTAGCAGAGTTGTCCCCCTTTGCACAGAAGTTTAGAAAAAAACAAAAATAAACAAGGTGAATAGATAGAAAATAGTCGACTAAGTTTGTATCTTTAATTCTTTCATAAAAAAACATTCACACAGCGGAATCATTTAGCTACCATAACTAAAATGATTTTTCCTTTTTTAGTCCGCGTTCTTTACGTCAGAGAGAATTGCTATGAAGAGAGTTTATTTCGAAGATATTTCCGTTTGCAGAAAACATATTCACGTGATTAATTTCTTGTAGATTACAACATGGTCGTCTTGAAATTGAACCCCCACAAATGCTTGTCATGAACCGGCCCTAAATGTAATCAAACAAGCAGACAAAGACAGAGTCAAAAGCCGCTCATTCTATGCAACATTCACAATTCTCCTATCCTATTTTTAATCATTCAACTGAAAATCTTTTAATCTCGTTAATCTGTATCGCCGAGTGTTTTTTGGTCTTGATAAGTTGTGACTAGGTAATAAAGAAAAATAGCAATCGCTATGTTGCACTATCCTTCGAGATTTATTTGGCTCACACAAATCAAAATCTGATACAAGCTCGGTTTCAATAAAAGAATTTTACCCACCGCCCTAAAAAGGGGACACTATGAAGGAGTGAAAAAATAGCTGTGAACAGACCCGTCAGGATTTCGTGATGCGGACGCCTTAAGTTATCGGCGATTAAATACCCCCCACTTTCATACAAACGGGACCGATGATGGCTTACTTATAGGTGAATGTGAAGGAGGATGTACTGCCCCATGAGAGCAAGAAGGCAACGGTTACCCTGAACTAACTCCGGCAGTGAGTAATTCACAAGGTAGAAAATGGCGTAATTTCTCGTTAGTTAACGTGCTATTTCGACGAAACACGCATAGGATTCTATTCTTCTTATTTAAGTACAATTTATCAAATCAAATAACTCTACATTAAGAATTTTTAAAAATAATGTTTACACCCTACAAACCTTTTTTTAATTTATTCTATGCCAACTTTTATAATTTTGGTAAAAATTATTTTCTAAATAAAGAATATTTTTTTAAAACATAGTTCACCCCAAACAAGAAAGCCGCCACTATATACGTAAGGGGCTACTGGGAAAAAAGGGTGAAAGTGTTTTTTTTTGGGGGGGTCGACTTAAATTGGGAGCTGTGCTGTTTAGATAAGTTTTACATTTCTGCATGTCAGTAACGTCAAGAACACAGTGAGCAGGGAAAGTGTTACAGAGTCCAGCTGCACAAGAAAATAAGTTTTTAGAGTAGAAAGCTATTCGGCATCTAAGGACCTCCACAGTGAATGGATGGGAGTTGGAAGATTGTCGGATTGGCATAGTAAATATACGTCGTGGGGGTACTAGAGCAGCAAGCTCATCAGAGCACACTCCATTGAAGTACTTGTAAAACAGGCACAAGGAAGCAATATTGCAGTGATGGGACAGGGGCTGGAGTTTGGTGGATAGTGAAGGACCTATTGAGTTGCTGACTCTCTTTGGGACCTTGTCTAAGAGGGGGAGACTAGTAGATGATGCCCAAGTCAGGATGTGGCAACAATACTCCATGCACGGGTGGATGGTAACTTTGTAGAGATATAGGATGATGTCATGTGTGAGAAGTTTACTGGCACTGTAGAGGGAGCCCACCTTCCTTGCAACAGCCCTAGCAATGTCTTAAATGTAGTTATTCCAATTCATGTTATCTGTGAAAGTAAGGCCGAGGAGTTTGAATTATGAACTCCGAAGTAGGGTGTTATTTGCAATTAAAAGTTACAATCCAATGTATACCACATTCCACTACAGACTGGAGGTCATTTTCTAAGGATTCAGCCATTGCCTCAGATATGTGCGCGTCGGTTTTACCCACATGACGAGAGTAGGGCGTGGGGTCGTACACAAATATTCTTATCTCAGTCGCAATGATATTAGGGAGGTAATTTATGAAAATCAGAAACAGTAGAGGTCCAAGGATGGATCTGTGGGATACACCAGCATTCATGTCATGTTTCATAAAAGAACAGCCATCGAGGACAACCTGGATCTTTCTTTTTGTAATGAAGGATTTCTTTATATTAAGTATTTGTCAAGTAATACCATATGAGTACAGTTTTAGGAGAATCTCTTCAGCCCAGACCTTGTCAGAGACCTTGGATATATCAAGCGCTACCGACCTAGCTTCACCTGTCTTGTATAGTGTATGGTATATTCGTTCAGAGATGACCGTTAGGATATCTGCAGTAGATCATGCTTTTCTGAATCCGTATTGATGATCAGAAAAAAAGTGTAGCATTAACTAGGTGCCTGACTATCCCTAGATTGATTAATGATTCAAAGAGGTTTGCAAAAATTGGGAGTAGACTGCTTGGGCGGTAGTTTATAGGATCAGTTCTATCTCCAGATTTTTTCAAGACTGGTACCACAGGGGCAATTTTTCAACTATCAGCGAACCAAAATTCAGTAAGGCATTTGTTGCACAGTTTGGAGAGGACAGGGGCCAGATCAGCAGCACATTTCTTTATTACTATTAATTGTATAAGATCAGGCTCACAGGCTTTGGAGGTGTGAAGGTTTTTTATGATGTCTCTGACTTGAGATGAGTTAATGACCAGGTTCTCAAGGGTGGCTTCAGTCTGCAATAGGAATTTAGGGAAGGGGTGGTTTGCTGAGTTCAAAGTGGAGTTTAAGGCGAAACACTGGGAAAGTAGTTCAGCCTCATCAATTATCATGCAGACAACACTGTTGTGATTTGTTCTGTGTACATGATTTTGTTTTCAACTCCAGCTCCTGGCAGAGAGAATATAACAGAGATAATCTTGAAATGACTACAATGCTTGTTTAAAATAGTGTTTAACATTGCTAGTTTTACATATACTAATAGCTATTAGCTATCACCTATTGTCGAGATACATGTAAGTACACATGAACACTTTCAGACAAAACGGCACAACGTGATCAAATTGTTGACTGCGTTATATTGTAAGATAATTATGTCAGTTATATTTATTATGAAAACCGGAAGTCGATAAGGCAGCTAGACATAACTAACACAGAGGTAACAGGTGAAAGAGAGAGATAGTGAGGACCATCAGTTTTGGTTAGAGCTTATATAAGATAAGGCGAATCTTGAAAGTTCACTAACAAAAGGTTTATGATTAAGTTATGCACTTAAACATAAGTAACTCTCTCTCTCACTCTCTGTCTATACTGATTTGATATTTTAGAGAGTTACATCTGAGAATACGTCTTTAATTCTTTCTAAAAACTAATGTTTAAATTCATTGAATGATCATATTAAGAAGCCATGTCAGATGGCTTTTGATTGCGACTAACGAAATTAATCGCGATCCTTGGGGGTATATAATTGTTGTGGATGACCTACCTACCCTTTTAATAATAACTAAATGGTAGCAACCGGCTACCATAAATACCGGTCTTGCCGGGAAAACATTAGGCGGCACATTTAGGCACTAGCACTGCTAACACTGACTTGTGTATAATTTCTCTGTTAAATACAATTCGTTATTATTATCTCTAAACCTGTTGTTCTTTTATTTCATTGTTGGTACCCCTAAACGGGTGCACAACAACTGGCGGCGAGTGATTCGTAAAGGACTTCGTTGGAAACACCTTGGACCTTGCAACCTGTGAGTGATAAACCAGTGTCTACAACACGGTCAACCTTCGAAAAAAAATTATACCCGTTTCCAAAAAAACAAAAATACCTTGTGCTTTACAATTTTCGGGAAGATATTGGAAACATCGAATACATTCAATGTTGGGACAGGTCTGCCTTACAATAAATAACCAGTTTAAACCATTACTGGAAGAAGAAAAAGTAAGACAGATTTTACTATTTGTGTTCTTCGTATTCCAATACGGGATTTTACCTCGTGCAACGAATGAAATTGGAATACCATGTGCTTATAAAACTTAAAGGTTTGAAACAAACCCCAAAAAACTCCATACTACAAACACCTTTTTTCGTGTCTGGTATAGTCAAACGTATTTTGCGAACACACTTGTCACTGTAAAATTGTAGAGTTGGAAAAGAAAATCTGACAAGTCAAACCAAGTTACTTTCTTGAATAATTAGTAAATTTTTTTATATAGCCATTACTTGTTTTTTTGCATTTTCAGCCTACACTGAAAGACAAACGGACTTATTGGCAAAAAAGTTCCAGATGCGAACATGAATACAAATAATTTGTTAAATTAATTACCCAATAAGCCGGATTAATAAAATCGTTTTTTTTTCTCAAAGAACTTTGAAAGAAGAAAAAAAAAAGATTAGCAAGTGCCGGTCGAATTCGAGACCCGAATGACACAGTGATGAGAAAGGGTTGAGTTTGTTGTTAAACAGTAAGCATTAGAAAAGAAAAAATAGTGATGGACTAGTTGTGACTAATTTTTTTTCAAGAAAGTATTTCTTTAATCATGGAAGATTTCTCGAAACAGATATTGGAGATGATTAAATTTCAATCAGAACAACAGAAGGCAAACGATGAAAAACATCTTGCTCAACAGAATGCAAACGATGAATAACTTCAGTTTCTACAGAATAATTTCAGTCGCAGCAAATAAGTTTGTTGAAGTATTTTGAGGTAAAGAAGTTAGCACAAAAGCGAGAAGATAGAAAATCTTTAGACGAACAATTGATTGAGATAAAGAAATAACAATAACAGCTAGACTCAATCAGAGAGTAAATTTGAACTACGACGTATGACGACAGCGACGCGTTCAATAAAAATGCAATATGGTCAGCTATAGAAACCTTCAACTATGTGCCTGAAGAGGACCTTAACTTCGAATTACGGTACCATCGATATCAGGATTTTTTCGACATTGATTGTAGCACATGGTCGAAAAGGAAAAAGGTTCGTTTAGTTCTTCGAAGACTAGGTACGGCAGAGCATACACAATCTATCGATTATATTCTGCCGAAGAAAACAGGCGAACTATCTTTCAATGAAACCATTAAAATGTTAATGGAACTATATTGCCCCAAAACAAGTTTATTCCACAAAAGGTGGAAATGTATGAACCTAACGCGAAAGGAAAGCCAGGATTACTCAACGTTTGCTTCGATCGTCAATAAACATTGTGACGACTTACAGTTATCATCCTTGACAGCGGATAATTTCAAAGTATTAATATTTGTTTAAGGGCTCGTCTCGCAAAACGATGCAGAGTTAAGAAGACGTGCAATAAGCAAACTTGAAACCGAGCCAGATTTAACATTGCAACAACTGGTCGAAAGCTGTCAACAGCATATTTCCAAGAAAAAGGAAGCTAAAGACATAGAGCAATTTCTAATATTAAAAATGTTCGTCGTTTTTCCAAAAAATCACACTCTTCGAAGGAAAAATTCAGGAAGGATTTGCCTAAAAGGTCGGATGAAAAAATGCCAAACCAGCCTTGTTGAGGTTGCGGGAACCAACATCGGTACCAAAAGTGTCCTTTTAAACGAAAACATTGTGACAAATACCATAAAATGGGACTCAAAGCCTCACATTGCAGGAGTAACACTAGAAAAAAAAGTTACATAAAAACAACCAGAATTAATGGTGGCAACCTAAACATACGAAAGTATGTTACGGTAAAATGAACAATCAAGATGTTAAACTACAGCATGATTCAGGGTCTGACCTATCAATTATTAATATTAATACCTGGAAAAAGATCGGCAGACCGACTATGCTACGCACAGATAAAGTGGCTCGATCGGTAACCGGAGAGAAAATAAACTTTGAAGGGGAAGTCATTTCAAAAGTGACACTAAAAATAAGACGATACAATTACGCATGTTCGTAATGAAAGATACAGGAAATTTGTTCGGGTCAGATTGGATTCACAACTTTCAGCTCTGGGATTCGCCGATAAGCGCCTATTGTCAACGAATGGAGAACTTTTCTGCTTAAGCATCAAAATTGAAGAAGGAGTTGAAAGAGTCATTCCCCAAGGTGTTTTCTAATGATTTAGGACGCTGTACTAAATTGAAGGCGAGTTTTAAACTAATTGAAAATAGGAATCTCGTTTTTAAGAGAAAACGAAGTGTACCATTTGCCTCTCTTTAAAAAATTAATGCAGAAATAGACCGGTTGGTGGGGAAACGTATTTTGACACCAGTTGACTACTCGGAATGGGCGGCCCAAACCGTCTACGGGAAGAAAAAATCTGGAGAGATCAGAGTGTGTGCCGATTTCTCAACCGGTTTGAACGATGCGCTGAAAGATTATCACTATCCTCTGCCGACTCCAGAAGAGGTTTTCACAAAATTAAACGGTGGAAAACTCTTCTCAAAAATTGACTTGAGTGAAGCCTATCTGCAAATACCTGTAGAGGAAGATAGCTCTAAGCTTCTCTGTATTTCGACACACAGGGGACTACTAAAGTTCAATCGTCTCCCTTTTGGAATTAAAGTGGGCCCGTCGATTTTTCAGCAGGTAATCGACACGATGTTGAGCGGGCTCGATTTTTCGATCGGCTACCTTGACGATATCTTAATGAAAAGTACGAACGTCGGGGAGCACCGTGAGAACGCACACAAAGTATTCGAAAGGATAAGCGATTTTGGTTTTACACTCAAGGAGTCAAAGTGTGAATTCTTTCTAGAAGAGATCAAATACTTTGGACATGTCAGTGATAAGAATGGAAGACGTCCCGACACAGAAAGATCTATAGCGATCTAGAATATGCCCGAACCGAAAAATGTTACCCAACTACAAGGCTGCCTGGGTCTCGCAAACTATTACGAAAAATTCATTCCCAGTATGTACAAATTGCGAGCCCCCTTAAATGAGTTACTTAAGAAAGATAGTAAATGGGAATGGTCCGCCGACTGTCAATCTGCATTCGACAACCTAAAAACGAAGTAAACTTCAGAATTATTTCTTATTCATTTTAATCCAGAGCTAAAACCTATTGTTGCAAGTGACACCAGCTCCTACGGCATTGGGGTGTGCATTTTGCATAAAATGCCGGATGGCTCGATGAAACCCATCGCGCACGCTTCAAGAACTTTACTTCCTGCAGAGAAAGATTACTCTCAGATTGAAAAAGAAGCGTTGGGTATTGTATTCGCAATGACCAAATTTCACAGGTATCTACACGGCCGTCATTTTATTCTACAAACAGACCATAAGCCACTTATCCCCATCTTTGGATAAAAAAAAAACCTGCTAACCTACACAGCAAACCGCCTACAGAGATCGAGTATAATTCTTTTAAATTATGACTTTGAGATGGAATTTTTACCGTAAAAAGACCAGGACACGCACGTGGTTTATCGCGGCTAATCCCAAAGTACACGGAACCGCTCGAGGATACAGTTATAGCATCCCTTCGGTCTGAATATTACTATAGAAAAGTAAAGTTTAACACAATAAAAGAGCTGCCAGTCACACTTGGCGATACACAATAAGAGGCAAGAGAAGATTATTTTATTATCGAAATTAAAAGTAAATTACAAACAGACGATTAGCAAACGGCTGAAGCTTTTTCAGTCTGTTGCGACACATTATTATAACGGGAGCGAATAGTAATCCCAGCTACGCTAAAAAAAAATCCTGAAAGATTTCCATAAGGGGCATCCCGGAGTGACACGCATGAATAGCCTAATGAGATCTTATGTGTACTGGAAAAACATGGACAGGGACATAAGGACGAAAGTGAAGGTCTGTGCGGGCTGCGCGTCGGCAGCGAAAGCACCACCTATTCAGTACTGTCCATGGCCAAAGGCAGAGCAACCATGGTCACAGATTCACATAGATTTTGCGGGGCCATTGGAAGGGTTCTACTATTTAATTATAGTCGACAGCTACTCAAAATGGCCAGAAGTTGTTAGATGTAAAAACCCACTAACGGATGTCACGATATGCGCGTTGCATGAACTGTTTGCCCGATTCGGAGTGGTGGACATTGTTGTATCGGAGAACGGTACACAATTTACTTCACGAGAGTTCAAAGAATTTTGTGAAGACTTTCAAATTAAACATATCACCACTCCGACTTACCATCCGAGGTCAAACGGACAGGCAGAAAAATGTGTTAATACTTTGAAGAGAGCGTTGAAAAAATCGACGGGCTCGCCGAGAGAAAAGGCACCCCAGCAGTTCCTTCAAGTGTATAGAATTACACCCAACGAGAACACACCAGCCCAAGTACCACCGGCGGAAGTAATGTTTAGAAGAAAAAGAAAGTCGGTATTCGACAAACTGTTACAAAACAGGTGAAACCGACCAACATTACGGCACCAAAGAAGAGTTACGAGGATGGAGAAGTGTTCTTCCAGGAATACAATAGAAACAAAACTGTGTGGGAAGTAGGAAAGGTACAAAAAAGATTGGGGCGGATGGTATACATTGTAGAGGGTCCTAGAGGCACCCGTAAAAAACATTAACCAAATGCGTCGTCGCATGTCGGACGACCCAGCGGAAGGCCCATCGGATCAGAGTGAGACCATAATGGAAGAACTATACGACGCATTTGAGCTGCCAACACCAAAAACGCCCCCGGAACAGAGACGTTCATCAAGAAAACGTAAATTAACCGGGAGTTTCGAGGTGAATCCTAGGAAAGAGATATACCTTGAGATTCCAGGGGAATGAGTTTCGGAAGGGGGTGTTGTGGGTGACCTACCTACCCTTTAATAATAACTAAATGGTAGAAACCGGCTACCATAAATACCGGTTTTTCCGGGAGAACATTGGGAGGCACTTTTAGGCACTAGCACTGCTAACACTGACTTGTTATAATTTCTCTGTTCAATACAATTTGTTATTATTATCTCTAAACCTGTTGTTCTTTTATTTCATTGTTGGTACCCCTAAACGAGTCCACAACAATAATGAAGCACGAACGCAAGAAGCCAGTGGTCAGCTGATTAAAAAACTAATGATGAAATAATTTTTAAGAACCAAACATTACATAGTATTATGTGGCACACTGATAGTTATGTAGCAGTAATAGCTAGCGGATAAAACTACTTGAATTTTAAAGTGTAGATACTTTAAATTATTTCAGGTAAAATAAATTACTTTTTAAATTTCCTATTCTTTATACGTGTTCATGTTTTTCCTCCATTTTATTTTATTTTTAACTGTTAAGCTTTTTCTTAAAGAAACAATTGAAATGTAATTAGATATGCGCGGTTTCCTCGAGTCAAATTAAGAAAATAATCTTACACCGAATGGAACATTTTTATGAATCTTTTATTTTATTAGAAGCAGCAATTCTTAGCCAGGAAAACAATTGATGAAGACAACGAAATAAACATAGAATAGAAGAATACATACATATATATATATATATATATATATATATATATATATATATTACATATCAGCCCCAAAGATGCGATCAATAATGTAATATTCCTTTTTCAAGGCAAGTAAAAGACATAAGTAAAATCTAAAAAAATATATATCTACATTCATCTATCGTAGAAAATTGTTGTAAAGAAAGTAAAAAAGGTAAATTAAAAAAAAACGTCACTGACTGTGCGTGATATTTTTTGAAAGTATAAAAACGGTTTATAAAATGTATAATCATTTGTAATAAATAAAGTAGTAAAAAAAATTAGCACAAGAATGAAAAAAAAAACGTAGCTGGGATGACATCAAAAAGTCAATTAACACGTGAAATCTTTCTGGCGTGCAACAAATTCGATCAAAAGAAAACGTTATTTTGATTTATGGACGTCAACCTTTAATGTAGCGTTGTGGAAAAAATGTTGTTTGAAATGAAATGCAATGGGCAATACTCTTGCCACCAAGCTGTAAATGGACAAGTAAGATTAATACTTAATTGAAATATCCACGGCAAAAATATGCCAAAATATATAATACAAGCAAGACCTACCGTGCGTTGCTCAGGCATTTTTATCTTCATTGTTGTTCATTTATTTGTGTTTTAACAAATTGTTACCTACTACGAACTCTTCATATAAATATAAAAAATAAATGAGACTCTAATAAAATTGTATTTCAATAAAATATAATTAAAATAATTTTGATGTTCATTTTAATAAAGTGCCTGATCATCGCCAGGTTTTGATGGCGGAACAGGGTTTTGAATATATTGGAGCAACACATATGAAGCTGCTTTCTCTATTGCACATTCCTTTTCACAAACCATTAATTTCCGACTAACCTCTCAAATCATGACGTTCAGCAAACCTCACTTATCTACCTATTCTTCACAAAACTGTTCGAGGCTTGCGTGACGGATGCCCATAGCCCACTCACGAAAGTTGGCCATTCTATGATTATGGTTGATATAACCTTAAACCTCCGATCTTAAACAGACGTGCCGTTATTTAAAACGATGAGATATTACCAACGAGCGTATTTGAAATCCCCAAAGATCTTATCAGAGATTCCTCATGGATAAAGGCTTTTTCCTTCCATGCTGAACAGTGCGCAAATGCGGTGAAGGAATTAGTCAACGTGAAGGAATTGTTCCAACGCAGAAATTCGTATGTAAGCCCCACTCTGACAATTGGATTACTTCGACCTGTGCAGGTTCAATTGCCCATAGGCAGCAAGCATTTTGCCAATCCAACCACCATCATTAGATAGAGATAGACAAAATTCCTTGCATAAAAAAGACTATCGTAAGAGTGTAATATCGACAGCACAAATATGTTTACTTAGATGACTAAAAAACGCATTGAGTCGCAGAAATTAGGAACTCGCGATTTCTGGAATAGCTATAATAGTGTGGTAAATAATGGGCAATACATAATCTATCTGACGTGATGGCATATGCACAGCAATGGATTGGTGTGAACTGTTTTACGGTAATTCGCCATGAATTTCACCATGTACCCCACATACCACTCCATTCCAAATGTATCACCGCGGGCATAACCCAAACTTGATGATCTGTTCATTACCTCTTTCCATTTCATGAACATCATAAAAACTACCGAACCCTCCAAAGTATATAAACCTGATATTACTCCTGCTATATTAATAAAAATTATCTGCCGAAATAGCACACGTTTTCTTTAAACTCTTTAACACATTCCTTGCAGAATCTTGCTTTTATGATAGCTCAAAAATTACCACTGTGCTACCAGTTTTCAAGAACTCTGGTGAAAAACAGACTTGAAAAATCTCCTGTCGCTCTATTCTAAAACATGTGTAATTCAATAGTGATAGTCAGTTACCTCAAATATGCCTAACGTTTTTTTTCTTCTGGCAAACAGTATGAATTTAGGCAAACCAGTTCTACTGCGGATATCTTAACGGTCATCTTTGAACTCATATATCATACACTGGATGAGACGGATTAAGGTATGGCGGTTGCGCTGTTAAACGGTATTGTATGAAGGTCTCTTAAATAAACAATTCGTACGGGATTACTGGTCGAATATCTAATATAATCACACCCTTCTTACCTAAAATATCAAGGTCTTAATCGATGGCTGGTCATCTAGAAAACATACATTAATGTGGGTGTGCTCCGAAGGTCGATACTTAAACTTTTATTATTCTGATTTTCATTAACAACATTCTTGATTAAATCGTCCAGAGATAGGTATATTTGTTAATGACAGCAACCTCTATTCTCGACATGAGGGAAAATCGAACCCATATATATTCAAGACAATGGGTGTATCCTAAATACAACACCTCAAGTATGTAGTGGAATCGGGTCAGAAATGGATGGTTACATTTAATTCAATTAACAATTATAAGAAACCTTACCAATCATAAATTACCATGGCTGTTACCACTATTAAAAAAAGTTCGGCATTCAAGCTCATCAGTCTAACATTCCCAAGTAAAATAATTTTGAATACTGATTTAGAAGATACTGCCAAGTATGATGCAAATACGGTAGGATCCTACTTCCGTGCTAGAGGATTTATCAGACCTGCAAGTATAATATATCTCTACACATCCACTATTCGCCTACGCATACAGTATTTCTGTCACACCTGACCTGGTGCATCAACAACTGGTCTCTTTATCATGAACAGGGTCCAAAAAAACATTCTAACATAAAACGTTCTACACGTTCTACAAAGCTATTTTAACTCCCTGTAATTGTCTTACATGCATTTCAACGGGATTTCTTCCGACGAACCTTTACACATGTGTCCCCTAAACGTAAATACCCTAACCAACCCGATAAGCAACAAAATACAGTTCTTCGCCCTAGAGGGCCCCAGACGTCGGAAAGCTTTCTACACTAATAGCTTTTTTTGTCGAACTGCTACCCCTCGAAATTCCCCACATGCTCTATGCTTCCACACAGATTCGCCATTACTTCATATATCATATAACTATATATATAAATGGTCAAGCACGTTAGAGAATTCACTTTTTAAAACGAATGTTGAAACGACATCAAAAGAAGTCATCATAGATCGACAAAAGTTCGGCTTTGCTACAAGTAACAAACTGGTACCCAAACCGACAGCTATTTATTTGTATTCTATTCATATGTATAACTTACATTACATATACTAGTTGTAGATCAATTGTAACTTTGTAAACGGAAAAATGCACTCTTTTAAAATTAATGATCATGATATTTTAAAGAAATGTTTTGGCAATTTATCCGGTATGGTATAATGAGTTATGGTATAACAATTTATGTTGATATCAACTAACTATAGTATATTTATAAGAAAATATGACAAGAAATAACCAATGAATAACAACAAACATTAACTTATAATCGACTGTTGAAAAATAGTTATGCATATAAGGCATAAATTGCTGTGTTTAGTTTGTCTTTGTACTATACAAACATATGTATATATATATATATATATATATATATATATATATATATATATATATATATTTATATATAAATATATACATATGACATAAATCAGGTGGTTTTAATAAAATAGTCGAAGAACGACTATAGAACTTTATGGTTTTAGAGACAAATAATAATATAGTATATTCAAGTTTTAAAAAAAATCATTTAAATTTGAATAATACGTAGAAAGATGTTCTTAAAAGAGAATTTATAAGAGTTTGAATTGATTTACTTCGACTTAGCACCCTTAATACACGTCAAACATTAGCAACAACAAATGCGAATAAAGACATTAGAATTGTTTGATATTTTATTTAATAAAGTTTAGAAGCGCGTAGGTAGAGAAAGTTCTTTATTCTCAATATTACACCGTATCTATTACAATATCCCGGGAAAATCTCATTTTAGGGAGATTATCTAGATATTAATCTAATAGTATTTCAGAATTTTAAGTTGTATTTACTATTTATTATTTTCTATGTATTATTTAGTGTTCGTCAGTTGATTCGAGTGTACTAAAACACGCATGTTAGGTGTTCCTCTTTGCTATACAAATGCCCATCTTGGATTACGAATTTTCAAGCATCATGACCTATATTATAATATTTTTCTAATTTTCCTCACTCGTGACAGGTGTTCAAAACTGGTCACATATGACCAAATGTTGCATTTTTTTATTTTATCCGAGTTTTAGAGGCGCCGGAGTTGTCACCGAGTTATACATATTTTAATAAGGCTGGTTTTGTCGTAGAAAATTTTCTTAACCGAGATGGCCCCCACTCACGAAACATGCAATAAACTAATCAAATAACAGATCACACGACGAGATATTTTTAATCCAAAAATAAATGATCAGTAAAAAATATGGTTACAAGAATAAAAAAAATAGTCCGTTAGTCGAAGTTACTACTTCATGTGTATTTGGACTTGGTTTTAATTCTAACTTTGCTCGCAAATTTAACTAACATTCGCTAGGTAAGATCTTTGTATTCTGAGCTAGAAGTATTTTGTTTTCCCGGTGAGAAGGAAGTGCTTACATATTAAGCATTCCCTCTCTCTTCTTCTCTTACATTGGAATAAACATATTACTTGACGTCATTCCACTTCAATCCATTTCAATTATATAATTGTTTATATTGCATTTAAAAAGAAATTATTTTTAATTTACACGTTTGCCTGTTGGGTTTCTATTCGTTGCAAATAAACATAAATTATAGTGTGCAATCATTTCAGCTGCAAATGACACTCACATACACATGAGAGGTTGCCATACGATATTCTGAATAAAAAGATTACCAAATAAGACGCTTTGAATACATTTTCAGCGTTTATGAATTTATTTTTGTTGACATAATTAAAGTCACCAGAAAAAAAACTTACACATGTTATTAGATTTTTCTTAAAAATGTGTTTATAACACATTTTAATGACAATGATAAAAAGCAAAGTCTAACGTCAGCACTGGTCATAACATTAAAAATGTATTGTATTCTAACCTAAACATGTTTTTCACAAATATAAAATACAATGGTACTTATGTGTTAATTTTTATGAGTTGAATTATTGAAAAAAAATATTTGTATATTTTAAATTGACTGGTGGGAACTATCGTTCAATTTAAGCCTATTTGTCTTTCAAATGTTTAGGAGAGTATTTTGAACTTATTGAAATATAATATTGTTTTCGTGTGATGCAAAGCGATTAAAATTCATTTGGGTCGTGATTTTATATTTTAAAGTTCTCGATTCAAAAGATAAAATGGTATTTAAAAGGAAAAGAATTTGTTCACTTCTTAATGGTTATGGTTCTTGAAAAATGTATGAAGCCACTTGATATTAGGAGAAAGATGATGAACGCAAAGACAGAACGCGCCTTGAACAGACTACGGTCAAAAGCAAGATACAAACAGTTAACAGGAAGAGAGGTCCACAAGCCTGCAGTTCCTCGAAAAGTCGCTACGGGAATGGCAAAGTCTACTATACCGACGTAACTGAACAACGAATTGATGAAGACCAGTAGACGAGCGATATCAACCGAGATGAAACAAAGGAAGCAGAAAATAAATCACACATGTTAACTAATATTTAATATACGAACCTAACAGAATAACATATAATTTGTGAAGATTCTGAATGATGAAAACATTAAAATAAAATTAATTCATTAACGAGAACTTAAATAAAATCAGAACTTTAAGTCAATGTTATGTTTTCGGTTGAGAGTTTTTGTTTTGTTTGTTTTGTTTTGTTTTGTTAGTGTAGTTTGTTTGTGCACAGCGTAGAATCCAGATCGCTTGACTAATTGTTACCAAACTTTGTAAAATAACGGGCATAATCTAACATAGAACTGATTTAATATTTTGATTTTTATGTCAAAGATGATGTTTTATTATAGTCCAATTTAAAAACTAGTTACATAAGAAATGTCTGCAAAAAGTTTTCCAAGAAAATACGTTGTTTTTACTGACTATTCTCTATTTTATTAAGGTTAAGAGTCATTCAAGGATTAAGGAAATTACTTATGATCACGGTTGATCACAAGTTTTTTATTGACATTACAAGTAAAAAGAACCGTGTTGTAGCTCCCAGACATGTTAGTTTCTGATAACGCGTTCCATATATGGGAAGATTTAGAAGGCGACTCTGTTCATTGAAATTCCGTTTGATGTTAGGAACACAAAGAAAGAAATGTTCTTCCAGTGATGGTTGGAAAACGTGTTCATGCTATCTCAAAGTTTTTCAAGGAGAAACATGAGATTAAAGATATGAAGAACCTGCAGCATGAAAACTCTTATCATGATAACTTTAATCGGCAGTGAATTATCAAAAATAAGTTGCGATAATGTAAACAACACAGTAATTACAAGATCATATACAAACCATGTGCAAAGTCATAATGCTTAAAGTTTACATAGCATGTTCACATGTCTTTATACATCGTTATTATTGGCTCGTTTTGTCTGTACATCATTCTCCTAGGCTCAGATTTGAAATAACATTTTTATTGCAGAAAATGCAGACAAAATGCAGGTCTATTTAGAATATAATTATTGTTAAGATATTACTTTATTTCTTTAAGAAAACCAACAAATTTCGGGCATTTTTTTTACTTACGTAAACATTTTCATATCAAGGGTGATAACATATCTCAACTTTTTTTTCACGAATTTATTTTTATTTACAAAAAAACAATTATTGTTTTTATATCTTGAAATCAAAATGAAGAAAACATTTTTATCGGCTTGTTAAATGAAGATAACTTTTCCATTCGGAGAAAACGAGAAAAAAACTATTAAAACTGCAACGACATTAGTGATTTGTATATACATTTTTACGGAATTCATTAATAAAAAGTCAGTGTTTACATGTTCGTCGTACCACTAAGCCATATCTTGTGGGCCATATACTCACTTGAGTGTAATTTTTTCGCTTGTAACTAAACTTCCACTCCATACTTGATTCCACACTGCGGACGCAAACCAAACTCGATGACCTGGTAATAACTCAACCTCATGTTAGGGACATCATAAACAACCTTGACACATCCAAAATATGTGGATCTGATCTTATACGAGTAATAGTAATAAATAAATTATTTGCTAAATTGGTCCCTGTCCTCTCCAAACTCAACGGACATTCTTTGCTGAATCTTGTTTCCCGATAGCTCGTAAATTGCCTCAGTGATATCAGTCTTAAAGGATTCTGCAGAAGTAGCCCCTAATCAGTCTACACACGCTCTTTGCTAAAATCTTTGAATCCTTAATCAATGTAGCAATAGGCCAACACATTGTTCATGCTAAACTTATTTTTGGCCATTAGTATGGATTTAGGCAAGCAAGGTCTACTGCCGATTCTTAACGATCATCTCCGAAGGCATATATCTTAGACTGAACAAAGCCGGTGAAGCTAGGGCGGTAGAGCCTGATATACCCAAAGCCTTTTACAAGGTCTGGCATAAATGTCTTCTCATATAAAGTTATTCATATGGTATTACTGGACGAATATTTTTTGTAACCTTATTATTTATGTTATAATAATCAATAACTCGTAAACAAAATGGATGAACTTTTAACAGAAACGTTTAACAGATTTATTAAAACTGTACACAGAATGAAATAATGAGTTAATTGGCCACTGTACGCGATTTGATATTTACAGTCTAACTCTGTGGTCTGTGTTGACTTTCTCTCAAGGCATCTCTCCATTTCCAAGGGTGATAACTTCGAAATGGTTCAAGGGACGTAATTACGTTTTCTTTAGTTGCCCTAACATCTCCCCGTTTTAGTCTTTAACTGTATCGAGCGCACCTGGGGTCAACTATGAGTTGCTTGACTCTAGTGCGACTGCGCTTTGGCCAAGTCCTGGAAGGTCTTTGATAATTCTCACTTGTACTTGTCTGCATGGGAGGTGATGGAGATGGCAGTTCAAATGTGTCCATTAACAAATCAAGCGGAATGGTTGTGCTGTTGTCCACTAAGTTGTCTACAGAGTATATGAGACTCAACTCGTTTGTGTGGCGTGCTCAAAATTGATTTCCGACTTGAACATCATACAGGAATTGTCCATTTATTTTGTGGATGTATCCTGGTACCCATTTTCGCCGGCCAGCTCTGTAATCTCGAGCAAACACTGGTGTGCCAACTGAAAATGCTTTTGTTTTGTTAGGGCTTGGTTGTTGCCTTTGTGGCTAGGGGACGTAAAGCGTCCAGTGTAGTACGGAGTCTTCGTCCCATAAGTGCCTCTGCTGGTGATAGACCATTCTTCACAGCTCCATTTGATGTTATTCCATATGAAAAGAAGGAAAGCATGTAGTATCTGAGGGGTATTCTTCTTCGCTTCCATACACTGGATACAACGTTTAGCAGTATGCTCAATGTATGTGTCTATGTTAGGCCAATAAGCAACGCTGCGGGCTAGTGATTTCATTCAGTTAATGTCTGGATGGTCCGAATGTAGTTGCTTAAGGACTGCTTGTCTGAGTTTAGTGGGAATAGCAACACGATCTGCAAACAGCAAACAACCATCAATGACAGAAAAAGAGCCAATGCGCCGTTTGAACTGTTGGAGATCTCCCGTGAGGTTAGGAGGCCATGTATGGTGATGAAATCTGCACCCTTTTTGTATCGTTGGATCCTGTTGTGATTCTCGCTTTATATCATTCCTTGTCACTGGAATTTTCTGGATACAGTCTGTGAGCGTGCGTTGAAAATCGTCCTCGATGTTGATGGCACCGACGACAGTGCCGTCATCTGTAACTGATTATGCACTAATGAGTCGTGACAAGGCATCAGCTTGGCCGAATTCTGTTGTCCGGCGGTACTTTATAGCGAAATTGTACCCCAGTAGAATGATTGTCCACCGTTGTAATCGGCTGGCTGAATATACCGGAATACCCTTTATTGAGCCAAATATTGACAGTAGTGACTTATGGTCTGTCAGACGAGTAAAGTGACGCCCGAACAACATCTTATGGAATTTCTTCAAAGCAAATATCAATGAAAGTGCTTCTTTTTCTACTTGACTGTAATTGCGTTCAGCGGGTGTCAAGGATCTGGCTTCATGCATGATTGCTTTCTCAGTTCCATCTGCTAATATATGCGAGAGTACAGCTCCAATGCCATGATTTGATTCATCTGCTGCTACCACAATTTTATTATTTGGATCAAAATATGTGAGCAGTAGGTCCGAGTTAATGAGTGCTTTGATTTTGTTTAATGAGTTTTGACAGTCCTCGGGCCAGGACCATTTTGTGTCTTTTATCAACAGTTTGTTGAGCGGTGATTTGATTTGATGAAGAGGAGGCAAGAAAGTATCGTAGTAGCTCACCAGTCCCAGAAATGCGCGTAGACCGCTAACGTCGGTTGGGGTTGGCATGTGTTGAATGGAAACCACATTAGCAGGATCTGGACGACGACCCTGAGAAACAAACATACATCCCAAGTATTTAATGGAAGGTAAATCCAAGTATTTAATGGACAGTAAATAAAAATTGCATTTTTCTGGTAGGAGAAAGAGACCAAAGTCTTGGATGCGGGTTAGAACATTGCTGATCCGTTTTGTCAACTCCTGGTTGGATTGCCCAACAACAATGATGTCATCCAAGTATGCAGCTGTACTTGTCATGCCATGCAACACTCAACAGAAACATTTAACAGATTTATTAACACTGAACACAGAATGTAATAATGACTTAATTGGCCGCTGTACGCGATTTGATATTTACAGTCTAAATCCGTGGTCTGTGTTTACTTTCTGTCCAGGCATCTCTCCATTTCAAAGGGGGATACCTCCGAAATGGTTCAAGGGACGTAATTACGTTTTCTTTCGTTGTCCTAACATATTTAATTTAATTAAATCCTTCCTATCTAACAGAAATATCCAGGTTGTCCTCGATGGGTGTTCCTCCAAACTACATGCCATAAATGAAGACGTACCCAGGGCTCGATCCTTGGACTTTTATTGTTCCTAATTTTATAAACGACCTCCCTGATAACATTGTGTCTGAGATGGGTATATTTGTTGACAAAACTACGCCCTACTATCGCAATGTGAGTAAAATGGATACACACATATTCGAGGTAATGACTGAATCCTTAGAAATTGACCTCCATTCTGTAGTGGAATGGCGTCAAAAATGGATAGTAACATTTAATGCTGCTAAGACAAAGCTCATTTCCTTCAATAACTACAAGAAACCTCTTCAACCACCGATTGTCATGGTAAATAACACCCTACCTGAGAGTCCAACGTTCAAACGCTTCAGCCTAACATTTACAGGTAACATGAATTGGAACACATACATAGAAGACATTGCTGCAACGAAAGTGGACTCTCTCTACCGTGCGAGTAAACCTCTGACAACTGAAAGTATCTTATATATCTAAAAAGACATAATCTGGCCATGCATGGACTATTGTTATCACATCTGGACTGGGGCACCATCCACTAGTGTCTCCATAAAAGACTAGGTCCAAAACGAAGTCTCTAATCTTATAATTCATTAACTATCCATCTATCCCCATCCCTTGTCCCATCGCAGCTATGTTGCATCCGTCTGCTTGTTTTACAGGTACTTAAATCGAATGTGCTCCGATGAATTTGCTGCTCTGGCGCCCGCTCGACGTAAATGCACTCGACCAACCCGACAATCAGCTAAATCCCATCCATTCACTGTGGAGGTACCCAGATGTCGGAAGCCTTCTACGAGAGTAGCTTCTTTCTTTGAGCTGCCTGCCTTTAGAACTCCTTCTTTCCCCGACTGTGACGACATGAAGAATTGTAAAACTGATGTGAACAAACATCTAGCTACACTTTTTTTATTAAGGATAATTCTCGTAATCTTTTACCCTTATTATCAGTAACTCCCTGCCATTAAAAAAATATGTGTTGTTTCTTTTAAATAAAAACCAATTGTTGAAAAAATGTACAACTTAGTTGAGATCTGTCATCTAAATTAATATGTCAAGCTACCACACTTATGTAAAAAGGGCCGAATCTGTGCACACACTCACAAACAGGTAATAACAAGAAAAAGGTTTTGTTTGTCTGACATACAATAAATCATATAGTCAGCCTATTTACACAGGTGGCAGATTTTATCATAGCGAGGACTAAATTATGAAGGTGATCTTATATTTACCCTGACCGCATTTAGATGTAAATTAAAAGACTAGATTTAATAACATCCACACGGCTTACGAATTCTCTACGACTTTTCAATGTTATAATGTTGTGACTGACCATGGAATGAAGGTAATATAGGCTGACACACCCAGAAATCGTTAGTAAATCAACAATCCTTTCTAAAATACAACAGTATTTAGTCTATGCATGGTATGTCAAGTCTCAATAAAGATCCAGAATAGTCTTTATTTCATCGCGGTTCAGCATTAAGTATAGATTGAGACGACCTGCAGCATTATGCCTTTTGGCTAAGAGTAAAATGTAGTCTATGTTCTTAGACTACACTTTACCCTGTCTGTTCTCGAATCGTGAAGGGCACACACTCCTTGACTAATGAAATTGTTAGTGTGTCCCAATCCACAGTGCCCCTTTTAGAGAAGCACCTGCAAAACTGAGCGTGTGTCTCACTCTGCCCTCCTTGAGAGGGGTGTTTAACATTGTCGATACACTAATCTAATTATACTGTTTTATGTTTTGATTTGATATAAACAGTCTGCGAATTGTTTTGAAAGAGAACATATTTAAGATGAGCCAGAGATTAACATCTGGAGAATTAAAGTTATGTGAGTATATTGTGAATCTATGTTCGAAAACAACTGATGAGACTATTAGGCAAGTGTCCCTCATTAGGCGGTGTTAAAACAAAGAATGTTGGGCATTCATGACTGAAGCTTTGTGGCCATGTCAGTTATATATATGTTTATTTTCACAAAATATGTTTGCATTGAAGAAATGGTTGAGGTTGTTATTGACGATTTCATGAGGTGCATCTGTTCTGTGTCACTTTGTAATTAAGAACTGGGTTGATGTTTTCGTTCCAAACCGACTGATCGCAGCAGTCATTCTAAGAAAAAAACTGTCTTTCCGTCCCTCGGCTATTTTTCAAAGTGTCATCTGTTAATCAAAACTAAAATTATCTTATTTCTCCTTCAATTAGTTCTGTTCGTTTACTATAGAAATTTCTTTAAAAGAAAAGTGATTTAATTGAAAACTCATTTTTGTACAGCACAGTCTCAATTATGAGCCAATTAAATGATGTCTGACTTGGAGATTTAATTATTTCTTCATTTCAAGGCTGTCCTTCGAAAGATGAGTTTTATTATCATGTTAAATAACGTTTCTTTTAAATTGTCTATTTGTTGATATTACTAGGAATTTAGTGTAATGTCTTACTGTCACATGGAAGCCAGACCGCAATGTTACACTTTCGCTTAGCGAGGCGTGGTTAAAATGTATACCAGTCGTCGTTGAAAACTCGGGTACTTGATTATCTATAGAAATAATCACTCGAACGCTGATGTTATTTCAAAGGTTGATCAATGTCGATGACGTAGATACAAAGACGTTTACATATGTATCGTTCGTCTTTGGGTTTGAAAAAGTTCATATTTTCTTTTTCATATCGTTGTTGTAAATCTTAACAATTCCTTAAAACTACAAGCAATACTACACTCCATCCGGTCAAATATATAATGTGGGTTTTGGAGTTTGCTAATTAACAGCCAATTGCGACAATAAATCGGAAACGTAGGCTACCGAACTCCGCAAAGAAATGGTTACGTCCGGGGGTGATCAAATTACAAAAAGACCGATACTACACTACCCCTACATCAAGAAATATGCAATGTCTGAGAGGATGGTCTCGTGTTAACAGAATATATATTACACTACGTGCATCGAAATGAGACGGAGATAATGCTTTGGAAAATATTACTATGAGCACAGAACAGAAACGTAACTACCCCGCGCTCCCAAAAGAGGAGATAATGACTAGAGGTGGGATATTATGATTACAAAACAGATACTATACTAATCCTCAAGGAAAAGGAGGAGGTAATATCTTAGAGGGTGGCCTTATGACAATATAACAGGCACTATACAACACTCGCCGCTGAATTCAGCATTAAAATACAGTACACTACCCATTTCAGATATGAAAGTAATAGTATAGTTTCGGCTTCAGACAGACATATATAAAATATCCATTAGTAAAGGGTTGTTTTTATACTTTTTTTATTATTATTTTTTCGTAAATGACGGGTTTTAAATTGCGTTATTTTGTATTCTTACAATGTTCTTTTTTTCATACTTTTAGATTCGTATTTTCTTCATCGTCAATGTGTGTATATATGTGTTGAAGCCTTTTCATGTTACACTACTCTAAACTGTGAATTTCCATTCAATATTCTTTTCATTTCTCTCCAGATTCCAATGGCTGGACACCATTGTTATGATTTATCCGCGACAAAATTTAACTAGCATAAACCGGCACTGTTTGCATAGACTTGCTAGTTCGACATCAAATACGAATATAAAAAATGAGAAACCGGAAAAGAAAAAAGACAACACAGCAATATTTGAACAAGGCGCCCTCATAAAAAACAGCCAAATTACCTCCGCCGTGAGGTTATTTTTCAAAAATATTCCGGGACTTAGAACAAACATTTACGTTGTAGAATGTTTCTTTACGAAAAGTCGTCATACATATTAGCACAATGAAAAAAAACCCTAAACTTATCGATACCTAATAATGTTTATATGACAGTATACCTACCACTCTGTTTTATATACTCGGACAAAGCTATGCACGCGATCGGAATATGATGTGTAACAGTTGCTACTGCGGTGTTCCCTACACACAATGCAATCACGCAGGATAAAAGGTGTTACTCTGGTTTACGTCTCCTTTGCTTCCAAGGGTTGTTCCCCATGTAAACTGGTCTTTCGCACGTAGTAAGATTATTCTCCAAGGCCATTGTTATTTATATAACGTTTGATTAAAAGCTTATATTTTGAAGATTATTAAAGGTGAATCGTTTATAATGTGATGCCTTCATCGCTTATTTCGCTTATTTGTTAAGATCATACACGTTGAACTATCAAAAAGTATTTTTATCGAGAGGCAGGTCCAAAATCGAAGCGACACAACGGATCAAAATGAAGTGTGAATAAATCATATTTTGAGGTCTTTGTTAGTGAACGAACATCATAGCACACACACTTTATGAATGATTAACCATTAATTGATTGAAGACGGAAAAATGGTACTTAATTCACAAATTTTAAATCACACAATTTAATTAACAAAATTTAATTATCAAACCTACGAATGTATTGAAAGTGGGAATGCTTTTGACGAGTAAATATTTCAATTTTTAAAATTTTGAAAAATCGAACCATTCAAATACTTAGATGCATACATTTTATTTTAATAAACTATGAGGTCCTTGGGTCTGCTCCATATCTAATACGTGAGAGGGTTTTTCGACGTGCTTGTAAAAATGGCGCATGGGCGACGGGATCTGCCCTATGAAAACTTAATGTTTTCTCCTTTCAACACCGAAACGGTGATTTCATTTTGGTCAACAATTTCTTCAATATCTTTAGTTATCACTCAGTAGGAAATGCCCCTAATCCAGAAAGAGGTCAATCTAGGTATTACCAGAAATTATTTCACAGCTAGATTTTATTAAACCGGAGAAAGCTGCTTCTTCAACCAGAGTTCTTAGACCCTGTGATGTAATAAATGCTCCGTAAAACGCTGAAATTCAAATCTTATTCTATGTAAATTTTTACCAGCATGTCCCTTACATAGGAAACTTGTTTTATTTTTTAGGCCAAATTTACTTAATTGCATTGCATTAAATAAACATGAAATAGATAATCGGGGAAATGGGGAAAATGTATTCTTTTAAAAAAAATTTTCAACACCAAACAAAGTTACTGAAGTGTTAGGGATACTGTAAGAGACGACATAATATGGGAAAATTATTAGTTGCAATCTGAACAGCAAATGTTCGTTCAAATTAGATTTACATTTCGACATTTTGGTACGGTCAATAAAACTGTGAAGGAGGTAGGAATTACGAAGCCCACCCCATTTAAAATATGATCTATAATGGTTGAAAATATTCCGGTATTTTTAGCCTTCTACAGTGAAAAGGGCAGAATCTTATTAGTAGTAGGGTTTAGCGGTACACATGCAGTAAGTTCATTGGAGCATATTCCGTATAAATACTTAAGAAAGCACAGCGATGCAAAACTAGATTGGATTTAGGCAGATATTACAGGACCAACTAGGAGAGGATTTAACTCCAAGCAGGTTTAGGCACAGGCCCAGATGTGAAAATGATACTGCGTGTAGGGGACAATTACGTTTTTTTGTGTTCGCTTTCTTTTTTTACATACCAGTACGATCAAACTCAGAAACCCTCGATTTATTTCGATTTTTCTCTGAATTAAAGCGTATATTAAATTATATATATAATATTTACAAAGACAAAATTAAACATTTATCTACCATAAAGTATTGTTAGGATAAACGACTATCGAGAACAACCTGGCTGTTTCTTTTGGATAGAAATAGTCTAATTATATATATATATATATATATATATATATATATATATATATATATATATATATATATATAATTAACCTTGGGGGATAGATGAAAATTAATTCCTGTAAAGCGCGTTCGCTCCTCCATATGAATCAGTCGAATTAATAGGAAAATTCCTCCTCCTCCTTAATGTCTCACATGTACTCATGCACCGATCTGTTCACGGATGTTAATATAGTCCCAACTATACTCTTATTCTATTCTATTCTATTCTATTACATCCCTTATTTTCCTAGTCACCCTTGACCTTTCTCCTTTAATACTTGTTTATAAGGTGTTGTTCTCCCCCTAAAAATTACCGTTGTCCACACCTTCGCATGTGATCTTCCTCCTCCCCTCCTACCCTACTCATCTCCTAACGGAATATTTCTTTATAAACATTTAGAAAAGGGGCCTTGACAATATTCAACCTGCATGTTCTAAACTTATTTATACGTCTATCTTATTTTTATTGATAGTTCTATGTCCTTATTAATACATACTATTATTATCAATAATTTTCTTTATATTCATCTTATATTTTCATTTTGTATTTCTGATTGGTATTATATTTCCTTATTGGTACCTCTGTTTTGTATCTTTATTTTTTATTCATAATTTTACCTTCAATATTTCTAATTTTACCTTTATTCTATATTATTAGTTAACAATTTTTATTTACTTATTTATAATTTTCTTATTTTGTTCATATATTCTTTTATATATATATATGTATATATATATATATATATATATATATATATATGTATATGTATATATTTATATGTATTTTTTATTCTTTTATGTTTCTATTATACTTACTTTTATTTTTTAGATATTTATTTTCATTTTAGTTTAATTTTATTTTATTTTACTCATACTTTATTTCATATATTTTTATTTTTTTTATTTTTAATTTTTTTGTTTATATTTTGCATATTTTAAAATTTTATTTTATATTTTATTTTTTTATTTCTCATCTTTTTATTTTATTTTTTTATATATTCTAATATTATTGTTTATGTTATAATTTATTTTTATTCTTTATTTTTGTACTAATTTTATTTTCATTTTAGCTTCATAATCTTTATGATGTTTATCATTTTTTTTTATTATTATATTCCATGGATCTTAATATTTTATCATATTTGAGTAACTTATTTTTTTTCTACTATTTGTCTCTGTCAATAGATTTTCCCCTAAGACGAACTTGTTATTTTACCCTTGAATTTTGTAAGATGTGGTGTTAAAAACGCTGATGAAGACGCGTTTTGGAGTAGCTTTGTTAATTTTTAAAAAATAAAATAAATAAAATGAAGTATTTCCAGAATGCTTTGGAAACGACCGTACGCCATACTAGACTTGTTGTTCTAATTCTTTGAACAATTGGAATGTTCTAATTCATTAAATCCTCATATATATATATATATATATATATATATATATATATATATATATATATATATATAAAGAGGTGTACTAAAAGCGAACTTTTAGGAAAGGTAAAACCCTATTGTGAAGAGTATACAGCTCAATATCCAGGATAGAGCAGGTAGAAGATTTGGCTTTTGCTTTCTCTAATTCCTTTCCATTCTCCTTCATTATATATATATATATATATATATATATATATATATATATATATATATATATAATTTTTAGAAAGACAAAATTAAACATTTATCTTCCTTAAAGTATTGTTTGGATAAACGACTATTGAGAACAACCTGGCTGTTTCTTATGGATATAAGTAGTCTAATTATATATATATATATATATATATATATATATATATATATATATATATATATATATATATAGGTAATCCGACGTAGTGGGAAATGAAAAAGGAAAAACCAAAAGTGTTTTTTATGTATTCATCAATGTTTCACGAAACATTGATGAATACATAACAAAAACATCCTTTTGGTTTTTCCTTTTTCAGAAACCCCAGGAGAGCGCCTTTTTTTGAAAATATCGGCCTCTTCTCTCCAGCCTTGCAGCCGTCAACATCGTTCTTCTTTGCGGTGTAAGGTGTGAGCGGCCACATGCGTTTTAGCGTATATAATACGCACAAAGCCCTCTTGATGTTTCCAACTACTCTACACAGCATCCTGTTACAAGACAACTGGAATTTTCAGGCAATTCTTTTGCAAGCACCATTCTATTTCTTTCTTCTCTCTTTTCATCTATATAAATACCCTTTCTTTATCAACCCAAGTTGTTTGTTATCTCTGTTCTTGTCTAGTCACGTGTATATGCCACCAACTTTTCGTCCAACAGACTACAGTCTTCGTCCTTTATTTTAACGGGGAAATCCCAACATTTTGCAAAATAATTAATGCCTTTACTTTTTGGCATTATGAAGATAACTTTTCTTTGCATTTTGATAGCGTTAACTCGTTCGCATTTCGCAAGTTTACATTCTGCGATAAAGTAGAACATTATAAGGCTTAACCTGACTTGACTTGAAAGAGATGATTTGTCGTTTGCTTAAAAACTAGCTTTGCTTTTGTTCGTATTTTTTGTTGTTTCCCTTTGGTGTTTGTGATGTATTCATTCAATTACTGTCTCTCCTTGTTTTTAGCCTGTTTGTGTACATTTTTAAAGTTAGGAACAGTGTTATCCGGTCGCCCAGTGTAAACGTAAAAAAGTCCTCTACAATAAGTGTTCCCCTTTCTTTATCGTGGCATTATAGCTGACTTTAAAGATTTAAAAGGTGGTAAATTATTGTTGTTCTTGCGAGAATCCCTTAAAAGGAAAATTTCCTCCGTATTGAATATTATGGTACGTGAGGATTCCCTTAACAGCTCTTATTTCGTAAGACATCAAGAGGTGATAAGCACGTGGATGTCGGACTTGGATTCAGCAACCTCTAAGATGGGCGAATGTTGCTATAAAGCAGATATTATCTTAGAAAACAGTGGTTTGCCTGAATCGGAAGTTGAAGAGTCCGAATTTATTTCTTATGTGTTTAAAAAACTTTCTAATATAGAAAATATGATATCGGCTTCTTCTCCCCCAACTCCTTTCTCTCCTGTTCAAAATGGTGCTACAGAACAACATCTGTATACACACGTACCGAAAATAAAATGGTCGAAATGTTCGGGAGAAGGATTAGGGAAATTTGTGTTCAAGAATTTCTTGGCTCAATTTGAGAATTGTGTCACCTCGGTTGAATCCAAAAGGGTGAAGCTATCTCTCTTGAAGGGTTTTGTAACTGGCTACGCTTCACGGTTGAGTTCTAACCTCTCTTTTGAGGACGACAACTATGACGTTGTTGAAAAATAATTTTTTAGACGTGCCTTTCATCATAGATGAAATATTTAGGCAGATATTAGATGACAGTCCAAAATATGATCCAGACCTTACAAATGTAAGTAATGTTTTATCTTGTGTTAATACCGATTTATCGGAACTAAAATCCTCATTTGACTTGGATGTTTTAAATGAAAACTCCCCCGGCTTTGAGTTAATCAACAATATTATTTTTACCAAATTGACTCCAATATTTCAGAAGGAAGTTTGACAATAACTATCCAAAAATCAATCAGATTTTTGATAGTTATAACGAGGTTATAAAAACCTTACAGAGAACTAGACAACCCAAAAATAAGGAGAATAATACTACTCCTCACCGTCAAGATAAAGTTGAGTCACATCAGAAATATTTTAATAAGGGCAATTTTTATAAACCCAGTGCTTCTACATTGGAAAATCGTACAACAAGGGCCAGTAAGTCTGTTACCCACTGTAGACTTTGTACCGTAAATGGACACTTCATGTGTCATTGTGTTAGGTACTCCTCCTATCGATCTAGGCGTTCTATGTGCAAGGAACTTGATCTGTGCCTTCTTTGTGCAGGCAGATTCTGCACATCAAGAGGTCATATAAGCCGTCTATGCAAACAGTATTTTAATAATAAAGTCAATTCTGTTGTCACACATATGTGAACTGTAACCAAAGTTGAACCTCAACCGGTGATACCGTTCAACAAATATTCTGATTTTAATAAATTGATTAAGGTTATCGCCAATATATGTAGGATCCGTAATGAGCTAAATCACTTAGATCACGACACTAACGATGATGCCAACATTTATTTGCTTAAGGTAATGCAACAACAAAGCTTTCCTGCAGAATTTCCTTACCTTCAATCCTCCCATGGTAAAAAGGTATCTGAACTGGTTTAGAACTTGAATCTATTCATATATCAACGGGAGATAATCAGGACCAGGGGAAGAATGGGTAGAACCACTACCTATGACTCTAAGGTTATAAACCATGTTCTATTGGCTAAGGATCATGAGTTGACTGTACTTATTGTTGTGAAACACCACAAAAGATGTAAATATCTAGGGATTCAGTCAACATTGAACAAAACCCGCCTTTCAGGATTTTGGATACCCAGGCCGTCAAAAAAGTTATTTCCATGTGCGTATTGTGCCAAAAGTTAAATAACTTAGCGTGTAAGTATCCTAAGGTTACCAATCTGGCCAAACACCGTGTCAATCTCATTAAACCATTATTACACACTGGAATTGACTACACTGGACATGTTTGGGTTACGGGTGATCAAGGTGTAACTAAAATGTATATGCTCATATTACTTGCCTCAACATTAGAGCAGTACATATAGAGCTGGCTAAAAACATGAGTACCCACTCATTTATTCTGGCTCTGATAGGATTCACGAATATACATGGAATTCCATATCATATTTACAGCGACAATGCCAAATCATTTATAGCAGGCTGTAATCTTATAGAGGATGTGTTTGCCTCTTCAGAGTTCAGTGAACACTTCCAGTGGTATACTATCAAGCATATCAGAATACCTATATATGCTGCTTGGGTTGGGAGTACATGGGAACGCATGATCAGAACTATTAGATCATGTTTGTATAAAACGATTGGTCGTTCCCGAATTAGTTATTTCGATTTCCTCACCGTAATCTCGGATGTTCAGAGTGTCATACACCAAATACCTCTCACTTATAGATGTTCGTCGGATTCAGGCCTCGAAGTAATTACTCCCAGTTGCTTCCTTCGTCCTAATGCTAACTTGAGATGATCAGAATGTTTGGAAATCCGACCTTCCTTCAAAATTAGATGTAATCAAATCCCTGAAGTTCATGACTCTATATTGTCTAGATTCCGCGAGCTTTGGTATCAGGATTATCTATTCAGTTTGAGGGAGCAGTGTAGAGATTTTCACGAGGTTAATTTTCAGAACAAAATTAGTATTGATGGTGTTCTAGTGAAGAACCCTGCTAAAACTAGACCATTTTGGCTCCTGGGAAGAGTTCTGGAGTGGGTGATGATGGCCAAGTTCGTTTCGTAAGGGTGAAAAGAGGTGACGGTTCCTGTTCAGATTCATTCCATTAAGTTGTTGTATCCACTGGAGCTGTCATTGACACATGCTCACCACCCTAATAATGTTCATAGCTCAGATATATAGGTCAATGCAAATTGCAGATCCAGACACTACTTCTAACCACATTTCACAACGCCCTAGGCGAAACAGAGGAATTAAGGAAAAAGGAAACTCTCGGGACGACCCTTACTTATATTACTAAGTATATTATCAAAAATGAAAATAAAACGTTTTTAAAAGGTTAAAATCCTAGATTGATGATTTAACTTGACATTTTCCTTCTTCTTTCCTCCCTTGTATCTTTCCATGTTGCAATTGAAAGAAAACCCCATTTCATGGCAAATTTATGTTAGAACTTTCTTGTCTTTGGGGAGAGTTTCAAGTTACAACACAAGTTTGCACTGGCTATTTTTGTCTTTACACAAAAAAACGTTGGGAAAACTTTGGCAGATTGTCTGCCCCTTTTTTGAAAAAAATGTATTTTGTCAAACTTCTACCTCTTTCTATTTTCAGAAGAAAAACCCTAACGATATTTAAGTTGTTAAAACTTTGCCAAAATATCTGCGCCTTTTTCAAAAAAAATAAGTTGTTAAAACTTTCGCAAATTGTTTGCTTATTTTTTTTTAAATTCACCTTGTAAACATTTTGGCAAATTCCTGAATCTTTCCTTTTTCACGAAAAACCTCCTTTGAACTGTGTTGCAAATTATGTTGCAATGATTATTGCAATTTTGTGTGAGGGGAGAATATTGGAATTATTATAAACGCAGTGAATTCTAAGTGCCCTGTGATTGGATGAAAATCAGCCAAACACAGACCACTGCTTCAATCTCCGCAGAAAACGCAGGGGAACGCCTTTTTTTGAAAATATCGGCCTCTTCTCTCCAGTCTGGTAGCCGTCAACATCGTTCTTCTCTGCTGTGTCAGCGTATATAATACACACGAAGCGCTCTTGATGTTCCCAACTTCACAGCATCCTGTTACAAGACAACTGGCATTTACAGTGAGTCTGCAAAAGAACTTCTATTGCAAGCACCATTCTATTTCTTTCTTCACTTTTTCATCTATATAAATACCCTTTCTTTGTCTTCCCAAGTGGTTTGTTATCTCTGTTCTTGTCTAGTCACGTGTATATGCCACCAACTTTTCTTCCACCGGACTACAGTCTTCGTCCTTAATTTTAACGGGAAAAATCTCAACAGCAACGATCGTTCAATAATTTACCATAGTCTAATATAATTGCATCAAAAATACTCTTTTCGATATCCATTGCATATTGATGTTGGAAACATAATTTCCTCACATTACCAAACAATAGTTGTCATTATATCCCTAAAATAGCGTGATCGGTAACATGAAGATAAGAATAGCAGATACTCTGTTGATATGCCCATTAAATTGGCCCGGTTGCCGATGTGCATCATATTTGAAACTTAAGCGTGAAACACCATAACTGAAATGTTATTTCAAAAATGAAGCGTGACAGATCGACGACAATGCTATTAAGGACTTAAGAATTACATATTGTCAGAATGATATTTTAAAAATAAGCGTGACAGACCAACCACAGTCTTATTCATAAGTATTATAAGCGTGACAGAGAAAATAAAAGTTGATTATAGGATTAAACGTCATGCTATTCCACACCTAAGCGATGTAAAACATACATGTGACAGACCAACTGACAAATAGATCCTGTTAAATTGATACGTAGACGTTTGTAAAATAAGATGCGACCATTCTTCGTGTTCAGCGATTAAAATTATGTTTCAAACTCACAGAACAAAGAAAGCGTTATTTTCAACTTATCGTAACAAACCGGCACGCAGATGATATTTGAAATTTACGTGCGACATACCATCAACAATTATTTTCAAACGCTAAATCTAACAAATCAACCAAACTAGCATTTCAAACTTAAGCCTGACAGAACGAGGAATGTGTAATTATCCAACTCCTTGTAACAGACTGACGAAAATGATATTTCGAATTCATGCGTGACAGACAACCAATAATTATATTTCAAAGCTATCATTGTAAACTTAAGCATGATATTAACACAGACTGTCATTTATTTTTAAAACAACATACGAACGAAACTGTATTACAAGTATAGGCGTGACGTACCGACCGACTTACATGTTTTTTCATAGAAATGCTAAGACGCGTCATAAATAAGATAATGATATTGATACGCGTGTTTAGTAATGATAATGCTATTTAACGTAGTGATAATGCTATTTAAAGCTGAAATGCGACCGACTGACCAACCGACGATCAAACTCCATCATAAAGGTTCGTGAACACGTGGCGGAAGAACAAAAACAACAAAATCTTAAAATAAATTTGATTTAAAACATGTACACTCTATCACTGATAATGAGGCGAATATGATATACTACTAAGATACGGGTACATATATAATGGTTACACAATAGATAAAGATATACTAAATAATTGGTCGAAATACTTCGTCAATACTAGATAAAAATATAAGCACGAGTTTTTTCCTCTTGTGATCAATACTACTTGAATAACGTACACACCCATTAATTATAGATGTTTTATTGATTTACAAAAATTTAACAGCATTTTAATATGTCATAAATTTGGCTGAATTGTTTAGAAAATAATAAGGAAAATTAAGACATTTCAAAGATTACAATTGTGGGCTATTTGTGTGAATTTTACGCTCACTTAGGGCTATACCAGAGGTTTTACGAAGATCTTGGCTGTTAATTTTATAAATTCATGGTCAGATAACTTCAGGCAACATTTTGTAAAATAAACAAACTTCTGCAGAAATTAAATGATTTATTAAATAAAGAAAATAGAGCACCAGCAGAGAAAACATATTGGACAAAATAAATCCACAGACTCAAAAGAAGAAAACAACGAGTCAAAGGAATTTTCAGAATTCAAGATACAAATGGTGTCGAAAATAATAAACGCTTTTTGTTCGCATTCACTTTGGTTTCTGCAATTTGAGTTGATATTTCCATAGCAGAACACAATAACGACTTTGCCAACAGTAGAATAATGGTAAGACGTGCCTCAGGATAATAATCACACAGCAATAAAAATGTCGCCTCAACTACCAAATCGATTATTTGAGAATCAACATTAAAAAAAATATTAATATTGCTTTGAACAGCTGACCACGGTTTACTGTATAAAAGTTGAGTCATGAGAAAATCTGGCGAAAATAATAGGGTATTAGTAAAGGGATCTAATTCTCATTCTCATTCTTCTTAGAGAAACTGTCTCAGTATTTAAACGATCAATTCTCTTTTGTTACATAAAACGTTATGTAACAAAGACTCTGATTGTTTGAACTGGTGAACCTGTCAGAATACGTTTCTTGTTTTAAATGAGTTGACTTAAGTAGCAGTTGTTGAGACTCGAGTTTAGAGTTGTACGTCGAGCCGATTACAGGGCAAGGCCTCCATTCATCTCACACCGACCCCGCAATATTGGACTAACTCGTCAACGTGCAAAGTACTAGCAGCATATAAAAGGTGTAATATAAGTAGGCCCTTGCGTAAGAGTATTTGATCGAAACTAGAATACGTTACCCTCGTTACTCTGACACCCCTTCAGGGTCTAACCGAAAGTAATTTCTGCATAAGATGACGAAAACTAACCATGGTTCGAAATTGATAACGTCGAAGCATAGGACCAGACGCGTTGCAGACCAGCAATATGTAAAACTCATATAGTAACTTGTCAGATTTCAGAAATAAAATGTGGTTGGTTAGTTGTTAAATAATTGGACTAACTCATACACTTGTGGATTTTTAGCACAAGGATATCGAGGCACTGTACAAAACAGTGTTAGCCCACTTTCTGAGACAAAAAAACTTTACACGTGTTATACGAAAGACTAGCTTATAGGTATCTCCTCGCCCTCGCTAACATATATATTCCTGTTTTTTTTTATTATTGAATAAAGAATTATTATTATTATTTACTCACTAGGAGTTATCACACTGGCCATCGTCAGTGATCGCCCACTGCCAACAACCTGTGGTATTCCCTGGTGTTTGAGTGACAACAAGTCTCCTCAGACTTCCAGTATGCTCCACCTCTTTTCGTTCATCACCGCTGATAACCTTGCGGTATCGCAACAGCCACCTACCACCGATTTCCCGCTGGTAAGGGCTAATGGTCCTCTCTGGGGCTCGAGTGGCAACAAGCCTCCCCAAGGTCCCAGAGCTGTCCGCGCTCTTCCAGTGGAGGTCTGGTTTGCGCTTTCCCTCCTCGACCCTCTGTCCATAATTTCCGTGGTGTCTATTTGCCTATGCTTGCGCCTCTCTCGTGCGGTTGATTATTATTATGATCATTATTATTATTATTATTATTATTATTATTATTATTATTATTATTATTATTATTATTCATAGTAGTCTCAACTTCTGGATGTTTTAGTTGAATATTTTAGGTCAAGGGAATTGACTTGATGTTAAAACATCAAGTCAATTCAGAGTTGGGGCCTTGGAAGCGAGCCAGATGGTCGACCTCTTTATGTGTCTTAAAATGGTAAGAGAACGTTTTTCGATGTGATAGCGTAACGTCGAAGATGTAGTCGCTCGTCGTAATGACTGGTTCTCGAAGTAATCCAGCAGAGATGTTCGTGCATCGTCCCAACCAACAAGAGGTATGAGTGAGAATCGAACGAACGAATGGATGAAACCTTTCCACAAACAAGAAGACGCAGAATAAAAGAATTGAATGAGGAAAATGTGTATCCGCGTTGCCTTCTGCCTGTAAAGTGTATCCACATATCAAAGACCACCAGTATCGATCACGGCCAGAGACTCAATGAAACCGCCGACAAAAATGGCGATCACGAACAGACGACGACAGAAAAAAAATGTAAGGTAATTTGTTTATGTTGAACATGTTTTGTGTCCTAATCGAAAGAAACTAAAAAGAGTTTAAAACAGGAAGAAAAAGTGCACCATGCTTAATTTGATATGTTAAAAAAAACTTTGTTTAAAGAGAACGGTGTTCAATTTGAAGTTGATTTGAGAGACTGAAAAAATGAACAGTGACAATGTTTGAACGAGAGGAATGTTTAAAATAAGTAAAATGTGCTTAACGAATTGTGTATAAAAAAGAGCCAATGATTTACGGTAAGATGTTTTAACGAGAGAAGTGCTTAATGAGAAAAAATTTGGCAAGAAAAGATGTTTTAACGAAAAAAGAAAGTAAACTAATGTGCTTGCAAAAAAGTGTTTTAATAAGTAAAATGTTTAACCGAAGTAATGTTTTAAAGGACTGGCAGTTTAAGGAATTAAAAGTGCCTTAAATAAAAAATAAGTTTGAACACGCTTCTAAAACGTTCGTGTTGTTTTCGTGTTTGAGAAGCGTTTAAGAGATTAAGAGATTATTGATTTCGAGCCGATTAATTTCATTGAGAATGTGACTTTGTATCGATTTTACAAGACGAGCCTTGGTCGGCGCTCTAAAGTTTTTCGTATGATTTCGTATTATCATTTTGTGGGAAGCGTTGGCCGTCAGGTATCGTCGATCCGAACGTGCTCTGTAAAATTATTATTATTATGTTTTATTATTATTATTATTATGATTATCACTATTATCATTATTATTATTATTAATCTCATTATTATGATTATTTGTACTCACTAGGATTTCTCAGCCAGATCATCGTCAGTGATTGCTCACCGACAATAACACAGCGGTATTTCCTGGAGTCTGAGTGGCAACAAGCCTCCCCAGATTTCCAGTATTCTTCACCTCTTTTCGATAACGATGCGGTATCGCAACAGCCTCTTACCCTTGATTTCTCGCTGGTAATGGGGAATTGGTCTTCTCTGGGATTTAGGTGACAATAAGCCTTCCCAAGGTCTTAGGATTCTCTGCACTTTTCCAGTAGAGGTCTGGTTTGTGCTGTCCCTACTCGGTCTAATCATCCTTATCGACCCTCTAGTCTGTGTGTCTGGTGCTAGCCTAGGCCGGCACCATTTAAAAAAATAATAATAATATTTTTTTGTTTTTGGTTAATTTTTTTTTTAAATTAATTATTTTTAATTTTGACATTTTTTCCTTTTTTCCTTTCAATTTCTTATTTTTTCTCCTTTTCTCTTTCCTTATTTAAAAAAAAAAAAAATTGCAATTCTTTTTAATTAAAAAAAAAATGTTTTTTGGGGGTTGGATGAGGAGAGAGGGAGGAGCTTATAGTGTTTCTTGTAATTTCTGTTTCTTTAATTCATTTTTGTGTAGTGATAACTGAGGCCGATGTAATTTATCGGGGGGGGGGGATTATTAAGTGCTATTTCTTGCAGTTTTTGTACCTAGGTTCGTGTTCTGGTGTTCTTCGTGTGGTTTTGTTTTCTCCCTGTTTTAAATTCCTGACTGGTTAGCCTTTGTAGCTTATGTGTATTGGTTTCGCATTCGAGGATTGTCCTTAAGATTGCAGCTTTTTTTATCCTTGCAGTTCTTTGTATGGTGTCAGTATTCTCTTTGATTCCAATTTCTCCCAGTCTTTTCTCCAGGTTTTTTGGAATTGTTCCTAGGGCTCCTACGATTATTCGTATCATGCTAACGTTCTTCATGCTCCATATTTCTTTCAGTTCTCTGGCTAGTTCTGTGTATTTACTTCGTTTTTCCGTGTCTTGAATCTTCACTCTTTGGTCTGCTAGAACGGCAAAGTCGGCGGTTTTACAAGATGTTTCCTTTTTGTCTATTATAATAACATCAGGTCTCCTTGCTTGTATGAGTTTATCTGTTTGTGTATCCATATCCCTTAGGAGATTGTTTGTTTCATTCTCCAGTACTGTTTCTGGTTTATGTTTGTACCATTTGTCTGCATATTCGAAATTCAATTGTTTGCACAGTTTCCAGTGTATTACTTTCCCAACACAGTCATGTCTGTTTTTGTATTCTTTTCTGGCATGTTTGCTACATTCACCTTTTATATGATTTATTGTTTCGTCATTTTGTCAGCACATTCTGCATTTATTGTTCTCCTGGGTTTTATCTATTTTAGCTTTAATGTAGTTTGTCCTAATCGCATTGTTCTGTGCAGCCATCAGTAAAGATTCCGTTTCTATGTTCAAGTCTCCTTTTCTGAGTCATGTCCAGCCATTTTCGTTGGGTTCTTCTCTTGTGAGTCTTATGAAGCGTCCACGTAGTTGTTTTTCTTCCCATTTTTTTTTCTTTTCTGTGTGTGTCCAGTTTCGATGCTTCCTGCGTTGTTCGTTGGGACGGTGTCTCTTGCTGCGGTGATCAGCCTTTCTGTGTTCTGATTTATGTATTTTTCCAGCTCTTTTTTAGTGTCGTCAACACAGTCGTCTATACTTACCAGTCCTCTCCCGCCTTCGTTTCTCTTCACGTAGAGTATGTATGTATCGTCTTTCGGATGTAGTGCATCGTGAATAGTCATCACTTTTCTAGTCCTCTGGGCAAGGTGCCTGAGTTCTTCATTAGTCCAGCTTATGAATGGTCCAGAATATCTTATCAGTGATACTGCCCAGGTATTTATTCCTTTGATTAGGGTTCTGCTGTATAATTTTTTCTAAAAGCTTTCTTGTTCTTCTCAGGTATTGTTTTCCAATCTTCTCTTTCATTTCTGTTGATTTGATTGTGTCTGCTTCCAAATCTCCCAAATATTGATAGCGATCTTGTTCATCTAGTGCCCTCATCTGCTCTTGGCTGGGTAGTCCCATGCCCTCAGTCGTCTCCAGCTTTCCTTTTTTAATCTCTAGAAATGCACACTTTTCCATTCCGAATTCCATTTTAATGTCCTGACTGAGGATTCTGGTCGTATTTATCAGCTTTTTCAGTTCCTGTTTGCTTTTTGCAAATAGTTTCAGGTCGTTCATGTTCATGAGATGGTTTATTCGTTGTTATCTGCCTGTGAACTTGTATCCGGCTTCAAAATTCCTGAGTATGTAGTTGAGTGGCATCATAGCTATGATAAACAGTAATGGTGATAGGAGGTCTCCTTGGAAAATGGCTATCTGTATTTTAATCTCCGTCAAGTATTGTCTTCCAGCTGTAAGTTCTAATCTCCATGCTTCCATTCTTTCGTGATGAGATTAATAATCCTGTCGGATATTTTGTACATTTTTAAACATTCAATTATCCATGCTTGAGGGATTCTGTCTCACGCTGTCTTGTAGTCAATCCATGCCACAGATATGTTCTTTTTCTTGCTTTTAACTTTTTTCAGGATTTTGTTATCTATGTATAACAGATCATGCGTCCCTCTTTTCCATTTCTGCCATCATTTTTGTTCCTCGGGAAGTAGTCCACGACTGTTCAGGGAATAGTAAATTTGCTCTCTCAGTTGTGGCGAGTTGTGTATTGAGAGAGCAAAATTATTATTATTATTATTATTATTATTATTATTATTATTATTATTATTATTATTATACTTAATCTCATTATTATTATTATTATTATTGTTATTATCATTATCATTATTATCATTATTCTTATTCTTATTCTTAATCTCATTATTATTATTATAATCATTAGTATCATCATTACTATTATTATTATTACTCTCATTATTATTATTGTTGTCATCATTATTATTATTACTCTCATTATCATCATTATTATTAGTATCAGTATTATCATTACTATTATTATTATTATTATCATTATTATTATCATTATTATTATCATTAATCTCATTATCTTCATTATTATCATTATTATCATTATTATTATCATTATTATTATTATTAATCTCATTATCATAGTTATTATTATTATTGTTATTAACCCATCAATTTTACATTTTACTGGAGGCTTTTATGTACCATAATTACCAAGAGACAAGGAAATTATTACAGAGCATTCAGGACGAGTCAATTCTCTAACAAATATCCCAAATAAGACCATTGCTGAAAATATATATTGTAAGTCTGAATCGGCTTCATCTTAAGTATTAAAGCTCTTCCGACAAAGAAACTGAGTTTAAAGATAGCGATGCGGTCCACAAGTGCGGTCCAGATAACACCCACAATTTATCAACAAGGAAATATAAAACAATTATAAAGTTAAGGTAACTTTGATTGTCGTCTTCTACAGCTTTCTTTGGATTTATTTTTGTGGTGGTCAGTAAACCTTGTCGAATTTGAATCTATCACTTTAATTAATCCAATACTCTGATTTATATATCTTATATCAACTAATTTCCGTCACATCTAACACCAGAGATCTCACTTACAAAGTATTGATGAAATGTACTTTCGAATATACTTTACCAACTCCACAACATTATTTGATTAAACAAATCTACGTTAAGTTAAAACCGTTGCAAAACCCGATGAATCAACTTCTTTAAAACTGAGAATCAAATTACAAAAAGACACATAAATTCATGAACTGTTTATAAAATAAACAAATGTCAAATCTAGTATATAAAACCGAGTTACTTTACTATCATATTGTTGTCATCGATAATTTCATCTTTAAAAAAGGGATATTTGATTATGGTCCGTCAGTTGTTCTTGTTGATCATGTTACGATCTTTAGACATCATATTGTTTGGTGACTACCGTCCAAGAATGGGTTATTTTTGTGGTTCCTAACTGCTTAAAGGTAGAATTGAGTACACTGAGATCTGCTCTCTAGTCGCCACGGTCGCACCCGAGTTGGAGCACATACTCATGCACAGTACGACAAAGTTCTGTGCCGATTTAAAAGAAACACAGTTTTCTAAAGTCAAGGGGCATGTTTTGTCGCTGCCGTTTGAGAGCCGGGTGTCTACGACTGCGTCCGCGTACTACTCTTAAATAGCTGGACACGACAAGCAGCAGTCCCACATGGTATCTGACACTAAACTGTCGTGTCGCTATCGATTGTTCACTCAACTAAGCCGCCCCAACTCGACCCACAAACGACATCGCCATCCTGACTACATCTCACACAACAGCAACAACAGCGGCGACTTTACCATGGTAGAACAACAACAACAACAACGAATCTACCACAGCAGAACCACAACAACAACAAAAACAACAACAACAACAGCAACGCCTTTACCACGGAAGAAAAAAAAGAACAACAACAACGACTCTACAACCGGGAACAACAACAATAACAGCTACGACTCTACCATTGCAAAACAACAGCAACAAGAACTCTACACACGGGAGAACGAAAACAACAACATTGTATCTAATGCATTTTGAAACACTACAATTTGATTAAATTGCATTCTGTTTCGTCTCCCTTTTCTCCAAACGCTGATTGTAACATCTGGTGTCAGAAGCGTGCAGCAAGGAAATGGATTACTCAGGTCTTGCACGCAACAAACTGATCGACTTCGTCAGGGTACAGACATCGGAACCAACATCAAATCAAGGCACGAGTCGACATCATACAAATAGACCATGACAAAATGTTAGCCAGCCTGAAATCCACAGTGGGCACATACACCATCCACATACTGACTGATTATGAGCTAATGACGCGGCAACAATCCTTATGCGATGCGATGAGGGACATAAGCACCTTAAACCCAAGGAACGACGTAAACCGATTCATCACATACATCAACAAGATCTCCAGTATACACATTCCGCCGGACCTCGTCGTCTCCTTTTTCCGTTCTACCAAACGCTTATTATAACAATCATTGCAGCATGTTTTTTTTACATAAAATGCATTGCAGCATTTTTTTTTTTACATAAAACGCATTGCAGCGTGTTTTTTTACATAAAATGCATTGTAGCATTTTTTTTACATGAAATGCATCGCAGCATGTTTTTTTACATAAAATGTAAATCTATTTGTTATTTCCAGAAAATACGTTGTCAGGATCGGATTTATTGTTAAATTGCTAAAGTCGTAAAAAGTTACGTAACTCTTCCATATATTTCATACTTTTTTTACATAAACAATAAATAACATTTTGAAAGAAAAATACAGAATATTTTTTTTTAAATGAAAAGTAAATAAATACACTACCGGCCAGCACCGGTTATGAACAACTAGTATGGAATAACTGATATTCGGCTGAATTTTCTCTCTCAGGTTTTAAATCGTGAACCACATTTTTGATTTGCGTTAATGATTTTGCTATTTGAATTTTTTTACAATCAGGATGTCAATCGTGAACCACATTTCTGTAACTGTTATATATTTCTAATCAATTCCTTTCAGAGAAAGCGAAAAAAGTTACCTCAAAACTGATTTGTTGCATGTAATAATACTATTCGATTTAATCAAGAAACAGTGAAAATATTCGACATCTTCTGGGAAACAGAAACTTGATCAGTGCGCCTTTCGATTTGTACTCGCGCCTCCTTTAATGCCGACAATGCCTTGTTGTGAGAATTCGAAGTTTCTCTTTGACTTCTAAAATGTATATAATGCTTGCAAAGAACCTGCACCAAACTCCCGCTGCCTGGCTTGCGTGTGTGCATGGCAGGTAAATACTCTGATGCTTACATTGATCTTTCAAACGGTATAACGCGGACACTCAATAACACCAGCCACAGAGTTCAAACTGTCAGACGTTACTTTATTCTAGATGATCAAAAAACCTCCGGAAGATGCAGATGCATTTTGCTTGAATCGATTTATATATTTTATCGTTAAAACCGTTACTTTATTTCTTCAAATACAGAACAAACATGTGAAAACCCCAAATGTTACCGATGTATTCTAATTGTTTCGTCCGGTCATTCACGGTAAATTCGTCTTACAACCACCACTGCAAAGAACTCTCTTTTACTGTGTATCTAAAGTAAAACGGAACTTCAATGAACGAAGTTTCATTCCAAGAACCACTCAACTATAGAATACGTTACCGAACCAATATGTCCTTATATACTACGACATGATCGTTTTCAAGTCCAACAAATACATATCCTGTCGCCACGTAAAATAATCATTATTCTAATAGACTTTTCGCGTTAGTAATTGGTAAAACATTAGTATAAAAAAAGGTTCCAAAATTCGTTCCAGCACGATGAAACAATTGTTGTTAACACAACAAAAATAATTACATTATGGTTACAGCAATTATGTGAAAATAAACCCCCTGAAATTGCAATATTAATAGTTCATCGTGTTCTTCAGACTTAACTAGCTCCGATTTTTTTATCATCAGCCTTTTTTTACTAATGAGTCACCTCTTATCAATGCTAAAAGCCATTCGCGGATGATGGTTTTCCTCTACCATTGCGTGTTAATGAGATTCATAAATTGTTACTTGAATGATGAAGTATATTATGAAAGGATTGAAAATCATGAATTGCATTGAGAAAATGTGATTATTAATGAGGACGGCTTTGATGAGTATTTATTGACATTGGATATGACCATTGTGATTCTGTTGCAAAGAAGGTATTATTATGTAATGTGTTACCCAGATTTAAATACCCAAAGTAGAGTTTTTACGTAAACAAACCTGAGGATATTGTGTAAATTAATAAGGACATAAACAGAAACAAATTCAGTAAAATAGGATCTGAAACTCTAAAGATATATATCGTTACACTTTTGAAAAAAGCAGCACAGTTGTTCATAAGTGATGCACAGATATTGTAGAATTTAATTGTAACATATTAATTTCTATCATAAAAATAATACACTCAGGAAATGGCATGTTCCTATACACGTTACTAAACTTCCCTCCCTTAAAAAAATCGTCTGATATCGTTGTTGTATAAAACGTGGAAATCGAAGTGAAATACATTTTCTTGCTCTTCGGGTTAAGATCAAAATGTAATATCTGTTCTATCTAAAGATTGTACAATAATATCGTCTGGTTTGCGTCTCGCCGAACGTCTATCGAATGGAAATATGTCACAAACGCAAAACGTTTTGTAGATAGAGCCCCATAATCAGATATATTCTGAAACTACAGTACAATACTGTGACAATTACACTCGCCAGTATATTCATAAAGTGTCAAAATTGTATACATCTATCTGATTATTAAAACCTGGAATCCGTCAGTAACTGTTAAGACACCCCTTATAAGGGAGCATCATAAGATCTATCGATACGAGGCTCGTGTGATTGACACATATCTCCTAAGTTTGAAGAAAGAGTACTATTTAGGTTACTTAATTTTACAGTCATGTGGCATTGTCAGAAGGCCTTCTCTCATGGTCAGCTGAGAAGGAGAACGATCAATGTAAACTCAAATGAACGTTTGAAGCAACAAAGCTCTCGGTGATTGTTTTGCATTTTTTATCTATTCACTTTTGTTTAATATTATCTCGTCGTTAATAGTGACTAATTCAGCCGGAGATATATGCCAGCTACGAAGAAGACACACAATATGGCGGAAACACAGGAGGGAGATCCGTGTGGATCATGTGTACAGCGAGTAGATAAAAGGAAATCTAAAGGATAGATGCAGTATCACGTAAGCTTGCAACTAATTGTGTTGATGACCAAGTGCTGTAGTAAAATCCATGTTGCTTGCTTGACGTTATCGCTGGTGTTCTTCTGTCAAGGTTCGATTTATATAGGTTGAATCGAATTTGTAGCGGGCACGACACTAAACTCTCTTGAGAACCCTTCCGACATCTTGGGCAATGTTTTTGTGTCTACTTTACCCCCGAACCCCGAAATCAATCGTTCAACCTTTTTTCTGCGTAACGTATTTTCGAATCATGTTAATACCAATTACTCGACCCCCCTCTTCGTAGTAATTAGAGTATGAGACAACATGGATTCCCATAAAAAAAGCACATAATTTGGGAGTTGGAAAATTGTAGAGACAACACTGAGTCGTAAGTTGACTGTATCCTAGATTCGTAGTACCATCTACGGGGGAAATAGAAACTATACCGTAGAAAGTATTCGTGTACAACATATACACCTACGAAACGAATTCTATCGGTATCTTTTGCTAAACTTACGCAATCTCTGAATTTAGCAGAAAGTATCGAAAACGCACGCGTTCTCTATCATCTACCTCTTCTACAAATCAAAATTCAATTCAATTGCTCAGAGCAAGGTATATTCCGCAAAAAGGCAATTTATTCAAGTTAAATTTTCCTTAAGCCAGGCTTTTCAACGGGCTAACTTTAAAATATTTTCGCTGCATGTTTTCCCATTTTATAACTATTTCCTTGATATCTCAGCCCAGGAAGTATTTTTAATGGCGAATATTTTCCACCTCACTCTTTACTGAGCCTGCCTGCATCCACGAGCGTACCTCTTATTTGACTTTTTACCCTTTGGATTTTCTATTTTCGCCGCACCTGAAGTTGTGGCTTCTTGGGATTTAACTTTGAATCCTCGCTCACAACATCTCGTGCCTCTTAACGACCTACTTATCTACATCTTATTCTCTCCGCTGGACTTTTCGACACCGGACTTTTTAGCAATCGGACATTTGCTTGCATTCAGACAGAGTTTTTCCCTGTGTTTCTTTCCCTACAACTTTTATTTTATTTTTTCAAATTTTAAATCTTGGCCTTTGCCAACTTATCTATCCCAGCGACTTCCTCTGATGATAAGATGTTGATCTTTGAAAAGCCTTGGCTTAAGGAAAATTTAACTTGAATAAATTGCTTTTTTGCGGAATATACCTTGCTCTGAGCAATTGAATTGAATTTTGATTTGGCTTTTGCTTCTCTAATTCCTTTCCATTCTTCTTCATATCTACCTGCTCTATCCTGGATATTGAGCTGTATACTCTTCACAATAGGTTTTACTTTTCCTAAAAGTTCGCTTTTAGTACACCACTTTAGATATATATATATATATATAATTAAAAACATAACGTCTTGTTGTTTAAGGCATTTAATTTACTCTTAAACAATTGTTTGAACCGTATTTAAACTACATATTTTTGTTTACGATAAAACCTATGAACAACAGGTCTCGTCAGGGTTGGTGCACTATTTCGTCTGCATTTACGTCTTGTTTTACAATAAAACACTATTACAAGATAAACTAACTTTCATAAACTAATGTGTTAGGTATAATAAGATGGGCTTATAAATTTCATTTTTGGTGGTCAGAATATGATTATCGAATCTGCACTAGACATCTATAAACATCAAAGACGACCTTTAATGGAAGTGTTTGATTTTTCGTGAATTTGCGATAAAATCTACTAAAAATAAGAAAGTGTTTGAGTTATGAGAATAATTTGTAAAAATCTTTTGCAATAATAATAGAAGCAATTATTTGTATGCATACATATATATATATATACATATACATATATACATATATATATATTTATATATATATATATATATACATATATATATATATATATATATATATATATATATATATATATATATATATATATATATATATAAAATAGTAACTATGTGTGTATGTCTCCGCCTGATCTTTGTGGCTTATGTTCACCCAACCGTTGGAGAGAATTGTTTGTAAAATTGCCATGCAGACTACTGACATCTCCCTGAAGGTCATAGGCTATATAAGAAATGTATCATTTCAACGCTGGGGTCCCAGGGCAGCGCCCCCCACACACTGAGAACTGTTTTCTCTTAGATTTAAATGAAATGTAAACCATAGGTAAATGACCAAAAAATATGTCCCAAAATGTCAGCAAATGTTGATAACATTAGGAGGGTCCCCGGGGGTACAAGCCCCTTCTCACACACTGAAATTTAAACCATAGGTCCACCGAAAATTAAAATATGTCCAATTTCAAAAAAATGTATTCCTTATATAATAAATATTAAATAAGGATGCTTTACATAAGAGCTGAACCACTTGTCTGAGGATGATGTTACCTTTGATGACTACGTATTGTTATGCTCTCCCCGAGTGTGTTCAGAACTAACGAAATATTTTTTTTCAAAAAGATCAACGCACTTGACACTGAATAACAAAAAAATCTTCGTGTTTAATAATGTCTAAAACGTGGAAAACAGGATGTAATATTGATACTAGAACCTCTAAAAAAAAGAGTTACACGAAGTAAATGATTATAATATTACAGTTCCTGGAAAATTTTAGCAAAATCATTATTTACTAGAATGATTCGCTTTCAATTAACATTTAAATAAAAGTTAGTTATTAATTTATTGTTTGGAAATTATTTTATTTCGAATAGTTAGAGTACGTCTTCAATTACATTCGAATCCGCATTTTTTGTTTGTTTTGTTAACCCCAAACTAGGTATATTTCAACCTAAGCATCAGATGCTACTGTAGCAGGGGGGGCAGATTTATAATAGACAACCTCAGTGGGAAGTTGGGAAGCAAGATGATTGTTAACATTATATTCATATTTATGGATGTTGAACGGTCGGGGAAACAGGGAACAATGAAGGGAATTAAGAATTCCGAAGGCAAGCGTTACGATCAAATAAGCTATCAGACTAGAAACTTCTTTCGGCATAATGAGACTGCTAGTGGTAAGTGGTAGGATGTTGCTACTAGTCCAGTTGTTGGGATATATTTTAATCGATAGGATACAAGTGCATACATTTGATCTGATCAGATTTCATGGAAGTACTTGTGACATGGGGTGGACATTGGCGAATAGTGCGGCCAAAAACTATGTTTTTCTAGTTTTTATTTGTTCTCACATCTCATGGTATTATATAAAAATCGGATTATTTAAAGCCACAATAGTGAATCAAATATATAAATGGTTCCAAGGGCGACACTAAGCTTTCCTCGCCCACGATAGGTTAAGGTGTCTGTCCCCTATCCAGATAGGCATAATTCCCGGTCAAGTGTACCTGTTTTTTACTACCTATTCAACGTATCTTTATACATACAGTTTAGTGTGTCTATATTTTCTATATTTATGTGTATAGGATACGCTCCTAGATTAATTAAACCAACGTTATGCATTTTCGACAAAAGCGGTTACGTGTAAGTGTTTGTAATGTGGGTTATATTTAGGTTCATTTACTTTTATGAAAAACGGACAAAGAGGGAGAATTTGTACGCTAAAATACATATTGCTCCGATTCTTGTGAAATAATCACAATATGCATGAAACATAAATAGATAAATATTCCGGAAATTTCAATGTTTAGAGTATTTTGAAGAATGTTAGGTGGCATAATATGGAGCAAAATGTCTTATTTGAAGATGTAAACATTTCAGTTTTGCCCTTAATCTTAATTAATTGCCATTAGACATTAATTAAATAAGATAGTCTGAATTGAATTTCTTCTTAAGGCCCCTGAAGGTTAACTCTTAAATGTTAGACAATTTCCCGAATTTAAATCAGATAATAGATTGATTTGGATTCAAATTAGAATAAGGATTATATATATATATATATATATATATATATATATATATGTAAAAATATTTATTTTTTATTACATACAGACAACGATGTTTCATGCTTACGGAATCTTCAGTGCAGGAAGTTAATTTCCGACGGTCGGCGGGCGCGAACTCCGATCACAAATCGCCACTGATTCGCAGTCAAGATAGTTTCTCGTTGGCCACTACCAATTAGCTCAGAATTAAGGAGGAATTTACCTTTGTACATTCCAAGTCGGCGGGTATTGTACAACGAGCAGCGAATACTGATCTACAACAACAAACTGCATTGGATCTCGCAATGAAGCTAGTAGTACTGCTTATTATTAAACTCACTCAGAGTGCCCGGCCTTAGTACATTTTTTTTAAATATATTAATGAATATATATTAATTATTTATTACTTACAGCACAGTCGGTAGAGCACTAGACTCTTAATCTCGGGGTCGTGGTTTCGATCCGCACGTCAGTCTAAATATATATATATATAATATATATATATATATGGTGAGTAGTATTATGTGGTGATTTCAATATTAGTAAAGGGATATACGTATGTTGTAAACCTTTTCAGTTCATAGAATAAATTTAGTCTGCACTGTGACGGGTGGTCTTCTAGTTCAATATATAACATTACAAATGTCAAGGGAAACATTTTAAAATAGATTCGGCGTTAAATAAACCAAAAACACTTCATATGTAGTAAAGCAAGAAACATCATATGAGATATGTAGAATACATATTTTAAGATATTATGAAGTTCAAACATAAAATAACTTTTAGAAAATGGATTGGATTAGGTCTTAAATCCCCCGAAAAAATAACATCGTAAAAAAAAAAAAACGAAAGCAAACTTCATAAATACATATTGGAAGATAGTGCGAATATTACCTGCTAGTACCAAAATGACGGGAGTATGCATTAATTGATCCGAAAAGGGTAACTATACAGTTAGACATGAACAGAGACTAATTCATCGACGATACGCCCAACTATGATAATAAGAAAGTGGGATCCATCTACCTTCTCACATTTTCCGCTATCCTATATCTCCACAGGGCCAAATTACACACATGCATGTATTGCTGCAACATCTGGACTGGTACATTAGCCATTGGTGTTTATTTCTCTTAGACAAGGTCTAAAAAGAGCTTCTAATCTAATAGGTCCCGCACTGTCTATCAAGCTCTAGCCCCTGTCTAAACGTCCCAGTTTTGCATCCCTGTCCTTGTTTTACAAGCATTTCAATGAGAGTTGTTCAAGAGAACTTGCTTCAGTTGTGTCTCCACAACTTAAATATCACAGACTTACCCCCAAATCAGCAAAATCCTACCCCTTGAGTGTAGAGCTTCCCAAATGCCGGATGACTTTCTATCTTAATTGCTTCTTTCCTCGAAATCTTGCCTTCAGAATTCCCTTTCTTCTACCCTTTTCTCCGATTGTACTAAAATGAAGAAATGTCAATGTAATGTGAACAAACATATAGCTGCACTATTCTCCTACTTAGGAATGTTTTATAAATCTGGCTCACCAATTCAAAATATTTATTTACGCTTCAGTAACAATATGCATTGTTCGGGGCGAATATAAGTAAAAAAATAAATAAATAAAAATGAAACCCACAAATAAAATGTTGTTTGTTTGTATATTTCGATTAAACACATTGTAATATAAAATAAATTTAAAAGCCTCAAAAGTAGAAGAAATGGTAATGTCCTAATAATTATCGTTCTCTCATTCTGTCTCGCTTGATTTCCCACGCGTATTTGAATGACGTCTATTTCTTTGGTCCAACTGTCTGGCTTGACTGATTGTCAATAATATTTCCTTGTCGTATTCATTAAATGATACCAAGTAAAGTATCAATACTAACTTTTTGATATTCGTTTTTTATGTCATTCGTTAAATAAATATGTACAGGTATCCACGGACAGACTGTTCGCTGTCGAACATCTTTTCAGTGTCACTACATAGGCAAGCGGTTCAAGCCAGAATCGAAACCCGCTGTTCTTTTTGAATATCGGTGCTTCCAACTGTTAGACGACAGTTCACGATAAAGTGCAATCGTAATATTTATATCGACATAATGAGAACCAAAGAGCGTGCAATCCGTTTTTACGCAAAACCTGGCACTATAAATAATGGTAGTTCGCGATTTTACATAACACAGTTATCAACTCGTGAAAGAGTGGGGTGACATATATAGTAACACATACACACACACACACACACACACACATATATATATATATATATATATATATATATATATATATATATATATATATGTATATATATATATATATTACTTTATTATTACTAAATATTGTTAATAAGCGTCCATTTAATCTGCGCGTTTAGTAAAATACTATTTCTAAATTTACACAAAAGAATATTATATTTTAAAATTAAGCGTAACAGACCAGTTAAATTGTTTTACATCTGAGCATGATAGGCTGTACCTCATGGATATATGGATGTATATTAGAAGAGACAGGCCATTAATAGAAAATGAGTTTAGCAAGCATATTGCCCCACCAGTCATGGCAGTACGCACACATGTCTTTGACGTAGTGTTTGGAGTTATGTATAGTGTTTGGAGTTATGTATATATCTTATTTGGCTGATCGTGTGTGGCATGGTAACGTTAAATTATGTTCAGCTTTAAGGTATTACTGTCAAAATGCGGAAAAATGCCACTTTGGAACGCATCGTGGAATAGAAGATAGCTATATGTATTAATGTGTGTTGGCATTAAGAGGGACACCGTTTGTTTACGCAAATATGCAATTAGATAAATAAATCCCATCCGGCTGAGTTTGTAAAAACACGTTTTTATTTCTACAATGTTCTTTTTTTATTTGGAGAGGTAGATTATGTTTTCGTGGGATTAAAAAAGCGATCCGAGGACAGGTCCAATATATTTCGGTATTTTGTTAATTTAAATACCTGGCCCAACGAGAAACCGCAGTAAATAAAATAGTAGACTATTTCAGCGAAATCTGAAACGTGTTAATAATGTGAATAAGATGAGATTTCTGATTTTTATTAATCAGAAATCTCACATCAAATTATTGACACTTTTCAGATGTTTCTACTGTACTATCCGGTCTGCCATCGTCGGTAACCCTCCTGTAATCCCAACCTAAACGCTTTATATAAAATGCAGTCCAATGTTTACTTCTAACATCATCGCAATGTTACCGAATATAATTAGTGCCACCTGCCAGTAATAGCCAAACACCTTGTAAATACAGCATTAACGATGAGAACAAGGGTTTAAATATACCAATAGAATATGTCAATTCATTTATGAAAGCTTTAAGGAACAAGCCAAACGCTGTGATTATCATAAAAGGCAAGTTACATGTAAATTATATAAATATATATACAATCTAAGTTTGTTGACTTGTTGTCATCAGATGAGAAATACGTTTGCATGTCAGAGTTATTTCTAATTCAATTGTTTAACTTAACTTTGAGGTTTTTGGTATAATTATGCAATTTTTAGTAGAAAGTAAATACAGTGTTTGCTAATCTAATTGTTTATGCTTGGCACTTGTTCTTTGTGTCGTCGCTAATGATTAACCCACGAATACTGTTGTACAAAACTATATAGGTCTTTAATCTTTGTGATAGATTATCAGTATGTAAGCAGATATATATGAATGTATGTATGTGTGTATATATATATATATATATATATATATATATATATATATATATATATGCATGTAAGATTAAACAGTAGCGACAACTTCTGTTTATTTATTTTTTGATTCGTTTTTTCGATTCGTCGCACGACCGATTTGGTATTGTCGTCCATGTTAGATAATTCATTAAGAAGAAGTTTTTAAAAAAACATTTTAATACAACTTCAAGTGTTGTTGAAGTGGTATTGAATTGGTTTTTTTAATCGTCTTCTTAATGAATTCACCAATCTTTTATTTTGCATACTCATTCATCCGCCTGAAGATGACCGACGTCGGTCGAAAACGTTCGCGAAAATATGGCGATGTTTTATACAACATGGACAACAATACCAAATTGGTCGTGCGCGAATCTAAAAAACGAATCAAAAAATAAATAAACACAAGCTGTCGCTACTGTTTAACCAAACATGCATAAGAGAATGACTAGACGACGCACCCCTCCACGCGGCGAGGAAGAAGAGAGGGTGCCAGAAAATAAAGGTATGCAAACTATATGATTTATGTTTTTAAAATGACGAGTGTTTAAACGAGAACTGCGACGGCCCGTTCCGGGACGAGTATGAAAAAATAAGAACTGCCGCGGCCCAAACAAGGGGCCTATGCAACAACAGAACACTGGTCGAATCTTCCCCATGAACGGAGAAAAGAACAACAAAAAATATATTATAGTCCACACTCTAAAAAAAGACAAGGAAATATGGTCTCATGACAACAGAAAAGATAGTACATATATCCTTCCTCAAAAGAGGATGTAATACTTGGGAGTATTACCCTAAACCCTTTCAAATGGAGCTAATTCCTGTGAGGATTGTCTCATGACAAGAGAACCGAATACACTGATAGATTTAATCAGTGTTTTTATTCATTTTTCATTCATTTAAAAATGTATGGGCATAACACATTATTTTGATAATCTTTAGGCATTTTGCGTAAGATGAGAGTGTGGTATTATTTCTCAGCATTACAACGATACCGGACGTGAATTTAAAATAAGATACGGCGTTGTTAACAATAGGGAGGAAGAGGGGAATAGGCACAGATAGACATCCAATCAGTAACATGTTTGCTAGCTATACAATTATATTCACGTTTACCCGGTCGAGTGTTGTCACGAATAGTTGTTCTGAAGTTATCCATTATTTATTAAATCATTTTTATTAATTACTGTCAATATGAACATAAATATTGGAAATAGCATAATAAAATTGTTCAATAAAATTAGAAATTAATTACATAAAATATCAATTAATCTAAGATATGCAAATTAGACAATCTAATGTATGGCTTTAGATCATTCGTCTTCACTATATAGATAGTATTTACAAATGTTATGTCGTATTGTTCTTAAATTTTATTTTTAATGAAAATCGTTCAAGACAAGGCATGAAGCCGCTTGATGTAATGAGCTAACAAGAACACATATGATCATCGCAAAGACAGGATATGCCTATTGACTTTAGTCTTGAAAAGACAAGATTATGGGTAGAAGCAAAATAGCCAGCAGGAAGAGAGTTCCACAAGCCTGCGGTTCTTGGAAATAGCTACTGGATTGGAAACTGTGTTACAATGAGGTACCAAAGCAGCGAATTAATGGAGCCACTAGACCAAGGAGTCAAACGAGCTGGAACAAAAGAAGCGGGGAATAGATCATATAATGCTGAAGAACATATGACATGATAGTATTTATAGAAAAGACTGAGACTAGCAACATCACGTCTGTGACAGAGAGTGTGTAGCGAAGTAGAGAAGGTAGGGCCAATCAAATTACAGATACGTTTCTGTACTTTATCAAGAACCCTCAAATGGAACAGATATTTACTAGCCCAAATATGATATCAGTACTCCATACATGGTCTGATTATGGATTTGTTGAGATAGAGAATAGCCTCAGGTGTGAGTAAGCGTTTGGAGCGATAGAAAGAACCGACTTTACGAGAAGCAGAAATAACAATGGTACTAATGTATGAAATCGAAGAAAGATTTGATGAGAAAGAAAGACCAATAAGTTTCAGAGTCGATTTCTCCTTAATAGCAGAGCCATACATGAGAATCCCAGGAAGAAAAGGGACCCGCCTACGATTGAAAGAAACGAGTTGAGTCTAAACTGAATTGAATGAAGCGAGTCATTTCATACCCTAATCCACAACTGAACCCAGGTCAACTTCTAGATCAGCTGCATAATTATACTGATCTGAGGGAGATGGGCGAGAAGCAACACCAGAATAGAGAGTAGTATCGGCATACATGTTAATTTTCTGAACAATGTTCTCTGGAAGATAATTTATATAGAGATTAAACAGTGTTGGGCCTAGAACAAAGCCCTGAGAAACATCAGCATTGATAAGAAAAAAGAAAGAAGAGACACCATCCAAAGTTACTCGCAAGCTTCAATTAAAAAGAAAAGACCTACTAATGTCAAGAACCTCACCACTTATACCATAACCTCGGAATTTGTGTTAGAGACCAGAATGTCATATACTGTCAAACGCCTTCGAAATGCCTAGCGCAATGGATCTACACTCTCCTGAACTATCCATAAACTTACAGATCCGCTTCGTTACAGCAGGTAAAAGATCAGCAGTTGAACGAAAACTACCAACACCATATTGAACATCACTAAAAACGTCCCGACGTTCTAGAAAATGAACAAGCTTGCCGTTTAGCAATATTTCAAAAACTTTGCCAATAACAGAGAGGAGACTACTCGGACGATACTTAGTTGGGTCAGAACGTATTATTAATTTAAATAACAGTTAACCGTTATAAGAGTTATTAATTTTAAAAAAAATTACGCATTTATACATTTAGATATATATGTATACATATATATATATATATATATATATATATATATATATATATATATATATATATATATATATATATGTAAAAATAAAAATGGAATAAAGGATAAGCGAATCAACAACTAGCAAAAATATACTCAAAAACACATATTGAAATATTTCGACTGTTAAAATACAGTCATCCTCAGTCGGTAACAGAACTGTGACACCTCAAACGCGTTATGCATCCACATGATTTATTTTGGTCATCATTTCAATACACAGAGAACAATTTCAATAAAACATATATACGACACTAAACTCTGTCGTCTCATAGAATCATGTTTAATCCTTCGTCATAATAACACCATTATTCAAAGACCAGGATCTATAACATTTCTACTTCTTCTGCCAGATCGAAATGAACCTAACTCAATATGATAACGGATAACTTTTTTAGTCCTTTTTTCTTCGTCCTCCTCCTCCTCCTCTTCCTCTTCCTCCTCCTCCTACCCATTCCCATTCTCTGCCTCCTCTTCTTTTGTGTAATTCCTGGTTGTGATCCATTTTAAATTACCACTAATCTTCCTTGCCACTGTACTAACTTACAGCATTTCCAATCGGCGTTTATAGCAAACTGTCGAATTTTTCTTTCTTTCATTTTCTTCTTATTATTATTCTTTCTTAACATTTCTTTCTTTCTTTCGCCCTTTCTTCTGTTTATTACACGTGACTATTTTTTTCCAAATTGCGTTCTTTGTATAAATTTGAAAACTGTTCCGTTGTTAATTAATGTTCTGCTACCAATTGAGGATGACTGTATTTTAACAGTCGAAATATTTTGGTAGAACTATTCAATATGTGTTTTTGAGTTTATTTTTGCTAGTTGTTCATTAGCTTATCTTCTATTCCATTTTTATTTTCACATTTTGTCTGAAACATTGTTTCTGTTATTCCTCATATATATATATATATATATATATATATATATATATATATATATATATATATATATATATATATATATATATATTTATACAAATTGTATTAAATAACACGGAATTTATTATTTAAGACCATGAAATATTATTATTTGTCAATGTTTTAAATAGTCAAAATGGTGTAGATAAGTTCTGTTTTTGTTTTTTTTTGCATGTACTTTCGATATGATTTATCAAATTATCATCGGACGGAGTTTATCTTTGTATGTTTACAATGTGTCTATTACTGGTAGGTTTTACGGCTAGTAATTTTCGACGATTGAACCAACGTCTGTCGTGATTAAAAGCTGCATACGAACATGTTTCAAAAAATCTTAGCCGAGCACAATGGATGATCCAACGGGTCCTATATGTTCTACTGAATTGATTGGTCACAGAAGGTTTTGTACATTTGCTGTGTCTCGAGGGGTTTACAGACTACGACTTTACCGTAGATTATTGCAATACCTTTTACTGTACTTACACCCTTTCACACCAAACAATAAACAGTTTATGTCTGGGCACCACACCCGAAATTGAATATGAAACAAGTAAACGCTAAAAATAAAAAAGGTAATATGATGTTATAGTCTTGGTGGAAAGTGACGCCGGAGTCGTCATTCAATCTTAAACAACACCTAGTACCCTCGTTGTGTTCCATACTAAAAGAATATTTCTCACATCTGCTAGATTTAAAGTTGCTAACATCTTTTGGTCTCTAGAGATACTAGCTTTTCGAAATTGGCGGTAGTGTCTAATAACAGCGGGAATATAATTCAGCGTACTGGGATTGGTTTCATAACTCTACCTTCTCTAACAATAATCGCAACCCTCGTCTGGACCTTCTTGTGCGTACTTGAATATATAGAGAAAACAAATGTCAACAAGCTATACTCAAAATATCGTATAATGTTAGCGCATGTCGCATATGTTCTAGATTCCATGTTTCTGCCACCATATGTTGATTATTTCGCCCGAAAAATGTCCGTAATGTTCGCAATTTTTCGAACAGTTAAAAGAGAAATGGGGTGAAATTTGAACGCAGAAGATTCGATTCCACAGTCAGCATGCGTATCCATTAAGGCAATCACATTTATCATCATTAAACAAAGGGTTAACAAACAGCCAATAAGAGTAATAGCTTAAAACCTGTTTTTAATCATGCCCTTCTCTTCAAAGCTGGTAGTTTTCGGTACGTTATTTCCCAAGGGAAACCGCGTGTGTCTGTCCATGGAACAGGCTTCATCTTTTATCTCATACAAGTACTATTATTTTAGTTTTATAAACACGCAACGTTCTATTAGAATTGATTTTAGGATCATTTGATATCGCTTGTGTTCGTGTTTCGTATCTTTTTATCTATGTGTCATCTGTTTGCATTATCTAGACAATATTCTATATTTATATTTTCATCAAACAACCTTTTTTATCTTTTAGTGAATATCTTTTCGTTTGTGTGCATGTTGTTTTTCATGTTTCCAATCAATCTAACATTATTTGTTGAGCATGCAACGAAAACTGGCATAGGAGACCGAATCTGTGAACTAGATGACGAAGACAAAGGCAGAAAGATTTAATTAAGAAAAACAAAAATTTCTATTAAAATGTATTTATATCATAGACCTGAAACATATTATTTAAACCTGTTTAAAATAATATACAAGTAATGTTTTTTTAATGTCAGTTATAGCTTAGTACGCGAAGAGATAGGAAGTTTCAGCTTGCTGGTCACTCCTGGGGAAGTCAAAACTTGTTAGTCACATCCTCCTATGTAATCCATTATGCAGCTAAAGATTGGTTTAAATAACCAATCAAACCAACACAACAGAAGATTCTGAATGCTATATAGAATGCTCTTATAGTCATATACAGGGTGGGCCAAAATAAGGGTCCTATCTTTAAATTTGAATAACTTCCACAAAATAAAAGTTAAACTCACCAAACTTTATGTGTGTGTAGACTGACCCTTCCGAGATTCTTTGAAATAAACAAAACAAATTTTAGCCGAAAAACACTTCTTAAAACTTACAAAAACTAAAGTATTGTTTTTTACACTGTTTTGAGTTTTTTAAGCAAAAATAATGTTTTCTAAATGAAGGTACGTTCCTTAGGGCTAATACGGCTCATGCTTGCTTCGGAAGGGGTCCTTTACTTATTCTAAAAAAAAAAAAAATCAATAAATAAAAAAGTTATGAATTTTTAAAAATAGGACCCTTATTTTTGCCCACCCTATATAATATATGCTGATAGCGATGTTCGACAGAAATGGTTGGTAAAAACGAGTCAGAAGAATCCTGATTGATGTTGTCCATTGATTGAAGATCGATGATAGAGTTCTCATTCACTACTACCATTTACTTATCTATATGTTGGGGAGCACTATATAATTGCCGACTGTCTTATCTCTGTGCGTAATAAACAGTTGCTAATACATCACAGTAATGGTGTTATATAGTAGAAGGATAATTAACGGAAAACGTACACTTGAATGGAAATACATGTGACTCTGATTGCATACCATAAACAGATGCGTTTTTCTAGCAAGCAAAATGTGACTTAAAAAGAACATATCAAGTTATACTCCAGGCGCTGATGAGTATAGTGTCGCTATGAGAAATGTCTACATTGAACGTTTTTAAATTTATTTTTATATCTTTTATATTTTTATATTTACAAATGTTTGCTTAACAGTAATATAAACTTCATCGATTAACCCGTCTGATTTTCGTCTGCGAATAAAAGGATATCTTTGAAAAATCATGGATTAAGGTAAGAAAATTAGTTATTCATATAGTCCTTGTTTCAATTAATTGAAGACTTAATTACTATTGTATTTGATCCCATTTGTATTCTCATGAGTCATTTTGCAATTTGTAGATTCAAGCTAGAATCACGAGACACACGCTCAGGAAAACATAGGGGGAGAAATCGATACAGACACTTGTTGAAATGAAGATACACTTACCCGGGAGGTGAAGAAAGTGTCATTGCAATCTACAGTGTAATAGTGGCGGTTTATATATCTATGTTTACATATAGTCATCCACACTGACTATTTCGCTTATCCACAGAGATCTCAGTGGCTAGATAGGCAAGAGTCCTAAGACGGCGCCTTTACAATCCTCCGCGGGCTTCAAGTTGGTGTACAAGCATATCATTGCTTGACTATTCCTGAAATAAATAAATATATACACGCTTCAAGCTATGTATGTGCATCAAACATTTTTAAACTGCAGAAATAATTTGCAGTCAATCAATTCAATTGTTTAAATGATTGCAACCCTGATTGCAAACTTGATTGCAACCCTGATTCAAAAAGAAGACAACGTCGACATCACTTGAGCAACTGTCGTCATAAGTTATTTATGAAAGGTGTATATTTGCTTGATACTTGCCTTTACGAAGAAGACATATCTACAGGTTTTTTTCACTACGTACTCAAACAACAGCAGAATAGTATATCTCGACACACTCAGACAGAGATATACATTGATTGAAGAGTTTGAATCATCTACTTGAGAGTTTGACTTCAAACTACAAGTTAACCATAACCAAATACTCAAAATAACTCAGTATTCGAAGCTTAAATAACACCCCCTCGACATAGCTATACACTGTATCTTAAGAGGAATGGTACACTTTCTCCAAGTAATGTTATCTCGAGTAAACACACTGAGGTGGATACTCTACCAAACGAGATGAATTCCTGCTTTGGAATACGGTAAGACCTACAGAACACAAGAAATATATACTATAACATATTTAACTTGTCAATTCGAGAGAATAAAAGTAATGTTCTTAGGTATTTTACTTACTCAATATTAGACAGGTAGAAGAGAACGTTAATGGAATATTCGAATATATGTGTATATCATATTGAGATGAATTGTTAGCATCAGGAAAGGGCTCCTTGATTTCGGAGAGCTCCAACTGAAGTAAAATGAAAGAAAAAAAACATATATATATATATATATATATATATATATGCGTTTATATAAATAATTTCTTTTAAAGGTATATACATATCTTATTATATCATCGAATATTTTCAGATTACAAGTACAATAACGTGTTGTTGCCGCCTTCAGAGCATATGTATTGATTGGTTGCATTCCAATCACTAAGAAAAAACGTCAGTCCACTATAATATTTTGTTATTTTATTTCAGCGAATGCTTATATTTTTACCGTCTTCGGAACGTTGCACAACCTGTAAACAAAAGTGTATACGGGCTGTTCATCAGATACCTTTATTTGATAATTAAAATAAGCCTCCTGGTTTCAAAGTAAAAAAAGTAGAAAAATGAAAAAAGAAGAAATACAAAAAACAGCAATGCAAGAACACACGAAACTCACATCAAGGTAGAACATCAGAAATAAAATCCCTCCATAAATCGGACATGATTTTCTAATCCGGTATTTTAGAATGCAAAATAAAAACCTGCCATACTAATAGCTTGAAAAGAACACAATAGAACCAGCTGCTGGAGTAATAGTATTAATAGTATGTTTATTATAATATGTATGACATACCCGAGAAGTGTAATACAATTTCTTTTAATCGGCAAGTAGAATAGATATCGGAAGTAAATGAAACGAATAAATTACGCATAAAGAGATGTAGTAATACTCCAGTTGTAATGGTCTTGTAATACAGAAAAGAATAAAGAAAGAGAACTTGAATTAACAACTTCTCTTTGTCATTATGTAGTAATACGCAATTTCTTTTTAAATTTATGTCTTATCTCTACTCAATTTACTACCTTTTTTCGAATTAGATTACTAATATGCCTCTTTAAGAATAAACACTCGTCTAAATTGATTCAGCTAAAACAGTTCCACAATTTTTTAATGATGATGTCAACAAGTATAGGCTTTCAAACAATGTACCCAACCACTGAAGATGCGTCGAAGATAAACCGGAAATGTTCCTCATATGTGATGAAACGGTGAGACCTTCTCAAAGTCTGTCATGTGGGGTTAACAAGCGTTAATACGATACCAGTTATTATAAAGAAATTTCTCTTTTCTTATGTTGTTCTCTTTCTATGTAATTCGTTTTCCTTTGATAGTTTCAGCGCTTGGTCCATCCATGCCTGTTATAATACCCGACAGCCATAGGCAGAAGTTTACTCTTCAAAGCATCGGTGAAAGTGTATAGAATTTCTTATCACGATACCGTACACCGTCTTTTTATTTTCCTTCTAGGAGCGGAAAGGTTGCAAAATTGTAATTCAAGAACCTATCTCCTTTTTTATCTTTTCCATTTTCTCTCTTTTACTCACCAGCGTTCTCTCTCTCTCTCTCTCTCTCTCTCTCTCTCTCTCTCTCTCTCTCTATATATATATATATATATATATATATATATATATATATATATATATATATATGTTTGTGTGTGTATGTGTGTGATGGTTTCAGGTCAGTATCGAAAGACAATGGAAACTCCCTTGCTCCCTTGTAAGAGTGCAATCTCGTGTAACAGTGGGGTCATGGTTCTGCAATATCCAACCATTACTTTCCTTAGTCGGTACTGATTTTCTGCAGCAAAAGAGTGGTTTTAATTCCAAATCTTATATATATATATATATATATATATATATATATATATATATATATATATATATATATATATATATATATATATAAGTCAGGTTCATATTATATTCCAATAACCATGTTTTTATTTTAATATTTTTATCTTTATATTTTCATATTTTCAAAAACAATAACATTTCTGTAAGATATATTTTGTACTGTACGTTTCATTTGTCTTGTGCCAAATTACATTTTTATGTTAATATCGTCGCTGCAACATTATTAACATCATCAGAAAAAAATCACAAAGATTAAACTGTTCTTGGATTAAAGTGTCTTGAAAAAACCTACACTATACAGTGGTTCATGTTTGGGTAAAACCAAACAAAAACAAAGAAAAGAGCCAACTCACACGTAGGGGAACCCACTAATACGCTATTTTGACAAATAATTAAGACTCTTTGTTTATTTACAGACGCAGACGTTTTACTCATTCGGCAATCGTCAGTGTAGAGCCAATTATTCACACATACTCTACATATATATATATATATGTATATATATATATGTATATATATATATATATATATATATATATATATATATATATATATATATATATGTATGTATATATCATGTATAGATAATTGGCTCTACACTGACGATCCCCGAAAAAATAAAAACGTATACGTCTGTAAATAAACGAATAGTTGTAATTATCTGTCGTCCACAATCTAGACTGAGCACTATTGTGAGTAGTATTAAAACGTCGTAGCTTTAATGCATCTTCCTTCAGTAGTTGAACACTGCCTGAGACGAGAGCGGCCTCTCGTTGATTTATGAGGTTGTTTAGAGTGGCCGAGTGGGTTTAGACTTCGGAATTTGAATTAACAAGAACATAACTCGTTTGACAGTGTTTCGAATCATGCGACCAGTATGAATAATTATCTCTACACTGACGATTCTCGACAAAATTAAACGTATACGTTTGCAGATAAACAGTAATTTACAATTATCTGTCGCCCTCAATCAAATGCTGGCACTATATTTAATGCATGTTTCTTAATTAATTGCCCACTGTTGACGATAACTGCCTTTAATTTCTTTAAACTCTCGCTAATTTATCAGGTTGTTCATGATGACCAAGTTGATTAAATCGAAAAAAAAACATTACTCTTGTTCTGGGGTTTCGAATTCTGTGTCCGGTATTAATAATTATCTCTACACTGACTATTCCCGAAAGTATGAAACGTATACGTATGTAGTTAATAATAATAATAATAATAATAATAATAATAATAATAATAATAATAATGATGATAATATATATATATATATATATATATATATATATATATATATATTTATTTATTTATTTATTTTGGTACACAAAAATTAGTACAACATTTGTACCGTCGGTTTCAAGCACAGACAGACTGATTCATTCTGTTGTGATCTATTTCGGAAATGTGAAGTCACGTATCACTCTCGCTTTGACGCGTTGTCTTAGAGTGTTATGTATGTGCATTTAAATTTAGTGTAAGGAATGTTTAATAAGGTTTGATAAAAGGGTGGGTGTGAAAAGTAACAGTTGAGATTTAAACCGGAGTAGGTATAAAGAGATATAAAAAATTAAATTTTTAAATAAAAATAAAAAACAAAAATTCTACATAAATCCCGTGACCCAATATTATGAATATCAGATATTTGGCTGTTACTGTTTTGGGGTGTTATGATGTGTCTTCTAAATTAATTAGAGAGAGAAAATGGGTTTAAGGATTGTACTTATTAAGAGATAAAAAGATTAAAAGGAACAACCTTAATTAAATTCAAATTTAAATCCTGGATAAATGACTTTGAATCAATCCTAAAGGAATTTAAATAAATATATCATTCAGGCGGTCTAAGGGCAGTAACTCTACAGGGTGTTTGAATGATATGTATTCAGGATTTAACATTATTAACTCAGGTATACTGACTGCTTATGGAGGTGATAACATTGATATGCTGATTATAACTGGTTTAGAGATAAGAGTAAGGATTGGGTTGGCAAGATTGGATCTGTTTGTTAAATATGTGAGATTAGCGTTGCGACCGATAAATGGTGGGGACTTATGGGAGTAATATTAATGTGAAATGGGGGGAGTTACCCTCTTAATGACCGAGAAATAGTTTTGGGAAAGTTATAATTATTGCTCTTGAAAAGTAGTGTAGATATGGGTTGATTAAGGTATTTGTATGTATGATCATAAATTGTATTTATATTTATGAGAGGTGATATATACATATATATATATATATATATATATATATATATATATATATATATATATATATATATTGGTACTCTATCAGTGCAGAAATGATAATCTCGGAGGTTGCACGGTTCGACTCCCTGCCACAAAATCAACCAAGAATCAAAGCAAGCGCTGTAACCATTACGCCACGGGCATTACCCTATTTAAGAAGGGAATTTAACTTATATTTATGCGATGGGTTGCATATCAGGAAATACTGACTAAAGCTTCTACGAACGCTGTCAGTCTATGTTTAACTTCCCCGAACAGGAATCAACTGAAATCTTATTAAAGGAACGCATAACAATATTAATTTAAATAAATAATGTTAAGTCTACCTACACATACACACTATATATATATATATATATATATATATATATATATATATATATATATATATATATATATATATATATGTATATGTATATATATATATATGTATACACACACATATATATATATATATATATATATATATATATATATATATATATATATATATAAATTATCCGGGGAAGATACTGGAAATATTTCTGCATCTCGAAGTGTACCCTAAAGGGGTCAAGGGAGCATATTTTATTAGGTGGTTGGAAGGTTTATGTAATTTGGAGAGAAAACACTTGAATTCTAATGTATTCCTTACGGAAAGGACACGGTATTTAACGTATATTAAGCCTCTCTTTGGACAACAACCTGGGAAAGTTTGTTTAAGTGGTGTTCTGGAGGCTTCCATTATTTCATTTGGTTGGTTCCAGTAGCACTCTAAATGGGAGCAATAAATTTAAGTAACTTGTATATAGTATTCCGAAAGTGGTCAACATCCTAGATCGAGCAAGTAGGTTTAAACGCTGCGTTGCCCTGAAGTTAACTTTTGTTTACTCGGTGTTACCCGAGGCTGTAATAGTAATAAACACAGTATTATATTTGGTAAGTGATATTCGTTAATTGAAAGTGCTTTACATTCTATATAGAGCCGGTGTGTGAACTCGGTGTTACCCGAGAATCATCGATATCCTAGACAGAGAAATCCTCCATGAAGCAAATGTTTCCCGGAAGAACAATTTTCACAGTATTTTGCTATACTTTGTATATCAGAAAAGGTTTTCTACATTGCTTGGGAAACAGTGTACATTATGTTATATAGAGGCGTGTGTGTAATAATGCTGTATATTTTGACAGAGAAAGGAGATACAAGAAACTCAGCAGTGTCCGGGAAATATAGGTTTCATTATATTAATAGGGGGGAACTAAAAAAAAACTTGGCGTTGCCGGGAATCAATAAAAATAAATATAATTTAAGGGAAGTGGGGGTAACTCAGCGCTGGCCGGGAGCGTAAAGTTTAAAACGTAAAACTAAGATGAATGACACACATTATTATTATTTTTAATACATTATAACAAGAGGGAGGAATGGGCTGGGCGGAGGTAAAATAAGGATACGAAGGAAAAAAGGGGGGGGGGGAGAAATATAGAGGGACAGATTGAGAAGGTCGAAATATAGGTGTTTTTGTATAAATATGTTACACACAATATTAAACCTAATGACTCGGGCAACGCCGGGTAGCTCTGCTAGTATATATACCAAGATAAGTTTATATTTGATATATTTTGTTGTATATAATTCACTTCTAAACTAATAAACCGATCACAGCTGGCTTAGGAATGAGTAATGTTTAATTTAATGTATTTTTATGCAAACTTCAATAAAAGCGAGTGGTAACTATGCGTGAAAATTCAGATACCTCCTAAGTTTTTTTAACTGTAAACAATAGGTATTTGATATTAGCAGGCATTCGTCAGTCAGGGTCGACAATGGGTAATGCCTCCTTTGCATAGTTGACCTAATTATCGCCCGGCTGGAGTATCGTCGCTTGCGACTGAAGCGACCAATGTGTGAGAGGTAATCTCTGTCGCAAAGGTAAACAATATGGGTGGTACCTAGACTGTTGTCATTGGGGACATCATTTCTGCGTTCACATTCCTCTGCAGTAGAGTTCACCGGCTTCTCATCTCTTGCTTTGAGACTTTGGTTCAGGGTTTCTCTTCATCTTGAGTGGGCATATGCAACGCACTTCCAGGATCCAATGTTGACGTCGATTGATTATATTTCGCGCTACACAACAGCTTTGTATCGAGGTTAGGGACGGCCGGTGGATCTCTTCCTATATGCCAGCTCTCCAAACAGGATTTCGCTTGGAATGCATCTATCCTCAATGCGGTGAACATTCTGCGAAGGCTCGCGCGGGACATGACCTCAGTGTTACCCACCCAAACTTGACCAGATAGGATACGTTGGAGTCTCTGGGGTAGAAGGTGTTGAGTTGTCGCTCTTCTCTGGCGTAGGTTGTCTATGTATCGCTGCTGTACCGCAGCGTATTGATGACGAAGATGGTGTACACTTCTATCTTTGTCTTCACTGTCAGCTTGTGGGTTCTTCACACTTCAGTGCTTTACCGATACTCTTGTCGATTGCAATGTCAATGAGAAATGATGGGCTATTGCTGGGCCAGGGAATTAGAACTGATGAACTACATCGAGTTCATAGTCCTCGATAGTGATAACAGTGGTACCCCTATGTCTTGTTCCAGGACGGTTGCCCTGTTCAGACTAATCGTACGTACGAAGTATTTGCAGGCCCGTCAAAAGTGGCCAATCAGGTGCAGTGCAGGCTGTGTGTGTGTTGCAATTGCTTGTTCGTTGGCAAACCGTATATCTTTGATAAAAATATCGCATACCTTGGTCCGGATTTCAAGGCAAGCAAGGTGAACCATCCCGCCATCTGATTTGGCACGCATATAGATTCCTTCGTGTTCAGTGCGAAAGGCGTGCTACAGCAGGACGACGAAAAAGATCCAGAAAGTTCCGTTCATGGTGGTGTAGAAGAACTCTATCATACACTGAAGCGTTGATGGACATTTAACTCTCGAGAGCATCTTGAACATGTCTTCTCTGCTGACAAGGTCACACGTCTTTATACGATCTATGAAAGCGACGCACAGGGAGATCTATTGTTTTCTGCACTTCTGGGTTGGCGGATGAAGAATGTTATGTCTAGCGTTGAGCCTTCCACTTTGAACACACACTGTGATTCGGGGTAGACATGTTAAGCCAGCTATGCAGACAGATCCAGTTGATCTGAGTAAATACTATACTATAATAAATATATTCCAAATTGAAGATGATCATGCTTATTTTAAAGGCTTTTAAGAGTCATCTTATGGGTACGACTTCTCGTTTGAAAATTAAAATATTTCAGATTTTCATTACTTTTTACCCTAAGTCATTCGACATTAATTAAGCAAAGTTCCACGAATTTCTATGTTTCCTTACGACTCACTAAGATTATACCTTTAAGTTTAGACATATTTTGAATAAAATCATATAAAAGATATAGTTCAAATAAAATCATATGATAGATTTAGATAAACATAGAAGTAATGATTAATTAATTTTACTCTTCTTCTAGAATCGTTATGTTATTTAAGAGGAATAAACACGGATGGGTTAATTACGCTCGTAAAAAGCCTTATATATTTATTATGGGTAATATAAGTACATTCGATTAGTCTTTTTGATACTGTCAGTTTTAAGAGATTGGGAACTCTAACACGTTGCGCAAGGATAATGACTACGGCTTAATCCTAAGCCAACCCCTAGTTAATTTTATGGAGGATATTTTGCCGTATATTGGAAGAAAGATTTAGTGGACCAGTTATATTGTAAACAGCTGGTGACCACCGTTTTCTATGCAACAGTAAAGGGTTAGGTATCACCGTTCATGTTTAATGACTTGCATAAATAGGTTCCCGCTGGTATTTTGTAAGTTTTTTATCGATATAATCGGCTTATGAATGTTATAAGTCTATATATATTTATAGTTATACGTATTTTGTTAGTATTTGAAAGATTTTGAATACCGTATATTAATTTTAGTATAGTACAACTTTCACTAAAATACAAAAGAAAATAATTGTAGATTATGTTTCTGTCGATGCCGTTTATTGTGGGTGGCTATATATATATATTATATGTTTAACGTTGAATACAAACTATTATATATTTATTCGTGTATTGACAAAAAGTTTTCAACTTTTAATATATCTATATAACTACCTTTTATTTAAATGATGTTATAAATATGTTTAAAAATTTATAGACTACTAAGTATTTATATATATATATATTATTGCCATGTCCATATGGTACATACATATATATATATATATATATATATATATATATATATATATATATATATGTATATATATATATATATATATGTATGCATATATATATATATATATATATATATATTTATGCATATATATAGATAGATTGATAAAAATATTATTATAGATTTATGTATACATATATATGTATATATAAATATATGCATACATATATGTATATATAAATATAGTTATGCATATATTTATATATATGCATAAATATAAATATATATATATACATATATATACATATATATATACATATATATATATATACATATATATATATATATATATATATATATATATATATATTTATATTTATATATAGGAACATAAAAGATAAAATCAATCCGAATGTATGAGTTAAAATAAATAAGCGGAAGACATAAAACGTAGCGTATCGTATTATGCGACTTTTAGCGTTTCTCTCCTGAAAATACCATTGTAACCGTTGATAAAAACATTGATTTTTTAGTCCACTGCTTTTCTACTTTAACTAATTCATATATTCATATATACATATATATGTATATATATATATATATATATATATATATATATATATATATATATATATATATATATATATATATATATACATATATATTATCCATAAAGTTAAGACGTTTTGCTCTTGTACCTTTGACGAGAGTAAGAAAATAACCACATGCCTCAAAGGCTACTAAACTGACAACTTATTCACTTGAGCGTGTCGTTCTAAATGTATGAGTAATTTCCTTATATAACACTAAATATTACTTTCGGCCCGCTATAGAAAACTCTCCGCATAACATACTCCATAGAGGTGGAAGGAAAAATATCCCCTCATTATATTTTTTACTTATACTCTCCCCATCTTCACCTGGGATACTTAAAAAAACAACAACTGTGTTATTTCTTAATCATCTGACATTAATTTAACACATAATACAATACATTACCTACTAATTAAATAGAGGCTCCCTCAAATTCCGCTGATTTTCGAGGATATCTGATTACGTTATCTCTAACTATTCTCATTCCAGGTTCAACGGAATACAGTTAACCAACACGATTTCTTAAATGGCGATTCGATTTTCGAGATTTCCCTTATCAGTCTTTGTTCGCTTTAGGTATGATTTTATTATTTCTTAAACACTTAGACAATTTCTAACATAACACCTTTAGAGCTTAGCGAGTAAAACGAACTGCAGTGTTCATTTCGAAAACATTCAACTGTTCATACCAATTCCATAGAAGCACGCACTATCTGTGTATCTATTAACCTTGCACTACATTAACTAACAGACAACACATGTCCATTATTTCACTTCCATACCAAACCTAACATTACTCCAGCATGTGTGTTTACGTTATCACGTTAAGGGTATTTTACGTAATACGTTTTTCTTTCTTCTTTACATTTTCCTTATTATAACCTTCTCTTCTCCCTCTCTCTCCCACTCTATTTACTTACTCTCTATATCTCTCTCTCACTCAACCTACCCTTTCTCTATATATTCTCTCTCAATCAACTTAAGCACTCTCTATATCTCTCTGTCTCTGTCAATCTGTCTCTGTTTCTGTCTTTCTCTCTCTCTCTCTATCTATCTATCTATATATATATATATATATATATATATATATATATATATATATATATATATATCCATTTCGTTCGCAACTAACGTGTTCACATATTTGCAGCCAGTAAACATTACATAGATACGTACATCTTTTCTGCTCACATACGATTTAAATTAGCATTCGTTAATTTTTGTAAGTATATTTTTATAATGACCAATAACTTTATTTAACTCACGACAGTAAAAAGGTCACAGACCGGGGACCCTAAATATGCAACTGATAATGTGACATATTTGCGTCCCGTTCGGCATTTTAATAATATATATTATACACGTGGTTCATACCTAATAATGCTAGTTTCGCATTTTTACACTCATATTTGCTTCAAACTTACTGACCGACAGCTCATATTTGTTTTGCATTTCTATATAAAATTAGAATTTACATGACTAAAATAGTAATTAAGTAACACTTTAATTTGGGCAATTCAGATTAAAATTGATTACACAATATATACTTATCTTACGTGCCTGAACTAAAATGTAAATTCTATACACATGGTCCACTTTCAATCACATTTGACTACAGAAAAGGGCACATTTAGACACAACGTAAGTTCTTACTACAACATCAATAAACATTTACAAATTCTACAATGAGTTGCTTTCAACGATTGACGAGAGATAGCTAACAGCCCGACCTGAAACAAGTAACCTTTTCCAGTGAAGAGGATATTTTTCTATACTGTGACAATTTCTATTTTTGTATAACTCAGAAGTATTTTTTCCGTTTGGAAATATTATCTGATGTTACTTCTATGTGTTCTCTCGGATGTTGTTAAAGGAATTCATAAACAAAAAATACGAAACACAATGACAGTTAACACAGACCACCCTAAACACATATATATATATATATATATATATATATATATATATATATATATATTGATATATATATATATCTGTGTGTATGTGGGTAGTACTTCTTGTTATTCAGGCTTTCCTTTGCAAACATTGTGGCTTGGTATACAATACTTTTGGTTATTACACAAAAAGTGAGAAATATAACAAAAATAACACTACGAAGAACAAAAATATAAACTACACAAACAAACAAAACACTGATAGTAACCACCCGAATAGAAATGAAAAAGTTATCAATGAAAGGAAAATATGTGACTGCATAAATCGTACACTTTGCCCACTACAAAATAAATGCCTAACCAAAAGTATTGTATACAAAGCCACAATATTTGCCAAGCAAAGACCGAATAACAAAAAGTACTACGTGGGAATGACCTCCCTAGATGTTAAAACCAGATATTATGACCACAAAAGCACATTTAAAAACAAAGAACGCCGAATTAAAACAGCATTAGCAAACAACTATTGGGAGCGCAAAGACAACGGACGCGCACCAATAATTGAATGGAAAATAATACGACAGGCCAGTACATGTAGAAATTTAGACGACCCGTGTAGATTATGCCTGAATAAAAAATCTGAAATCCTAAATTTTAAAGACGTTCGAAATCTATTAAACTGTACAAGTGAGATAGCAAGCAGCTGCCTACACAGAAATAAATTTACCTACGGCTAACGATAAATAAATAAATAAATAAATAAAAACTAAACTAAACTAAACTAAACTAAACAACAAATTTTCAATTTTAAAATAAAAACCTAAAATAGAAATAAAAGGAACTACGTGTTAAAATAAAATTAAATAAATTCACCCAGTATATTGACACAACAGAGGAAACAGGATATAAGCCAATATATAAAAAAAGGAACCATAGAACACGATATAGGAAGGAAGTAACACAAACCACACATTTGTGTGTGGGAAGCCTAACGATTGGCTGAGGCATCTGATTGGTTAACTAGCAAGCCGTGTATATAAAAAAACCCGGCAAAAATAACTCCATGCATTTTGACCTGAGGATTCCCTCCGGGGATGAAACGCGGAAGCCTCTGTGTAGCTTAATTGCCATAAATATATGTTCATAGCTTACTATATATACGTATATATCTATGCATATATATATATATATATATATATATATATATATATATATTTATATATATATAAATACTCTTAAACTAACTCTTATAAATGAATTAATTTAATTGTGTAACATGTTAGAAAAGAGTTATGTGCTCTTTTAGGGAGCAGCTAGATATGTAGAACTACTTCTATTATGTTCACATGTAAATTGATATATTTATATATATATATATATATATATATATATATATATATATATAGAGAGAGAGAGAGAGAGAGAGAGAGAGAGAGAGAGATAGAGAGAGGGAGAGATATGTATATAATATAAAAAAAAAAATATTTAAATTCAATCCAGCATTGAACAGACCATAACTCTAACAACACACACGTTTATCAACCTTTCTCTACCTCTCTACACGCCTGTGTGTTTGTACACACATATGTGTGTGCGTGTTCGTGTATGTGTCTGGCGGTGTATATGTCGCTCACTTATGTACACAATTCAGAACTGACCACACGCGTGCGCGCACACGCACACCACGCGCGGGCATAACAGCTTTCTTGGAGAGAGGAGGCAACAAAAATTAATAAATTTCAAAAGAAAATCTTCGCACCCCAACAAATTAATATGACCGATAAAATAAAGATCAAATTAACACTTACTTAAAAAAACACACACGACTTTGACCAAGAGAAGCAGGAAAAATAAGAAATAAAAAATAAAACATATAAAATCATCAAAACACGTATTCACACACCCACAAACCCACGCATGCGCAAAAAGTCAAACAATACCAACATTCCTCAAATGAAACAACACTCTTTCAAATCGAAAGACATTTCTTCAAATGGATTTACATATCTGATGAGAACGGACCACCGCTTGAAACGCGTTATACAAAATTAGAAAATGATAAAATAACAAAATGATAAAATAACAAAATTATAAATACATGTTGGAAAACAAACCTTTACAAATGTTGGTAGTCTTACTCCTTTACACACACACATATATATATATATATATATATATATATATATATATATATATATATATATTTATACATACATAAGTATATATGAGAATGAAATATATTATAGATTAAAATGTGGCAAACATAAGGGTTAGTAAAGTTATCAGTAAAACTTTTCCAACGAAGTGTGAGATTTTCTGTGTGAGTCAGACAGTAAACATTCTGATTCGGCTTTACTTACTGGCAAAAGCGGCCGTTCTGCTGCCTTGTAGATGGTGGTGTCTGCTAACCTATGGTGGCGAGAGAGTGATTTCATGATAATGCTACTGGGGAACAGAATATCAAATCTATATTCATTAATTAATATGCCCCCTCCTTACTATTTTACTGAACCATGCCGATTGGATGTAATATTTATCTACCTTAAATCAAAAGCGGGAAGTTAGACAATAGCTCAGTTTATATTCGAAGTCCATAAAATAGTTTATTTTGAAGGGGGCAACATTTTCTATGATCGCTTATGTGCAGATTCCTCATTGCGAGCACCCCAGACGATTGGCAATAAAACAGTCTCAGACAAAAAGCCGAGATTAGGCATCGGATGGAAATTTTAATTATAGTATCAAGGACGAGGCGTTATATATTACACCCATTCTCGCAAGATCTGTCAACTTCAGAGGAGATACTGATTCGGTATAATTGTTTTTGTCAATGTCGTATTATTTCTCGCAACATATGACACACTTATAGTAGAAATTCTGAATAATCTTTTGCTGATTCATTGAAATTAAATACTTACCAGATGTTACGTGTTATTTTACGGTGAAGTTGATATTTGTATGCATATAAAATTGCGACGATTGTTCAAGTTTCAGACACTCACAATCTGAAATAAAAGTAATAATGTAAGCAAGATTGCATTTCAATATTTTATAAAAAGCACACATGTTTACAGTAAAAGGCGCCAGAAAAAATAAGCTTCAAAAGGGAAAATCTCCAAAATATATAATGTGCTATTTTATGATTAAAAGTCTGTTTGCTGTACCCACAAGTGACTGGGAAATTTCTTTATGCCCATAAACAGATACAAACTTCATAGAAATATAGATATTAGTAACAATTGATTTCGTTTTAAGATTTCATTTTGAGATGATACTATTTATAATTAAAGGAGAAATAAAATATCAGCTATATGCTATCTTTTTTTAATATTGTAGACTGATACAGAATAGAAGAAGAACAGACTCATGATTTATGATCGTACACCTCACAGTATATATTGATTAAATTACTATCTTAAATACTCGTTTACGCCGAGTTTCTAACCGTTTCTCTTCCGAATAGCTTGATGTGTTTAATGTGATAAAATGAACGTTTCAAAATTTTCTAATGATTTAGTTAACATTGTGTGAAGTATTAATACTGTTCAACCCGTCTAACTTAGTTCTATTTCGACTATCTATCTATGTGTGTCTTGTACGACAACGAAACATTTTCCAAACGGTCGTCTAATTAATAATAAGAGCTGATACCGAATTGCTTTTTTGTGGTTTTACTCTATTTAGATGATCCTAAAATGTTCTTAAATCATGGTATAGATCTAGAATAGTTCATAGAAAAATATTTAACAACATAACGTCCTGTGGATTCTGCATGTTTTCCCACAAGGAACAGATTGCAAGACAATGTGTATCGTCATTTGAGCAGCGAATGAGGCAAGAAGACTTAATTCTAGCATACGGATTAATTAACGGGAATGTAAAACTACATTCAGAATACATTCTAACCGTAGCTTCTAATCGCGGTCTCCAATCCCATACACAGAATATGAAGCATTCTCGCTTTCGTCTAAACATAAGCAAGACAGCATTCTATGTCCGTGTTTCTGCTCCCTGAAACAGCCTCCCAGATGAGATCGTGGCGATGCCGATCATATCCAGGTTTGAAATCACCTTGGACAAATATTCAGACTGTATATAAGTATAAATACTGAACTTTGAGATCTTTGGTCAATAATATTGATATATTACGAAGACACAGACAGATTAATGTATATGTCTGTAACTAAAACAACATCCGAGTAGCCAGACACTTCATATTTTGAAAGCCTTCATCTGAATCATTGAGAATTATTACACTGTTTTGATATTTAGCATTCTACGTTGATGAGTGTTTACATTTAATTCGAGATAACCACATATATATCTATTGTTAGAATGTTATAAGTTTTACACAGACGAAAAAGGTGTTTATGAAACTAAATTACATTGTTGTTAAACCTTCCATGAGGACTCCATGACATTCGCCATCTCATGGAGATTATGAATGCATTTAAGCATAATATGACCATTACTTATGAAATATTAGAATGTGCATGTCTATGCTCATTGGCGGATTTATTGAAATAGAATAATCTCAAATGAGTATGACACCTAGTGAGAATCGAACATGAAATTTACGTGTTCTCAAGCGTGTAAATCAGGATGATCAGAGAAATAATAAGATTCAAGTTCACAATGAACAAAAACTAGAAATAGTGGAATATCAACAGCAGTGATTGGCAAGCACAAACTTAATTAATGAAGTCAGAAATGTCATTTTTCATGAATAAGCATGGCACGACATATATTATTGATTTTATTGTGTTGGGGGAATGAGTTTCCGCGATTATTTCTAAAATCAGGTACTTACAGACGAGGCAACCTTGAGTTTTACAAACGTCTGTTACTAAATGGAACAGACTGGATTCAAAGTTGGCACAACCACATATTGAGTGTTCGTCGTTATTCACTTCAGCACGGCCATTTGCCGAAGAATCCAGCCCAGTAATATCATAATCTGTTGACCGTCATGAGACCGTCATCGTTGCTTTGTCATGTACACCTTCTCTGAATCACCATATCCTGTTAGTAACGCGTAGTTTGAACGTCGCCTTATATGAATGGAAGAATACGAACACCATTAAATATTTATAACGTCATTATATTGAATTCCACAAAACACCGACCGGTACGAGGTTTGCTTAACAAACCTAGAACCTTTTATTGACATCTCTTTATCTAGACAGTCTTGTGGGAAAAGTGTCATTTTTATTAGTCCGTCACAAAAGTCCTAAAACACATTTTTCTTAGTCCGTAACACAAGTTTAAAATCGTATTTTTTCTTAATCCGCCACACCAGTTATAAATCGCATTTTTACTTGTCTGTCACAGAATATTAAAATATACTTTTAATTAGTCTGTCACACATAAGTTTTGAATTGCGAGTCAATCTGTTGTAATTAAATTAGAAATATCATTCTCATTGCCGAATGCGCCGATTGAATAACCGCACCCGGAGAATTGAGCCGTCCATGTTAATTTTCCTCAGAGGCATAAATGCAATAGTCACTTTGAAAGTTACGACGTCAACATTTGGCATCGTAAATATCTGATAACTTATTTGCCGGAATACATTCCGTTATCACGTTTCTCGGTTATAGATTGTGGCATGATTCCAATTGGAAGAACAACCATGACCAAAAACAAAATGCCGGACACGCGCGTCGGAATGTCATGTCTTGTTTGGATCAAATCGTTTTATATTTTATTGTGTAATAAGAGATCCCCTCGGAAAAAGCGTTGATTTAGTAACTGAGAATTTGTTATAAAATCACATTTTCATTAGTCTGCCACAGTTAAGTAAGGACTCACATTTCAAAGTCGGTCACACTTAAGTTTTAAAGGTAAAAGCGACTGTCCGCTGTCTGTCACTATATATGAATATGCACACATATAATACATATATTTAAAGTTTCAAAAATAAATCAACTCAAACCAATATGTTTAAGTATTTGCAGAGTGTGTCTAAGGTGTTTAAAAATGTATTCTTCCTCTGCATATGCATTGAGCTCTCTTACTTAAGATCACTTATTCAGAACACTGCACCTTACACGGATAATAGATGCTATATATATATATACCATTCTCTACTATATATATATATATATATATATATATATATATATATATATATATATATATATATATATATATATGTGATTTTATGTAGGCTTACCAAAGCATTCCTTTCAGGACACCAATGATCACCATTAAAGATATGTTTTCTTACAAATACTATTTATTCAAATTAAATGTTTTTCCTACACGTGTTTCACTACCAAGCAGTTACTTGCTTGGCAGACTATCAGGGAAATTAAATGCTGGAATACTGGTTTAAACTGCCGACAATACACAATGTGGCGTTGCAATAGTTGAGGTCACTTAAGAAGAGAAGAGGAAAAAAATAAAAGTCAAAATTAAAAAGCAAGGAAGAACAACGATAAAAAAAGAAAGTCCTAGAAATGTCTTAGAAAAGTAGCTCGTGCATTATTTCTTCCACCAAGCCAACAAGCAAATAATCGGTCCCAAATACATTCAATAAAACCATAAAACCGGAACAATGTGCGATAATACACTTTCACGTCGGCCGGCACAATGATGAATAAATCCCCCCCCCCACAAGAAAACAAAAGGACTAAATCATTCAAGTTACCGCTCACAAGTTACCATTCCAATCCAATGATAGTATGGGAATTCTAAATCCAACTTCTCACAAATAAAAGTCAACACAAATGTTCGTCCGAGTTCAAAGAGTCTTATTTCAATGGTTGATTTATTATCCTTCGAAACAAACACACGACGAGTTGAATGTCAATCCCGCAGAAAACTCCCTTACATTAAGAAAAAATCTTAATTAGTAGATAGAAACTATTTATTCAAAATACTGTTTCTAAAAATATTTATTATTAAACCTATTCCTTATATAAATTAATTATCTAGTGTCTGGGACGTGATTTTACATTTTGGAAAAATATCCTTCATTTAATTAACTGCCGAATTATTATCGTTTTGTTGTTTAACGAAGCGAAAAATTCCTATCCCGCAGAATTTGTTTTTAAAAGATTATTCATATATCAAAAATAAAAAGTTATTATAAAAAAGCCTTCTACAAAAATCTAGTTATTATTTTAAATCATTTAAAATATTTCCTTAACGGCTGTGTCTGTTTGCAACTCTCTGTGAAGAATATTATTCTATATTCCATAAATAAATGTTACTACGGAATATCGTTATCAGAAATCTATTTTCTATTTTGAAAAAAACTTTTTTTAATAGACCGGTTTATTTTTTTGTCAACTTTACGGGAAAATATCACTCTTACTCGTTAAATGACAGGAGACTTTATTATTACTAATTTAAAATCCCGTACAAAATACTTTTTATAAAAATCCAATTGTTTCTATTTTTAGAAATTAAGTCCGTGTCGGCATGCATGTTTTTAAAATTATTTTTTCCTTAATTATTTTTCCCCATTCCTGCCACCAAATTGTTTTATTTATTTTAATCTAATTAAAAACTAATTTAATTTAACCTAATTTAATTAAATAGTGATAGCATCCAGGTTGCTATTTCTTATGATTCACTTAAAATTACTTGACATTCCCAATGCATTTCGTATAATATATCTATTTCTGAGAATAAATTGTGATTTATTATTTATTATTCCACTATCTTTTTATATGTAACAAAATTTCCCCCCTCTATTCCGCTGAATAAGTATTTACTATAGTTGACTATCACTGGGCCTTATTCCAATAGAATATTCCTACCTTATCACCCCCAACCTAAGTCTCGAGTATCCGCTAATAATTTAATCAAGACATATCTTAGCATAAGTACGTGTTACTAATTCTCATCCTCCATATTATACACTAATTATTGCCCCAGATTGCCTCAGGAAGTGTCCATCCTGCCTATTTCTGCTGTAAGTTTATACTTCCCCCAATTCCCTTCCTATCCAGGTTTTAGGCTGGATAACAGGTAACGGTTTCTATGCAGACCGCATTGTAGTATTTCCTGCCTAGCGTTCAGTAAATAATCTCTAGATGTCATGATGTGGTACGACTCCAATGCACATAGGTTGCATCTCTTCTTTTTGTTCGGTTTATATTTGTTAGCCCTCCCTAAAATTGACCATTTCAGTTCGAAAGGGTCTTGCCTAGCAATGAGGTTTCTCACAAAACGGCCAACAGAAGTGTTAGGCCTATCTATGTCTTCCCTTTGGCCTCCCCTGAAGGAACTCATGTGGTTTCTGAATCTATCGTTGAACTCACCCCCGGTTGAACCGATATATGATTTCCTACTACTCTCTGTTATCACATCGCATTTGTAGACAATGCTTGAAACTCTACAGTTCCCCCCCAGTGGACAGATGTTAGAAGCTCTGCAGTTACAGTTGTGTGCTGGGCCGTTGCTAGATGTTCTACTACTATGGATATTTATAATGGAGGTTCTCACTGAACTGGTGTTACTGGGATCAACACCAGAGGAGAACATGGCTTCCCTTGTTTTAGTTATCTTAGAATTATTATATCCTATGATGGATGTGGCTATATTTCTACAGGTTGAATAAGACAGTTTTACAGTATTTTTGTTAATGATTCCCCCCAATCTGCTATCCCTTGGAAAGTTTTTTTCCACTATGCTATAAAAAATCTTTGGGATATTAGTCTTAATATGCTGGCTATAGGGGGGGGTGGACCAGGTAGTGGTCCTTCTCCTATTTTTCTTCCTACCTTCCCCCCCCCCGGTTTGGGTAGCATGTGAGTTCAATTCGTTACTTCCAACTTCACGAATATTATCATCAACCGGTTCCCTCCCTACCCGGTTTACATTACCGTGGGATACACCAGGTTTCCTATATCTAGCCTTGCCCATTGCCCTATTATATGAAACCATTGATCGAGAGGCAATCGGTCTCCCGTTTAGTCCCCCATTCCCAACCGAAGGAGGCACAAGGTAATTAATTTTTTCCTTGTATCCTGATCTGTTTAAAGCTAGAATTGCTTACTGCTGTCGAATATTTGTTGATTCTTGGACAGCTTAGATATCCTACTCGATATTGCAGGAATAATGGCTCTTTTCACCATCGGTGGGTGATTCGATTTAGCGTCGATATAGTAGAGTGTGTGGTTGGGCTACTATATCGACGCTGTTCATTTCATCCTTTCACGACCATTGACTTCTCACAGCCTGAACTCTCCGGCGCTTCTAGTAGCCACGGTTATTGCATTCCTTCATCTCGATTCCAAACTTCGATGTACCTGCATGAATTTTTTCCTCAGATTACCATCTTGAGGTAGTCTTACAATAAAGACGAAACGTTGATGAATATATACAAACTATAACTTGTGTTTTCCTATTACATTTCCCATTACGTCGGATTACTCTTATCCTTCTTTTCTGATATATATATATATATATATATATATATATATATATATATATATATATATTACTCTATAATTATTTGTAGCTCCTAGAAAAACCCATCTAGAAGAGCACTGTAAGTGTAGTATTAACACAGCATGACGTCGCTAACTATAAATGTATCGATCCTTTCATTAGATAGAACGCCATTATGAAGTCAAGCCGTCGCATAAAGTGTTAAAATTATCACTGTTTATTCGCTGTTCAACTGTGGTATAGGCGTCGGAATTTGAGTTGCAAAATACTCGTAAACCGGGATTTCAAATCGCATGACCGATAGTAAATAGTCATATCTCTATGCTGATGAGTCCCGATTATAAAGGACGAAACAGATACGTACATAGATAATAAACAATAACAAATATTATATATATATATATATCTATGTATATCTATCTATCTATCTATCTATCTATCTATCTATCTATATATATATATATATATATATATATATATATATATATGATCCGAATTACTACCTTCTTATTCTATTTTACTTGTCCCAGGGAGTAAAAATATGGCTTTAAACACATTTATATTTGATTTTTACCGATTGCCTCAGGACATACACTTCTGTATAGTTTTGTTCGTGATTCATTTCAGTGCCAACGCACTTTTACCTGGGATTTGAATATCTTAAATTTCCTACACTATAACTTTTTTCTGACTTCGGATGTCTAGATTAGCATCAACTCTGAACACATCTTATGAATGGCATTTTAATTGTCTGACATAGAATTTTATAATCGCATTTGTATTAGTTCGCCACACCTGTTTAAGATCGCATTTTATTAGTCTGTCAGACAAGTCTGAAAACCCATTTTTATTAGTCCGTCACATTAGTTTAAAATCGAAAATGTCTATTAGTCCGTCATGCGAGTTTTAAATCGCATTTTTCTTAGTTCGTCATACGAGTTTTAAATAACATTCTTCTTAGTTCGTCACACCAGTATTAAATCGCATTTTGCTTAGTCCGTTACACCAGTTATAACTTGCTTTATAATTTGAATCCTCTTATTTGCTAATACGAACTTTCCATGCCTCTTTAATAGTGAGTACTTACTTTAAATATATTTAATTGTTTAAATTGTTTATATTTTTCATATCTTATCTTTTCAAATGTGTGTAGTAATTTGTACTGACTAATATGTCGAACATTTTTATATACACAATTTATTTAAACAATTGATGATTTAATGAAGATTGCATTATAGGAAAGTCTTATTCTCATTACTTATTTTCTTATATATGTATATATATTTATATATATATATATATATATATATATATATATATATAACTATAGTCTATAAGCCCATTCTTATGTAAACTATAGCATGCTTATAAATCATTAAAAAACTAGTTTAATTTGTCAATATGGTTTCGTTTATATTTTTAAGTATTTAAACCATTTTTTCGAGTGTAACATAAAGAAATCCAAAAGAGCTTTTCTTCAATAAATCATATGTACTCCGACATTCACCATAACTAGTAGAACCAGAATAAATGTTTTATCAAAATCGTTTACTCTATTTCATTAAAACGTAAACATGAGCAACTCTTTGTTTGTGACAGAATAGCAAATAAACATGCTTCAAATTTACGTGAAAAATATTTAGCTTTCAAAACCGATGTATTCTAAGTCAACTGAATAGAAAGAATTGAAAAAACTAATAAATTCATAGAAATTACTTATTTCTCGGCATTAATCCACTGAATTAAATAACTTTGATTTAACAATTACATTAATATATTTTCTCATTTTTACAATGGCGATTAGACATTGATTCTCGATCAGCAGAATATTAGATTGAGAGAATAGAATATAAATAAACCAACATAATATTTTATTAATTTATCTAACGAAAGTAATTTTTTAAATGTAAACACTTTTTAAAATTAATTAAATGTTTTAAATCAATTCACTTTACAAAAAAACTTCAAATTTTGATTTTTACAATTGCGATTACATGTAGACTATTTATTTAGGAGGTGTTATCGAGAGTTACAGAGATAGGTGAGAAAGAATTGTGATATTCTGTAATATTTCTGTGTTAAAAAAATCGAAGGGAATACACTCTTCACAAATTGGGATGTTGAAGCAACACCCATATTATCGACAGAGAGAGAGCGCACGAGAGAGAGACGAACCGAGAAAGAGAGAGAGAGACCGAGAAAGAGAGAGAGAGAGAGAAGACGAGAAGGGAAAATACAGTGACAGATAGAGACACACAAACAGGGAGTGTCAGTTTTAAATTGAAACAACAAGTTCACAAGAGTAGATTCATGTATGCAAAAAGTGTCAGGTTAGTCGTTTAGAGAAGATCGCCCTAAGGCTTAAGGTGCGAGCTTGATTCTAATCGAGGTTGAAATATTTTTTCAAAAATGTAAACTCTTATTTACGCTCATAAATCTTACACACACTTTATTATTTCCTTCTATTTTGTAAAAGTATATTCACCAAAAACTATTTATTGACTTTCAATTCAATGAATTTAAATAATTTCCCTTTTTATTAAAAAGTTTTATCAACTCGTAATATTAAAACAGACGGATTTTTATTTGTTTTATAACTAATCTATAGAAGGTGGGGGTTTTGACCTTACAACGCTGGGTAATCCAACTAGTACACATGTATCTATATGTATGAATGCATTTCATGTTCGTTCGTACGTTATCAACTTTAATAAGCATTAAAACAATAAGATATCGTTCGATTAGCAAAGATGGCGATAGGTAAGTATTCTGATCTGATGTCACTAAGGTAAAAATATGACTTCGACTATTATACAATTAATTGTTCGAAAATCAAATAAAACATTACAATATAAAATGAATACATTTAACAACGTGACATTAGTTTGATTGATACGAAACTATTTAGCCGGACATTTTATTTGCTCTAAGAAAACAAATACTGTGTTCTGTTTTGAAAACAATAAAATTGCTACAATTTTAAATAAATAAATAAAAGTGTATTCATTATATTTACTAGCAAATATACGCTCTCTCCGGTCGCATATTTTTGCTAGTATGTAATTTGGGTAGAGCTTTTTATCACTACAAATAATTTAAATAATATATTACACATGATAAGTAACATCATTAATAAAAAGATGAATTAAGTTTGCATTATTTCGGTTTGTAGCAACCGTAAACATTTTTTGCATTTAAAATAAATGTAAAAAAAATAAAAATGTTAAATAAAAATTGAATGTAGTATTTATTATAGTGTAGTAGTAACGAATGAAAGTTAATAAGAGAAGGAAAAGAAGAAATAATTGTTACCTTATATACGATTCTAAAAACAGTTATTTACTTGCCCATCATAATGTGTTCCTCACAAAGGTATCGTCTGCTTGCATTTGTTTCCACCCAATCGTTTTGCGCTAAATTCAGGTCAGAATATGATAAGTAATATTATATGTCTTTTAAAGCATAAAAAGGTGTACGTGAATTAAAATCAACCATAAAAAAAACCACCGACCCTAACCCTAACGACGAGGTCAAAGTTAGCGCGCTCTAAAGTGAAAACTGAATTCGTTATAAGGTGTGTGTGTGTTTATAAGTAGTCATTTTTAAATCAATTATTAGTTTAATTAAGCAATTTGATTCAGTGAATGCAATGGCTAATAAGATTAAGAAGATAAACAAACTTAGAACGGTTTGAACAAATACATAAGAGGAAAATTATCACTGCCACCGTTGTTGTTTACATTTTAAATAATGCGCGGTATTAACGTTGGCTGTTTAATCAGTTGCGCCATAGTGAATTAACGGAGGGAGGGATGGGACCCACTGATTAAACAGCCAGCGTTAATCTATTCGTCATAGTTATATTAACTACGTTACTCCTTTCATGTATGTATGTATGTATCTGTCTGTTTGTCTAAATTATAATTTATAAGTAAGATTATTAGCGTGCAAAATAGCGTAAATGCATGTGGAAATCTGAAGAACACAATCATGAGTGTATATTTGTGAATATTAATTTATTAGAAGTGTAAAAGCAATTGATTATGTAAATTGAGATATGCGCATAGTCTTTCCGGCTGTTTCACTAGTAGTATATAATGAAGCTGGCGGACTAAGTAAATAGCCATGCTACTCTGATGGAGTTTCGGTTTCAGACAGACAGATACATGAACTCCATTATTAATAAGATTTAAAGAGTATTTAGCTGCCAATGAGAATAATTATCTCACAAAAATGTATAATTGTATCTAGCAGGCCCCGTGCCCCGGCGTTACTCGGAGGAAATATGGCACAAAGCAACAACAATTCGGTAACGAAACTGCCCCGCTCCAATATCTTAAAATCGATATTTTTAAATAAGTATTTACTCTGTTGTTTAGAAGAACTAAAATTGATATTTCTAATTTATTTTGTGGTGTAAATTTAGGTGTTCTCAGCTCTAGTTAATAGGGGTTAAGCCCCCATCCCTTATTAAAAATAAGTATTTACTCACTTGATAGAAGTGAGAAATAGTCAACAGTTGAGAAATTATAAATAATAACAACATCATAAACGAGCTTTATTAGTAAAAAATAAAGATAAAACAGCCCTGAAAACATAATCAACGATTTTATTATTTAGTGGAAAGGAAAATTTGTTAGCGTTTCTGTGTTTTGTTTTATTTAACAAAAAAAATAAGAGTTTAAGTATTCTCCTATATAAATTTAACGTAAAATGAGCATCCACTTCCATCTAATTTAGCGGGAAAAAGAGATGTATAACCGAATTGTTTCTCAAATATGAATGGAAAAATGTGGGTGCGATTATTTTTTCTTGGCTCATCAATTGTATTGTTTTTGGGTAAATTGTTTATTTTTAATATTATTACATTTTAACAATTTTATTGGGGGCATTTTATTATTCTAAAATTAGCGACCACTTGCAAAAACAAAGGAAATTGAACATACTTGTGAAAGTGACGATAACGAACGTCACCGAAAAATCAAAACAATACGAACGGAACTGTATTTTCTTTTAACTTTAAAGTGACCTAACCCTAAACTAACCATAACAGTTTTATTTTTGCAGAGTCGATTAAGTCCGGATCTTATTGTGTGAGAATACATAAAAATATAATAATGCAAATTACAAATTACATTTATTAAAAATTGTTTAAAACATCTGTTTGTAGATTTATATATATATATATATATATATATATATATATATATATATATATATATATATATTAATATATATATACATATATATATATATATATATATATATATATATATATTAGTATGATAGGATTAAATAAACATGGACCGTTTAAATGTTAATGTTGTTAGGATAAGTGTGCATATTTTTCGTGAAACGCCTAATGAAAATGAAGCGTAGATATATATATATATAGTGCATTATGTATAAACGAGGATTGAACATTAACTAGTGTTGGTAGTTTACTACCAAAACTAGTTAATTTTCTTCCTTAGCTGGAATATTTATCCTTGTTTATAACTTGAGTTAAGCTAAGCTATTTCTAAACTGGTTAAAACGGCAACTATACTTTTCGACCTAATTTTCATTTTGGCGTTTCACATGTACGATGGAACTTAACATAGCTGGTAAATGTTGAGATCGACGATCGAACGAGTTTCTTCATCTAAATGTGTCTTATACGAATGTACTAAATTCTGTGTTTGACTTAAATGAGTTTAATTATGGATATATAGTGCCTTATGCCCTGTCTATTGATTTCCCACTGAGGAAATATTGGAATCCCATGCTGACTTACTAATTAATCTAGTGATTTCTAATGTACCAATATTAATAGACGAGGCAGGCAGTCATGAATGATTTGTTCACTATATTAAAACATATCTTCCAAACAATCCTTAAAACACCTGGTCAATGATAAAGAGAAGAATACATAAACAAATATAGAAATCACGTCCTTACTTAGTGTAATGTAAAAAGAAGACACGAATAGAAAAACCTTTTCTAAGGCTTTATTCAATTAATTCAAAACTACAATGCCAACAAGGCAAGAGGCCAAGAACGTATATATGGTAAAATAAAGAGAGCGCATTTAAATTAAAAAGTCACGTGGACAAGAAAACCCAGTAATTTTACTTTAACGGAAATATATGCAAGTGCACGTAATCCATCTCGTAATCCCAAGGTGCTGAGTTCAATCCTGGGCAAATGCAGCTGAAGAAATATAATATACATAACATTCTCCCCCACTTGTAACAGAGATTGTTATCAGAAAGTTTTATAAATCCAGACGCTGGACTGGTTTGCGAATCCTGCTAGACCAGCGGGGAAGTAGTTCACTATCAGAAGCACCATATCTCTGGGAAGGTTGATTCTCTGAATTCTGATTCACTAATTCATTTTCTGTATAACTTTCCTTAGGTGAAGGAGTATTTGTGGAACTTGTATCAGGCAAAGAGCCCATGTCAGGTAGAACGTTTTCAGCAGAATCTTGAGATCGACCCGAGCGTGGAAAACGTGCTAAATGTCTTAGTGCTACTGAATCTTCCCGGCCATCATGATATCGTATTCTTGCATGTGTAGGGTTAGCCTCGAGGAGTTCCACTACCTCAACGATCGGGTCATATTTACTCCTGTTACCAAATCGCTTTAATAACACCTCCCCAGGCTCACAGAGCCAAACAGGTAATGCAGTGCCAGTGGAAGAGCGCCTTTTAAAATTGAACATGCGTTCGTGAGGCGTAGCATTTGTGGAGGTGCATAGTAGAGAGCGAATAGTTTGTAAAACATCCTGTAGAACATCCTGCCAAGCGCTAATGGGTAACCGTTTTGATCCCAAAGCTAATAAGATGGTGTTCCAAATAATGCCGTTATAGCGCTCACATTGGCTGTTACCTCTTGGGTTATACGCAGTAGTGTAGTTTTGAATTAATTGAATAAATTGTAATGTAAAAAGAAGACACGAATAGAAAAACCTTTTCTAAGGCTTTATTCAATTAATTCAAAACTACAATGCCAACAAGGCAAGAGGCCAAGAACGTATATATGGTAAAATAAAGAGAACGCATTTAAATTAAAAAGTCACGTGGACAAGAAAACCCAGTAATTTTACTTTAACGGAAATATATGCAAGTGCACGTAATCCATCTCGTAATCCCAAGGTGCTGAGTTCAATCCTGGGCAAATGCAGCTGAAGAAATATAATATACATAACACTTAGATAGTAAAACAAGAAGTAAAATGTATTCAACTGCTTGAGAAGATCACCCCCACCCCACCCCGACGCCAAATTTCTGCCACTTAAAATGACCCTCATTTCGAGACGAAACGAGCGACTGAAAAAGTCCCCTCAATCTGATGGAGATAAGCATTTTCTTTTATTTCCTATTTTTATTCTTTACTCGATATTTTATTTTTTCCATGTTCTAGTACTCACCTTTTTCTAAATGTGTCTTATATGAATGTACTAAATTATGTGTTTAACTTAAATGTGTTTAATTATTGATATATCGTGCCTTATGCCCTGTCTATTGATTTCCCACTGATGAAATCTTGGAATTCCATGCTGACCTGTAGTTTTTTTTCCTCTTATTTTCTCACTTCTCTTATTTATACTTACTTGCGAGAGGAAAACCTATCTTTCACTTTCTGTTCTCTTTTTAGTATTACATTGAACGTAGAGCACTGTAAAATGGTAGTAGTAACACAGCGTAGTGTCACTTGCTTTATGCATCGTTCCTTCACTTATAGAAGTGTGAATGTCTGTACGCTTCGCCGCCGTTAATGTGTTAAAATTATCATTGTTTATAAGCTGTTCAGAACTGGCCTAGCGGTTAGCGACTTTGGACTGGGGTTGTAGTCCAGGGTTTCGAATCGTGTAACCGGTGGTGAATAGTCGTACTTCTATGCTAGTGAGTCTCGATTGAACAGAGACGAAACGTATACGTCCATAGCTAAAAAATAAACAATAACAAATATTTATATTTGAAGCTCCTCGTTTGAAAGTAGAGCACTGTAAAATGAGAGTAGTAACACAAATATTTATATATATATATATATTTATATGTTTTATATATATGTATGTGCATGATTGTGAATGTGTGTATATGTATATATATACGTTATATTGGAAGTATTATTTCTATTTTTAAATTTGTATTTCTTTTTTTTAATTTATTTATTTATTAATTTATTTATTTTTATTAACCTGCGGTTGCCAGGAAATACCCGACAAGTAAACGGGCGCAGGCTATTTTTACCCCTTTCGGAGTGTTGGACCCGTCAGACCTTGTAAGGCTATCCATCTAAGAGAAGGAAATATCTGACAAAAAAACCTTGCTACCAGCACTTTACGCCGTGGCAGTAAACCGTTGGGGAGGGAGGACTCCTTAGTCTTGATCGACAACCTTCCTAGAGTTGGAATATCGAACAAAATGTCCGGTTTGGAAACCTACAATTGTTACGGAGTAGATAGGTTCTGCCTATCGCCGGCCCTTGCACTCCTTTTTTTGTTTATTAGTCAGGCGCAGAGGTAACAGCACAGGGATGCCTCTAAACACTCAGTGCCTAGCCTTGTTTCCTTACTAGAACAATGAACGCCGTTCTCCTCTCTCTATTTGGGCAACTTGGGGAAAGTTTTCTCGTCACTAAGTCTTACATGACAAGTCTGGGTCTCTCCTGTTCCGACAGGTTGAGGGTACAGGTTAGACAGCTTGTCTGTCTGCTGTTTCCGACTGATAGAAAGGAGCCCAAACTTTTGGGTAGCGCCAGGAACGGCTGCTCTATCATCAGTTGCATAATACCGTGAGTAGTTGTGTGTGCCATGTCGCGCATGAAAAGGGACCCTGCAATTATGTCCGGTGGGCTTTCCTGAGGCCACAACCCCCATGGACCAGGTCGTGAGTAATGGACTGGTTGTGTGAGCTTATTGGCACCAAACAAGTACCCACCTTGGTCAAACCCACTCTATAATCAAAACAAACATGGCATTACAAAAAAGTAAAAGCAAACCTAAACAAGACACTCTACAAAAACACTTTCGCCTGCGCCCTTGAGGCTCTCCTTCACAAATATCCGAGGACTTAGAACTAGCATCAACGACGTAGAAACCTTCTTCCTGATAAACTCCCCGGATATCCTAGCTCTAAGTGAAACTAACCTTCAATCCTCAATCTCCTCTCACCACTTTGACATGACTGACTACCTCCCACTCTTCCGTTTAGACTCTGACAAACATATGCACGGGCTAGGAGTATATGTTCGGAACACCCTCCCCTAACTAGAGAACATAGGTTAGAATCAGATGACCAAGACTACATGTGCTTTAGATTGACTATACATCACAGCGTCAGTTACTTATATTTATTATTCCGTTCCCCGTCGACCCAGGGCTGTACTCTGCTAAACTCTGTCTCTGAAAGCATAGATAGAGCACTCTCAATTGACTCGAATGCCCAGATACATGTATTTGAAGATTTTAATGCCCACCACCGCGACTGGTTGGGATTCTCCAGCCTTACTGACGCAGCCGGCAACTCTACGTATAATTTCTCCTTAGATCACTCCCTCTCTCAGACTGTCGATTTTCCGACCCGCATCCTCGATCGAGTAGACCAACAAGCCTCACATCTAGACCTTTTCTTGACCTCAATGCCCGGGGCTTGTGTGACAAAAGCTCATAGCCCACTCGGGAATGCTGATCACATTGTGCTAATGATACATATCACCCTAAAAAGTCGTCCAGAAGCTGAGGAACCGTTGCTCAAAACAACAAGATACTACAAGCAGGCTGATTTTGAGTCAATCAGAGATCACATCAGTGACGTTACATGGAGTGAAGCCTTCCCACTCCCTGCCGACCAGTGTGCAAACGAATTAACTGAATGGGTCAAAGCAGGCATCGAAGCCTATGTCCTCATGCGAACATTCTTTAGCAAGCCCCTACTCTCTCCTTAATGTTTCACCTCGGAATGTGCAGCTGCCATTTCGAAGAGGCAACAAGCATTCCGTAAATTCGGCCGCAATGAGTCAGCTACTAATAGACATACATTTATAGAGTCAAGAAATAATTGCAAGACCGTGATAGGTGTAGCGTAGAGAACGTATAATGAGTTAACAAAAAACACATCCAGTCACAGAAACTAGGTGCTCGTGATTTCTGGAAAATCTACAATAGTGTAGTGAATAATGGTCAATCAACGATTCCCACACTATACAACCACAATGATGTCGTATGCACGGCCACTGAAAAGGCTGAACTACTTGCCCAGCGCTTCGCTACTAACTCTACTTTAGACTCAAATAACAACCCCCTCTCCAAATTCTCATTGCGGACCGAATCCACACTGGATAACCTAGTCATCACCCCATCCCAAATCAGAGACATCATAAAAAAACCTTGACACCTCCAAAGCTTGGTGGCCTGATCTTATACTAGTATTAGTAATAAAGAAATGCTCTGCTGAACTGGCCCCTGTCCTCTCCAAAATCTACAATAAATGCCTAGCTGAATATTGCTTCCCTGATAGGTGCGAAATTGTCTCTGTGGTACCAGTCTACAAGAGTTCTGGGAATAGAACCGATATTCACAACTATCGCCCAATCAGTCTGCTGCCGATCTTTGCTAAAATCTTCGAATCTTAAATCAATCTAGCGATAGTAAGGCACTTAGATAATGCTAAACATGTATCTGACCGCCAGTATGGATTTAGAAAACACGATCTACTGCGGAAATCCTAACGGTCATCTCTGAACGCATGTATCATACACTCGACAAGACAGGAGAAGCTAGGGCAGTTGCGCTTAATATATCCAAGGCCTTTGACAAGGTATGGCATAAAGAGCTTCTCCCGAAAATACGCTCATACGGTATTACTGGGCAATTACTTAATATAATTAGATCCTTCCTAGACAAAAGAAAACTCCAGCTTGTCCTTGTTGGCCGTTCATCTAAGAAACATGACATAATGCTGGTGTACCCCAGGGATCTATCCTTGAACCTCTGCTGTTCCTGATCTATATAAACGATCTCCCTGATGACACAGTGGCTTATATTGGTTTATTTACTGACGACACCACGCTTTACTCTCGCCATGTTGGCAAAACCGACACAATCATATCCGAGGCATTGGCTGAATCCTTAGAAAATGACCTCCAAGCTGTAGTAGATTGGGGTCACAAATAGTTGGTAACCTAGTATGCCGTTAAGACAAAGCTCCTTTTCTTCAATAACTACATAGAACCTCTCTAACCACCGATTGCCATGGCTAATAACATCCTACCTGAGAGTTCATCATTCAAACTCCTCGGCCTAACCTTCACAGGTACATTAATTAGAACAAATACATCGAATACACTGCCAAGGCTGCCGCAAAGAAGGTTGGCTCCCTTTACTGTGCTAGTAAACTTCTCTCACCTGACAGTATCCTGTATCTCTACAAAGCCACCATCCGCCCATGCATGGAGTATTTTTGTCATATCTGGGCTGGTGCATCATCTACTAGTCTCTCCCTCCTTGACAAGGTCCAAAAAAAATCGCCAACCTAATATGCCCCTCACTGTCAACCAAGCTTCAGCCTCTGTCTCATCGCCGCAATGTAGCATCCCTGTGCTTGTTTTACAAATACTTCAATGGATTATGCTCCGATAAACTGGCTTCTCTGGTGCCACCTCGACGTAAATTTACTAGACTAACTCGACAATCAACTAAATCTGATTCATTCACTGTGGAGGCCCCCAGATGTCGGAAGGCCTTCTACTCAAATAGCTTCTTTCTTCGTGTTGCTGGCCTCTGGAACTCCCTCCGTGCCCCCTGTTTCCCCGACAGTACAGAAATGCAAAAATGTAAAACTAATGTAAACAGACATCTTGCTGCTCAGATCCCAATTTAAGCTGAACCACCAATTCTTCTCCCCTTTTCTTTTTTTTCAGTAGCCCCTTACCTTTACAGTGGCGGCCTGCCTTGTTTGGGGTGAATCATGTTAAAAAAAAAGAATAAACTTGACTTTCGAAGTGAGTAGACGGTGTGTCTTGAAGTACTCCTACTTGTTGACCATAAGAATGTCGACACTCATTAGTAATAGATTGAGCTTATATACAGAAACACCTTTTTTGTATCGATTTCTTTATTTCTGTTGAAAAGAGTTTTCTATTTGAAGACCAGTAAATAGCACCAACACAATGTCACAAATGTTCCATGTACGACAAATACATAAGGTTACATTTAAATACGTGCTCATTTACTCACACAATCGGTTTAGCTCACTAAACGTATTCATTAATGTACGAGGTAACAACGTTGACTTATGCTTGTTTTACAAGTACTTGAATGGAATGTGCTCCGATGAACTTGCTGCCCGGCTGCTCTCGCGACGTAAGTACACTCGACAAACCCGACAATCAGCTAAATCCCATCAATTCACTGTGGAGGTACCCAGATGCCTGAGAGCCTTCTACTCCAATAGCAACTTTCCTCGAACTGCCGACTCTGGAACTCTCCCCCTAACTCTATCGACATGAACAAATTTAAAACTAATGTGAACAAACATCTCTATGCACAGCTCCCAATTGAGGATGACCCCCAAAAGGCTCACCCTAATTCTTAGTAATCCCTTACTCCTAGAGTGGTCACTTGACTTGTTTGGTATGAACTATGTAAAAAAATGTATCACATATCGTTTAATATTACCTAAAATTCAAACAATGTATCTCTTGTAGTCTCCTACACAATAATTATATTCAACACTTAAAAGAATACTCCACCTTCTTGAACGCATTGAAGATCAAACCTGACTATTCTTTATTTGAGTAATCTAAAATGACGATTTCATTCGAGTCGTTTCACGTGTATGCAAATGCATGCGAAAGATATTTCAACTGATTTTCCCAATTGGGAAACAACAAAAGTCCGAATTGACGGAGATCGTCTCGGGATTCTGCTTATCATTTTCCTATCTTGGATTGTTCATGTGGAAACGAAAACTCCACTGATATCTCGATGCACGTGAAGAAACGGCTATATTAAAATGAGAGTGAAAAATCAATATTTCGTGTTTGGAGCTTTCGAAAGACGTACAGATCTCATTGAAGGCAATATAAATATAGTCACGTGATCTTTTGACGATCTTTTGATATGACAAGCCAGGTTTATCTCAGGCCGGGTTGCTGTAACTAGCCGAATGGAAACTAACAAGAATTATAAAATCGACTTTGCCGACTTCATACCAAATCGAATATTTTAGGGAGAGGCCGGGCGTTTGTGAGAAACACCTCGACCTTATGAAATCGGTTTTGCAAATTCAAATCAAACCGAATATATTATTTTCATTTACGCTCTAATATTGGCGGTATGAACCCAGTATGTATTCATAAGTACAAGCGTATACCCGCTTCTTAAGTAGTGTTTTCACAGTAACTGGGTATGTCTATTTCCGTCTTTATTTAGCCTTTTATTTATAGTAAAGAAAATACGAATATTTGAGAAATTTCGTGGTAAAATATACACAACTACGATTTATTACGATGAATGTAAATTATGCATTGTTTTTATTGACAAAATGATTAGAAATTTAAATGAATTCGCTTTGAACTTTTGCCGAATACCGTATTGTGTCTAGTTTCTTAGCGAATTCTACACAAAAAATCACGTTATGTTATAATGTTATGTTATTGTTTGTAATTCATAACACACGTATCTAGTTAATAGAACTCCTTCAATCTTGCATGAGATTCCAACTCTAGTGTTTACATCGTCAAAACTACTACGTTCGTAATAGCTATTCTGCATATTTCATTTTTGTGAACTGATTACATTCACTTATTAGTGTAAGAACAAAGAAACATCCCAAAAAATCATTACTTTTTTTAATAATGTATAGATTAGTAAAATAACAACATCAATAAATCATTTATGATATGTGCTGTGTGTTGTCATTTAATAACCCCAAAAAGCTTGATATGCCGTAAAACAATAAACTGTTAAAAATAAATTAATTTTTACGATATTTCAACCTTTTCTCTGGTAACTAAATGCTAAATTCATGCTTCAATGTATTCTTTATAGTTTTAAGTATAATTCTAATGTTATATATTCTATGAAATTCTACCGGGCGACCCCCCCCAAAAAAAAATACGACTAATTATACCTTCGAAACTCACAATTTCTTCTGCAATCCTAATTTTCCTATTTTCAATTGTTAAAATAGTGAATTAGAATATTAATTTCGATGATACAGAGATGTAAATCAAGGGTAGACGTCGCGTTTTGAATGCCACTGCGATTGTTGTGATAATTTTAAGATTGCTTATTAAAATTTAAATTGAACACATTTTTTTTTTATTTTGATGTATGACCGTGTTGTTGGATAGCCCTTTAAATAATTCATACCTTCGTATCTTCTCTGTGTGCTCTGTCGTCTAGTGGTTGAGTACTTTCTGCGCCTCTGCACTGTAGTGGCCATCTCCGTGAGCTGTCTGTAATAAAAGACATTTCTCGCTCTATGAGACAACAATCTTTTCATTTTAATTACTTTTTTTAATTTGGGTTTCTATTGCCCGTGGAATGTTTTGCTATCGTTGAGAGAGAGAGAGAGAGAGAGAGAGAGAGAGATATTTGCGAATATCGTAGTTAGATTATTAAGGTTTCCTAACTATTCTTAGAGAGAGGGGGAAGGATTCTTGCGCTTGTCTTCCCATTAGGATAATCTTCCGTATTTCTACATTTGAATCACACGTCTTGACAGTTCGCCCTTTGTAACCAGACTCTCTCAAATTCGCTTCTCGCGAGAGCAAGTGACGTCACAGGTCCCTTCGTTCCACCCGCAGAGCCAGCCCTTTACAGCTGCAGACTGACCTCTCTGAACTCATAACTCGGTAACCTTGTCATGTCTGTCAGCATCGACGGTGAGAACCAGCATTGTTCTGCACTCGACTGCTCCGCGTTAATTCGCGCAAGTCAACCTTCCACAGATGCGTCCATCTCTCCAGGGCCATTATCTAAGACTCTCATAAAGGTTTTTATAATCCCACATATTACGTCCGTCATTATATAAAATTCCTTCCTTACCAACCATTAAAAATACTAGGGGGGTATTTTTCTACGTCCCCCTTTTTCCTTTATTCCATTCGACCCTTAACAGAATACAAGGCAAAACAGAAAACCCCCATGTAAAAATGAATATTTTCCCTTTCTGGTCAGCCATCTAATTTCTATTTAAGATATGTCTTGTCATCCATTCGACCGCGTCCGCTTTTACACGCGGATCCAGAGCGACCTCCCTAGTTCAATACCTAAGATGGTCCGTCCTATTTCGTGTGAGCCGGCTACACTGCACTTTGTCTATCCCTTCCAAGGGGGCTCACCATGACTTCAGGGCCGGCGACTAGCCTTTCTCATTGATCCCAACCAATTTTCCTAACTAATTCCGACATGTTAATCGCTCTGGTGCCATGTTAATCCGCCACGGGTCCAAAATAAGTTCAATCACATCAACCTAATTTCACAATCATCCAGATCCGTTACGCAGCTTTGGTGCTCTCGTGGACCCCACCGACCCACTAAACAACAATGACAACTCTGTCGTCACTATTCCACTCAGCTTTTCCGTATGTGAAGGGATCTCCATCAACCTTTCAATTCGCTCCCCGCAAACAAGCTCTGCTTCATACTGGCTGGACAGAATACATCTCGTTAGCTACATTGCTGTTCCATACTATGGAACGTCACGAGAATTGACTACCCCCTCTTCTTTTAGGGAGGGAAACAATATAAAAAATAAAAAACAAAAAAAATAAGCACCTCCAGCATCGGATCTATCATCCATCTTTTTCCTTCTTTTTTTTTATTTGAATAACCTGGCCGACCATCACACAATTTTAATTATTTACTGTGTTTTTTGTTTTTTTCTTTATATACTACTATTTTAATACCAGGAGGGGAAAGAAAAAAACAATGTTTCTGGATAAACCGAAAAACAAGGAAATCAATCAAATGAGTCTCTCTCTCTCAATACGCAAAATTACAAAATAAAAAAAAATCATAACAACAAAATTAAGCAAAACATTCCACCCAACAACATGAAACAATACATAAATTCCACCCCGATTCCTCCAACAGCATGCATTATTTTTAAACAAGGATAAAAAAAGTCATTTACAAAAATCTGCACGTTCTTGTTTTTCACGCATGTGTGTATGTGCATGCTGTGTTAAAATTCGTCCTTCCTTCATTAAAAGTTTCAACTATTTGAATGTGTGTGTGTGTGTTAAGTTTTCTTATTAAATTGCTTTTTTCTTTTAACCTGTTTTTCATATAATTATTTTACAAACTTTCTATTAAATGTTTTTTTATCACTTAGTATATGCATGTTTACTTTTTTCTCTTTTCTTTAACGTTAATAATTGCATTATAAATATTCTTTCGTAATATATTTCTTTGTATTTTTAAAATTAATTTGTACCTACGTATTTACGTTTTTCCATCGCATGCATGTTTTTTCTATCTTTAGAAACGTGGACAAAATGTTTTGTTTGAGTGTATGTGTCCATAAGTTCTTTCATTAACGTTTCTCTTTTTTTTCTTCCTCTTTTTACGAAAGTTAACTGATGTGTGCATATTCATTTGTGTGCCTGTGTGTCTGTTGCCGTTTCTAACCAAAATTCGTTTGTTTTATTTCTCTCTCTTCTTTCTTTTTTTTTTTCACAATACGTTCACAACTGTTCCATTCCTTTTTCTTCTTTCCTTGTTTGTGTGTTTTTTTAACTTTTACGGCACATCAACGTCTTTATTTCTTTAACAAAACAACGTTGTCTATTTACAGTTTTGTAGTTCTCTATCGTTCGGTTTTCTTTTCGGGCCTCCGCTATAATTCATTTTCTTCTGATTTCTTATTCGTCTTTCTCTCTCTCTCTCTCTCTCTCTCTCTCTCTCTCTCCCGTGGTAACCGCAGTTGGTATCAAATGTTCATGCTCGAACAACTGGTCATTTGTAGCACCAAAAAGCCACATGTTGGATAGCCCTTTAAATAATTCATACCTTCGTATCTTCACGGTTTGCTCTGTCGTCTAGTGGTTGAGTACTTTCTGCGCCTCTGCACTGTAGTGGGCATCTCCGTGAGCTGTCTGTAACAAAAGACAGTTGACGCTTCATAAGACAACAATCTTTTCATTTTAATTACTTTTTTTTATTCGGGTTTATATTGCCCGTGGAATGTTTTGCTATCGTTGAGAGGGAGACAGAAAGATTTACAAATATCGTAGTTAGATTAGTAAGGTTTTCCTTACTATTCCTAGAGAGAGGGGGGAGGATTCTTGCGCTTGTCTTCCCATTCGGAAAATCTTCCGTATTCCTACATTAGAATCACACGTCTTGACAGTTCGCCCTCTGTAACCAGACTCTCTCAAATTCGCTTCTCGCGAGAGCAAGTGACGTCACAGGTTCCTTCGTTTCCCACGCAGGGCCAGCTCTTCACAGCTGCGGACTGACCTCTCTGAACACAGGTCTCATCACTCGGTAAACTTGTCATGTCTGCCAGCTCCGACGGTGAGAACCAGCCTTGTTCTGCACTCAACTGCCCCGCGTTAATTCACGCAAGTCAAACCCGACTTCCACAGATGCGTCCATCTCTCCAGGACCATTATCTAACACTCTCATCAAGGTTTTTATAATCCCACAAGTTACGTCCGTCATTATATTACAGTGTTGCAATGTATCAAATACATTTGGAAAAAAATTCAATCTATCTGTGGCTTCCCGAACAAGTGTCACTCCTGATAATAAAAGTATGTTTAGCTTCATCACCGTTTAAGTATATATATATATATATATATATATATATATATATATATATATATATATATATATATATATATATATATATATATATATCATATTTTGTAGACTAATAGTTTTCACATAATGTTTCATGTAGTCGTGCATCTTCAAAATAATCAGTCTGAAATTTCTATTTTCAGCATAGATGAAACCTTGATATTGACGGATACGACAATCTAAAGTAACAATTAATCTGAAATTAATCGTTCCAAAAGAGTGACTAAAACACTTTACAAATTCCCCAAATTGTGGCCTTATCACTGATTGTAGTTTAATGCAGTATATATAGAATTTAATCCACAAAGTAATGTTACCCATTCTCGACTATGATTACGATTATTGTCGGCTACAATACAAAGTGTACCTAGCTCTAACAGCTAATCAACACACAACATCGTAGTTTCAAATGTAAATACATTTTATTGGTCTGCTCTGAAAAACAAATAAAAAAAAACAACTTAGTCAGTTTATGTAGTGCGGCGTGCAACAATAATAGAGTTACTATATTGTTGGAGATTTGAGGTCCCAACGGAGCATACCGCTTTTAACGGTGTACTGGCCAAACCTTTGACCAGAGGAACGAAATAACGTTGGTGCTGTAAGAAGTCCGGCGATTTGTGTTCTTTTGCCGGAGATACTGATTAGCTTGTTGTTTATGACTCAGGTAGTACATCGGTCAATTTACATGTGAAGACAGTAGTACATAATGCAATTAAAATATATGACATCTAAAAATCCATTCATGAGATCTTAACAAGTACTACCACTCCGCGAAAGAATGTACTTTAAAATAATTGCCATTGGGGTGCATTTTACACTCTGAAAATGCACTTAAATTGGAAGTTCACCGCCGGATGTATTTGAAACTCACACTCAGGACAATATGTTTATTTATCTCGACTCTAAAAGGTTAGACGAAATACAATGTGAGGTTTTCAAAAGACAGTGAACTAGGTTAACGGCACTTTAACTTACACAATATGCCAGAACGACCGTCGGTATTCTCTGATAGGAGCGCTTGAGGCGATCAGCTATAGACTTTCCATTTATTATAGAGAGAAAGTAAAGTCTGGGAGTGTTCACTTCATATGCCTGAACAGAACCATACCTCAGCTCGACAGCAACACAGTGACTCTCGGACTTACTGTCGAAGACGTACTCCCGACTGGTATATCAACATATATTCAAACTGTGTCAGGTCCTCTTTCACTAAACCGAAAGCCTCGATATACAATAAAATAGATAATACAAATCAGTCTCTGAAACGTTTAGACTCAGTATCGGCGTTTGGCATTAAATAAACCCACAAAAGTTGATTAGCCGTTAAACTGACACATTAAACAAAACATTTTATTTGGTTCGAGAAAATTCGCGTGTTTATTGACGATTACGTCTATCTACAAAACAACGTCAGATTTCCCAACAATGCTTTTTCTTCTCTCATTTGTGTTCGCTTCCTATTGTCTATTTGTATTGGTAGATTTGTCCCCTTCTGGGAAGTGGCCTACATATTGAAATATAAGAATTAAACAATAGTCGACTAAACAGAATTTCGTATATTGAAGTAGTAAATATATTTTGTTAACTTTTGTTTGCGATTAAAGGAACACCACATTGAAAATAAATTATCTCATTTTTTAAGTGTTACATTAGCATTGTAATATATATATATATATATATATATATATATATATATATATATATATATATATATATATATATATATGTATGTATATATATATATATATATATCTAATATATAAAATAGAACCGATTTTTCCCCTGTACCTTCTCGGAGTATAGGAAAATAACCACATGCATCACAGGCTACTAAACTCACCACTATACTACACTTATTCACTCGAGCGTGTTTTAGTAAAGTTGTTATTATTTTTCCAAACTTACACTAAATATTACATTTGGCCCACCATCAACGTCTCTCCGAAAAACCAACACCATATAGGTGGTAGCAAAGACTTTTCCCCCTAACAATTATGTACTGTGACTACACTCATCGACACCGGGAAATAATAAACACAGTTTACTTTCCACAAAACAGTTCATCCTTATTTATTAGTTGCCTGGTATTAATTTACTACATAATATAAAGCAATACGCAAAGACTTAATGATCGCTCCCGTTCACTCAGTTGATATTCCGCGAATATCAGATTACGTTCTTTCTACTTCTACCTATGACTTCTACATTTATATTCATTCCGGAATTAAGCAAATGAAATTAACGAACACAGTTCCTTCAACATTTATTCATTAAACATGGCGGCTACAATTTCTTCATCAAATCGACTTCCTAGTTAATTCATTAGCCGCCAAGATACGGGTAGACCACAATACATTTATATTTTCAAAATCATACATCTTTAACACGCATGTTATAGAAAACTTGCCCAAATAAATGACCTAAACCGTGTCATTGTTGAACTTTATATTTGCTCAGCAGAAGCTGCCAATAAACAAGCTTACCTTAATTGGCCTATTTTCACATGCATTTATAAGTCGGAACTGTGGGGCAGTGGTAAAAAAGGTAGGGTTCATGATCGCCAGTTTTGGCGTTCGATCCCATTCTACTCTACCACTTTTTATTTTTATTTTTTTTAAATTTAAAACATTCACCCACACGGTAGAGGGGGGAGAACAATAGGCGGTTTCTTTTTTATGCAATAGGTAGTACTTTATCCTGTGAAACGCCGGGCGACGGGGGCCGCTAGTAAAGTATGAAACTAAAAGTATACTTTTAGAGAATTGAACCTATAGTGAAATGGTTAAAGCTTAACATACGAGATAGAGCAATTATAAAGATGAATAAAGGAAAAGAGATAAAGATGTACGAATGACACATCTATTACATCTTCGATTATTCAATGCAACGGGTAATAGATAAAAAGATGTTTATCTTTCTGTTCCTTAAGCCGGGATTTTAAAAGATAAAAATCTTATCATCAAAGGAAATATATAGATGGATATGTTTGCAGTGGAATAGCCAAAATTAAAAATTAAAAAAAATATATATATGTTTTTTCAAATGCTTTTGTTTTTATATATATATATATATATATATATATATATATATATATATATATATATATATATATATGAGGATAACATGTATAAAATGAATGGTTTGCGATGAAAAACAAGATCTGTGAAACGAGGAAAACGAAAAAAAAGCAAATAAAAATATACATCGTTTTTTGATGATTTTTTCATGTATGTGAACTTGTTTTTTTCCCGTTTGTCTCGGTTGACTACATATATATATATATATATACATATTTAATTTTTTTTTTTTAAATACATATATATAGTCTACAGAAGCTTTGAGTCATTTTAAACAAAAGAAAAAAAGTAAAATGCAGTTTAAATTCCCAAAGAAACTATCTAAATTCAACATATTGCAGACTTAACTTTCGTTGGAAAATTCATAAATAAATATATAAGTAAATAAAATAAAAGTTGGGTTAAGTATCTAACAGTGAAACAAAAACAGGAGACCTTAAGCGTCTAATATTAACACGGGGATAATCAGCTGTTTACCATATAACTGTTTCAAAGATTTAAAAACAGGACAGTTATAATATTCCTGGCTCTCCAATTGTACTGATTAAACTACCATTTTCCCAGTAATCATGTGTCAAAATAATTCAGCTTAAAAGTTCACTAGGGTATACATTAATAAATAATAATAATTATAAAATAATAATATTAATAATATATTACCCTTTAGACTGCCGTGTGATATGCTTATTTGCATATCAAATAACATTAATAATAATAATAATAATAATATATAAACACTACACCCAAGAACCATTCTGTGATATGGTAGCTAGTAATAAACTTATATAGGAATTAAAGTTACAGAGTATATAATTTTTTTCATTTTTGTTGATAGGGCTACAGATATAGTTTGGCTAGTAATTTCAAAAAATATTTTACAAAACACAAATGAAAAATGGCATTAAAGTAATACTATGGGTTCTCCGAAACGGGACTATTCTGTTTGTAAATTGTTGCAGAGTGATATTTCCCACTGTTTTTCACTGGCTTCCAGTGTGACTTTTGTGTTGCAACTTGTATATAAGTCACGGTTTTTGTAACTCAGTAACCCGCGTTCTCAATTGGATTAAGACCAGGTTTCTGTCGGGGGCAGAACATAGTGTAAAAAGCATATTCAAATACTTTTTACTTAATTTTCCATTGTGTGCTAGGGCATTATCTTGCAGCGACAAAACCTTTTCTTGGAATAGGACGAACACAATGTTAACACTCTCCGAATACAGCTTTTTAAAATACAGATGTGATTCTTGGTATTGATGATTCTATCACACAGAATAAACTCTATAATACCAATTAATAAAAATACACTCAAAAGTACAAATTTTCAATTTTAATAGATAACTCTTATTTAATCAATGCTTAACTTTTTACCTAATAGTCGAAAACACAAAGTCAGCAAATAGTGACTTATCTGTACCAATAATTCTCGGAAACAATTCCAAGGAAAAGTTCTGTAACAAACCTCAGAATATTCATGATATTCATTGGGTAATAAGAAATAAGTTGACACATTGTTGTTGTTATATTCTGTTTTCGTTCAATCTTGGTTATTGTTCTTAAGGAAAAATACTTACTGTCTCCGGGTTTTAACTCCTTGGTAAGGAGGTGACGGTGGTAAAGTGGCTAACAACTCGGACCGAAGACTTTAGTGTTCCATGTTCGAATCCAGTCGGTTTAACAGTACCACTTTCACTTAAGGATGTCGGCAACCTTCTCGTGGTCCTTCCCGTAAGTACCTGATGTCTTTCCAGAAAGATTTATAACTAGAAAAATCATCAGGGAAACCAATGCCAACACCAGAATCATCTGATCCACAAGGAAAAACTCCTTGGTAAAATGTGTAAGTGTATTTCCTGTAACGAAGAGTTCTTATTTCGAGCCTTGAATCATCTCTACTTGTTGATTGTTTGGATTACCTGAGCCTGTTCTCATTTTCACATTATGCTATTGTCTACTGATTCCTTTCATAGTAGTAACAGAAGTTACAGATCTTTGGTTCAAGATAGTTAAAATGTTGTTATACTCCAAGCCTCTCCTCTGTTTCTCACTTCTCTAACTGTGCTTTTCGTCATTTTATTTAAGCAATTATTTTTACTTTTTTAGATGACATTTTATATTTATTATTTAGATTAATGAAGCAGCTCAGACGCACACCTGGAAAGAGGAATATCTATATTAACTAAATTAGTCAAAAGTTAGGCAATCTAAACTTTTTCGCCCCGGGTATATATATATATATATATATATATATATATATATATATATATATATATATATATATATATATATATATATATATATATATATATATTAGTTGATTGTATGGTAAGTTTGTGCAGAATTTTAAACAACATTAAAAGTTCTAAAAACTTATGCCATTAAATATTCAATAAACCAAATAGGTAATATTTATTTTGCAGAACGTTTACACATCTTTTCTTTAAACTTGAAAACGCACTGTTTTAAATCAGCAGGCGACACTCAATCACTGATGATTTTTTTCTCTCTCTCTCTCTTTTGCTTCTTCAGTAGCGTCCGGCAGTCAAATGTCGATTTTACTATTTCTCTCTTTTACTCTCGCTACTACTTCTTCTTCTTCTTCTTCTTCTTCTTCTTCTTCTTCTTCTTCTTCTTCTTCTTCTTCTTCTTCTTTTTCTTCTACTTAAACTGGCGTTCTAAAGACACTGGTTTATTGGTTTCTCTTTCTAACATTCCTCGCGTCCCTAGTCCCTTCTTGGGGTTTCCCTGCACGTGACTATTTCTTCCAGTCGCATTCTTTGTATAAATTTGAAAAGTTTCCGTTTTAAAATAAAGTTTACCAACCGATTGATAATGGCCGTATTTTAACGACCGAAATATTTCGGCAGAACTATACAACATGTGTTTTGGAGATTATTGTTGTTAGTTGTTGAATTGCTTATCCTTTATTCCATTTTTATTTTTACATATATATATATATATATATATATATATATATATATATATATATATATATGCGGCACAATCACATTGACACAGTTAAGCGGCGTCGAGCATGGCCAGTACTAAATGGGTGACCATTTAGGAATACCAGGTGCTGTATGTGCTCTCTGCTTATCTCGGCATTGTTTCCAGTCGTCTTGTACAACTACTTGCCACTGGAATCAAGCAATGCCGACTCAGGAGAGCGGTTGTTGTGAGTGCGCAACCCTTGCAATTACAATTCACACGCGGGTAGTACCAGGCGGGAGCTCATAAGTCGAAATCGACGGGAGAGTTCATCATATATATATATATATATATATATATATATATATATATATATATATATATATATATATATAAAATATATATATATATATACATATATATATACATATATATATATATACATATATATATGCATATATATATATATATATATATATATACGGGATATATAAATATATACATATATATGTATATATTTATATATCCCGTATATATATATATATATATATATATATATATATACATATATATATGCATATATATATATATATATATATATATATATATATATATATATATATATATATATATATATATATATACGGGATATATAAATATATACATATATATATACGGGATATATAAATATATACATATATATGTATGTGTTGGAATATTAAATTCATACTCTCATATATATGTATACATACATATATATATATATATATATATATATACACATATATATGTGTATATAAATATATATACATATATGTGTGTGTGGGTGTGTGTGTGTGTGATGGAATATTAAATTAATACGTATCATATATATATATATATATATATATACACACGCATATATATATATATATATATATATATATATATATATATATATCAGTATGTTTTTAAAAGGCTGTGGGTAATGCAAATTCCGGGTAGGATGTAAGGTGGGAAGAACAAAAATAACAAATTGAATACGAAATAAGACTTACTATTTTTTTCTTACTTAACAGCAAGTGTGGTGTTAGCTGTTTGAGTTTGTTTGGATGATTATCAAAATCATTAATTTAATATTTCGGGAAAAGAAACTTCTCTTTGTCAAAAATAATAAAAACCAGAGGAAAACTCCGTCTATGCAGAGAATCTACCAAAACGTAACAAAATGGACGCCGGAAGACAGAGAACAGCGTAGGAGCAAACCAGTCCCGCAGAGAATAGAAATTAATAAGTTTTGAAGTTATGTTATGTATATAAATCCGGTGTTCAAAAATATGTGTGTAATATTGGATAAATTATAGGTATTGTATAGTGATCGATTAACTGTTAGTTTCAATAATATATATTTTTTGATATATTTATTAATGTTTTATTGGTTTCTGTGTGTTGTTTTATTTTATTTTTTTTTTTCGTATTTTAATATTTTTAAAAATATGAAGTAAAGTAATTTATCTCTCATTTTAAATATTCTATATTTTATTAAATTTATTGATTATCATATATTCAAAAAGTATTATTAATTGTGAGTTTCATCAAATTATCAAATTAATGTTATATGTTCATTATTATAGTATTATATCATCATAATGTGTTCACGTGTGAATAACCCCGCCTGTTGTTCGGGTCTTTACTGCGAATTAATTGATAAATTCAGTCGGTAAAAGTCTGTGTATTAAGTTATTATTCAGATATATCACTGGCGATTCGCGCTGTAATATAGAGACTGTTTTATGTCAATATTCGGCTAATCGTAGTAGTAGTTGTAGTAATAGTAAAATGTTATCATTACTAGTAGTAGTAGTCGTACTATTAATATTATTAGTAAAAAAGGCGGTTTGTCGCGCGTGCAAGTATTAAATCAGAGTTCTACTTTAGAAGACATCGTTAAGTGAAATACAATTGTGTTAAAAAAAACGAATCAATTCAAGGATGTTTTCTTTTGTTATACCATAAATCAAATATCTCGATTAAAACAGATCGTTATTCAATATAAATCCGACACTGTTCACTTTTTTCTTTTTTCATTATTGATTCACGACGTCAAAGCGTGGGCGTCTAGACTCTTCCCGATTTTCTTCTTTCGTTTACTTCACAGCATCCAACTATTAGCTCACCAGCTCGGTTGAGAAAAGTCATGCTAATGTGTTGTTGTCTAGCGCAGCTATGCCGGCTTCGCCGTTGTTTGGTCAATATTTAAGGCATAACTCGATGATGTGGTCTACTGTCTGTTTAGACAGTCGTAGACAGCCGAGTCCCCATCATTTCATGGTCGCGGCGAAACGGGCGACACCTGCCCTGAGACGGTTGAGCACTGTCCACTGCCGGTGAGGGAGGTCCATGCCTGGTAGGTTATTCGGGTCCTCCACAAATCTGTGCAACCTTGATTCATCTGCTGTCTGCAATTCCCCCGTCCAGCAACGTTGCAGCCAGAGTCGTTTTGTGACGTCACCGGGTGTTGAAAGCAGGAGCTGGTATGCATGCTCCGAGAATGGGCGTAATGACTTCAGGCGAGCTCGTGGAATGTCTCTGCGGCGTCCCCATATATTGGCGAATATATATCTAAGGAATATAATTGTTCACGAGCACGTGTTTAATCAGTCTTACGAATAATCTACGTGACTAAACCTAGCTAAACTAGCCGATGAATTCCTTCAACTTGTATTAGCGGAGGTTGGCTCAGTAGTAAAGCGTCTGGCTCAGTGTCTGCGGTTCCAGTTTTGAATTTTTCGACGGTACCATGATGTTGTGTCTTAGACAACGAAACACGTATATGTGGATAATGTTATATATATATATATATATATTAATATATATATATATATATATATATATATATATATATATATATATATGTATATCCGTGTATATGATATATACGTATGCATATGCTGTTTGACTAAATGATAGTAAATCGTGTAAAAAATATACATATAATTATATATATATATATATATGTATATGAATGTATATGATATATATATAGTAGAATCAAATATAAACCAAAAGTAAACGTTTAGTAGATAGCACCTATAGTGAAAGGGTTTAGCTAAATATACGAGATAGAGCAATTATAAAATTAGAATTAATAAGAGTGATAAACATGTACGAATGTCCACATTTATTTCAAATTTCGATTGTTCAATGCAAGGTGTATTCTGTAATAAACTAGTGTTTATTATACTTTCCTTAAGCCAAGACGTTTCAAAGATCGAAATCTTATCATCAGAGGAGAAATACAGATTGATAAGTTGGCTGTGGAAAAACCAAAGTGCAAACATTTGAAAAATATTATTAAATATAGAGTGAAAAAAAGTTCGTGTAAAAAAGATATGTGGTTTGTCCAGATGGTAATTGTCCGTTGAAAAGGTGTCCAATGAAAAGGAGATTTTGAAGACGACAAAAATGTTTTTCGTAGGGGCAGTATGGAGGAAGTGTTCAAAATGAAGTAAATTGAAAGGTAAAATGTTGAAATCAAATCGTAGATGGAGCGCACTTTAATGGAATTGATTGAAAAGCCTTCGCTTAAGGAAAGAATAATAAACACTAGTTTATTACAGAATACACTTGGCATTAGACAATCGAAATTTTAAATAAATTTGGACATTCGTACATGTTTATCACTCTTATTTGTTCTATCTTTATATATATATATATATATATATATATATATATATATATATATATATATATATATATATATATATATATATATGCCGTTTGGCTAAATGATACATATATATATATATATATATATATATATATATATTTATATATATGCGTGCATATAATATGTATATATATATATGTATAGATATATATTCCGTTTTATTATATAGAAGTCAGGCGTGTAAAAGACATATGTGTATGTATATACATGCGTCTATATGATATGATATAATATATATATATATATATATATATATATATATATATATATATATATATATATAATATAGTTTGTGGAGTTTAATTGTTTCGATGGAAATCAGAGTAAGTACTTATTAACAGAGCAGGAATAAATTAAAAAAGAATTAATTTAACACACATTAAGGTTCGCATCATAAATTATTTGGTCTTATCAGAGGCGTCAACAGCTACATTTCGAAACTGAATAGTATTTAGCTTAGGTCCATCAACTCAAGATTGTGGAATACTATTTTGCCTATACTGAGACAGTTACCACATGTTAATAACTATTGCTTCTAATATGTTAAGGTGCTATAAAGGAAGAATTATGTTCATAATAGTTGGATTTACACCAACAATGAAAATTGTAAATAACATTTTTTTACAATAGTAGGGATAGTGTCTATGTCTCATTCTAAGATGTTCCTCATATATTTTGATCACACAAAATACTTTTTAGCGGGCGCCTCAAGTTTAGGATTGACATTTTTGTTTGTATGTCCTGTTCTATTTTTTATGATTTGCAATTAACGATACGATCTATCATTCGTTAGGTTTCTGTTCGACAGTCTCACCCTCTCCCGCTATAAGTTGTTTCACACCCCTTACTTCATACGATATCTAAAACGTTCGCGTCTATCACTCTTCTTCGGTGTATTAACAGTTAAAATGTATAAAACCATTCATAAAAAGACATGCTATAATCGTTAATTATACATTGAAGGAAATATGACCGCATCGTGGTCCTATTTAATCCGAGGTGATAAAGAAGAATTCTAGACATCGAAAGAAACATAAATAAGTTAGAGGGATATACAGTGAGCATATATATATTGTTTGTTTTTTTAGAAAACCATGACTATGTGCTTTTTAAATAAGTAAACTTTGTTTAAATTTAAGCTTTCCAAAATAAAAATGTGCTTTCACAGAATCAAATGTTTTGTATTTTTCATTTTGATCGTCCGAGTGTAAGTTGGTTCTTGGTGTTTATTTGTGCGACTAGTTTAAATCAGTAGAAGTATATATATATATATATATATATATATATATATATATAGAGAGAGAGAGAGAGAGAGAGAGAGAGAAGGAGAGAGTATGTGAGAAATGTGTCATTGTCGATTATCTTATACTATGATATAATATTTATGCGACGTCATTTAAATATCATTTGAAGTTATTTGTTTATTCGTGATAACATATTCATATTTCCAAACACCTGCTGTAGAATAATACATTTTGGTAATGTTTGAAACTATAAAAAAATAATCAGTTTATTATAAAAAGTCTATTTTCATGTATAAAGATGATTACAAAAATATATTGAAAACTTATTTCATTTACATAATTGACTTACTTAAGTATTTCCCTTCCAAGTGTGTTGTATCATCTGTAACACGTGACATAGATAACTCATTGTTAACGTTTATCCGAAGCTACGACCGCTTAGCCATCCATCCTAGTTGGACAGATGACTTAAAGTAGGATGACTTAACGTGGACAGAACAACACATACACGACGAATATACCCAAGCTTCTTTTTTTAATCCGCTTCTCAATGTTACCTTTTCAATCATAAGAGTACGGGTTCCTATATCCTATGTAAGTCATGATTTTTTGACACCATAGAGTTAACTACAAAAGCTGCATCTGTTCTCGTGCCCAACCTAGACAAGAAAATGTAATGGAATGTTACGCGGGCATAAGTCATCCTAACTATGGTAAGGAAAAAATGTCTTCAAACTGCTTGAAAAGAAGATACCCCACCTCCCGTCAAATTATTTCCTCAATAATCTGCACTTATTCAAGGCCAGGCGGTCGACCCGATACTTCACAATTGTAATCCGATGAAAAGATAAGCACTTTTTTATTTATTCTTTATTTGTTGATCCCATACTATTTGGCTACTCACATACTATTATCTCCAAATTCTAAGGTGTCTTATATGAATGTACTTAAATCTGTGGTTGACTTAAATGTGTTTAATTATTGATATATACTGTCTTATTTTCTGTCTATTGATTTCCCACTGAAGAAATTCTTGAAATCCCACACTCGACTTAAGTTTTCACTGAAGTTACTTCTCTTATGTGCATTTACTTGCGAGAGGGAAATCTATATTCAACTTTCTGTTCTCTTTGTAGTATACCATGAAATAATTATATATATATATATATATACATATATATATATATATATATATATATATATGGAAGTCTTTTTTAAAACTTGCGGGGGCTATGAAATACATGACTAGTACATGGGCGCAAGGTATCTTACCCCTCTCGGTGTGTGGGACCCGTAAGACCCTGTAAGGCCATCCATATAAGAGAAGGAAATCTCTGACAATAACACCTTCCTAACAACTACTTACGTCGTGGCAGTAAATAGATGGGAAGGGAGGCCTCCTTGGTTCTGATCGACAACCTTCTTAGAGTTGGAATCTCGAACAAAATATCCGGTTTGCTAACCTACAATTGGTTAAGGAGTAGATAGATTCTGCCTACCACCGGTCTTTGCACCCCTTTCTTTGTGTATAAGCCAAGCGCAGAGGTACTAGAGCTGGGACACCTAAAAGCACTCAGTGCCTAGCCTGGTTTCCTCTATTTGGGCCACTTGCTGAAAGGGGTTTCACCACTAAGTCTTACATGACACGTCTGAATCGCTCTTGTTCCGACAGGTTGAGGGTACAGGTTAGACAGCTTGTCTGGCTGCTGTTTCTGACTGACAGGACAGGAGCCCAAACTCTCGAGAAGCACTAAAGAACGGCTGCTCTATCATCAGTTGCATAATACCGTTGGTAGTTGTATGTTCCATGTCGCGCATGGAAAGGGACCCTGCAATTATCTCCGGTGGGATTTCTCGAGGCCACAACCCCCATAGATCAGGGCGCGACTAATGGACTGGTTGTGTGAGCTTATTGGCACAGAACAAGGACCCACCTTGCCCAACCCACTCTATAATGAAAACAAACATACCATTACAAAAAAATCAAATCAAACCTAAACAAGACACCCTTCAAAAAACATATTCGCCTCCACTTTTGAGGCTCGCATTCACAAATATCCCGGGAATTAGAACTAACACCAACGACGTAGAAACTTTTCTCCTGACAAACTCCCCGGATATATTAGCTCTAAGTTAAACGAACCTTCAATCTTCAATCTCCTGTCACCACGTTTGCATGACTGACTACCTCCCACTCTACCATAACGACTCTGACAAACATATGCACGGGCTAGGAGTTTATGTTCGGAACAACCTCCCTCTGACTAGAGTACATGGGTTAGAGTAAGATGACCAAGACTACATATGTTTAGATTGACTTTACATCACAGCGTCAGTTACTTGTATTTCTTATACGGTTTCGCTTCGACCCAGGGCTGTGCTTTGCTAAAAGGTCGTCCAAAAGCTGATGAACCGTTGCTCAAAATAACGAGATACTACGAGCAGGCTGATTTTGAATCAATCAGAGATTACATCAGCGACGCACTATGGAGGGAAAACTTCTCACTCCCTGCTGACCAGTGTGCATATGAAGTAACTGAACGGGTCAAAGCAGGCATTGAAGCTCATGTCTCCATGCGACAATTATTTAGCCAACCCTAATCTCCCCAATGGTTCACCTCGGAATGTGCAGCTGTCATTGCTGAGAGGCAACAAACATTCCGTAAATTCGGCCGCCATAAGTCAGCTACTAATTGACATAAATTTATAGAGTCAAGAAATAATTGTAAAGCCGTGATAGGCGAAGCAATAAGATGGTATACTGAGTTAATAAAAAAACGCATTCAGTCACAGAAACTAGGTACTCATGATTTCTGGAAAATCTACAATAGTGTACTGAAAAATTGTCGATCAACGATTCCCCCACTATCAAACCACAATGATGTTGATTGCACGGACACTGATAAGGCTGAACTACTTTCCACGCGTTTCGCTTTAATCTCAACTTTGGCTTCAGATATCCCCCCCTTCCCCATCTTCCCATTGCGGACCGACGCCACATATGATAACCTGGTCACCACCCCATCCCATATTTTGAATCAGCATCTTGGATCCGATGTATTTATCAGATATTTAAATATATATCTATAAAGTTAGTAAAGAAATATCCGTCCAAGGACAAGTACCATTATGAGTAATATCCGGATATCGTTATATTTAACACTATGCACAAGAATCTTTATTCCAATGTTGATCAAAATCCATTATATGATTGTGATCTTAGAAAAGGTTTGACACTAATAAGTTGAGTTAAGAATTCATGAAAAAGTATTGAAATTCATAAAACGTGTTTAATTAGTGTTTCATGATAAGGAATCAAATTCATTCAAAATCTGACAAATCTAAATTGTCAAGAAAACATGTGTCCATATTATGCACCAGAAATTCCCTTCAAATACTCCAAGAAAACTGAAATTAAAGTAATAATTTATTAATAGATTCTAATACTTATTAGAATTTGGCAAAAAGTAGAGCTACTTTCTACCCAATTTTTCCCACTTTGTATGTATTAAACTAATTATAACACACATTATTACCGCTTACGACTAGCAGCCGTGTTCCAAAATTTACAATGATCGGTTAATTACGTTAACGATATCTTATTTCTTATGAATAGAGATTAGTAATAAATAAATGCTATGAGAATGTGATAAGAAATTCAAAATTTTAAGGGTCACTAAGTAATTGATGGGACTTTCCAACTATGTCTTAAAGATAAAAACAACTGACTTATGTGATAAACACTGGAAATGCATTTTGGTGGATTTAATTCTATAATATTATTGGAAACGGAATTTTTTAAAAGTTAGTTTGAGAATGTTGATCATATTTGATTTCACATGTCAATCAATAATCCATTAATGGTAAATAAAACAAAGAATTATACGTAAGTTATCTAGAGACAAACAACAGCCAAAGTGTGTGTATATATATATATACTAGAAGCTTTACTCATTAAAACTAAAAAACCTGCTATTAACAAGATTAATTTTAACACTAGCACTAATATACTTAAATGCTTATAATACCTAACAAACATTGTTAAATTTTCCCGCCATAATTAATTATAAATCTCACTCCAGGTCTTTACCTGTTTGTCATTATTCCACTGACGATGGACCCAGACGGGTCAGAAAGTACTCTGGACCAACATTTACACTATGGCAGTTTCATCAGCCAATTTCCTTCCGAGATTAATATTTTAATCCGGAAAATTGAAGGGATCAACACTAAAATAGCCAGACAAAAATTGTCGGTTATTTTTAATAATACGTGTCTTAAAGAAAAAATGCTGCCTCGATACACATATATATATATATATATATATATATATATATATATATATATATATATACATATATGTACATATATGTATGTATATATGTATATATATGTATATATATATATACATATATATATCTATACATATATGTATGTATATATGTATATATATGTATATATATATACATATATATATACATATATGTATGTATATATGTATATATATGTATATATATATATATATATATATATATATATATATATATATATATATATATATATATTACATTAAAGTAGAATCATCTGAATTAACCAGATGAAAACGCCTATTAGCTTTTTCCATATATTACGTATACTCGGTTATGTGTCGCGAATTATTTATAGCTAGTATTTGAGCATGCTCTTCAGAAATTAATCTTCTATTACATATTTAATTATATATCTTAAATTTGGTTGGTGGTATTTAAGAGATGAGAGTAGGAGCTTATCTCTCATAGTCAAATTTCCTCCCACTTCCACTCATTAATAACCGTAACATTTTTAATAAGAGACGTGTTTTGTATGCACCAGTTCTTGTTTCGGCTTTTCGTTAATTTGCCTTTCTATTGGTTAGACAACATACATTGTTATTGCTTTGACGAAACGCTGCGTTTCTTCGAAATTGATGATGCCTTGACTAAAAAGTATTTAAACCATTAATGAATTTCTTTAAATTAACAACTATTGATAAAAGCAATTGGTATATAGTGAAATGTTAGTCGTGTCTTGTAAATGAAATTCATTTTATAAAAATCACTCGTTTATTCTCTGTTTCAGCTAATTATGCGAAATCTATACGTATAACACTTTAAATATAAAGTCTTACCTGAATTATTTAGAATTAAATCGGTTTCGGCTTTTTGCTTTTTAGTCTATTGTAAAGGAGTGTGTGGCGATAAGTCAATGTTATGCAATAGAATTTATGAAAAGCTCGAATAAATAGTCTATGTCATAATCCGTGTAACGACGGGTGAATACAATTCTATATATGTATATATATATATATATATATATATATATATATATATATATATATATATATATATGTATATACATGTATATATATATATATGTATATATATATATATATATATATATGTACGTACAAATATACAAATTAAAACATCAGAAAGAAAAATGTATCATATTATTTAGATTATTTGCATTTCTAGTATTCCATTTGTCGGTCAAAATTTATAATTTAGAAAACAGACTAGAAAAAAGCCGAAATGTATGAAATCAATGTATTAAAAGCAAACAAAAATTTGATTACCAGAACATTGTGGATGTGTATGCAATCAGTGATGAATAAGTTGTGTACGACGATTGAATGGTTGTTTCTACAGCATTACAATAAATTATATCGAAGAAATTGAGTGTCAGTAACTTTATAATTTTGAGAGAAAAAAGTCTCTTGAGAAGTTGTTCTGAACTGACGATGAAGATATGCACATGGATGTACTTTGGCATCGAATACAAATATCTGTTCCGATCCTAGACTAAAACATACCAACCGTGGCCGAGGATCCACATAGATTTTGCTGCCCATTGGATAGTTTCTATTACCTAATAATCGTTGGCAGTTTCTCAAAATGTTCAAAATGTTTTAATGTAAGAAAAACAACTACGGAAGTAACCATTAGTTTAATTTACATGAATTGTTTGTTGACTGTATTGTATCGGACAACGGAACGCAATTGGCGTCCAGTGAAATAAAATTTTCTGTAAACCTTTGTAGTAGATACTATAACGATCGCGCCGTACCATGATCAGACAAAACAGTTCGGGAATACGTTAAAATAGGCGGTTAAGAAAGTGAAGGGTACACTTACCGAAAGGCCATTCAATAATTTTTGCAAATATGACACTAAGTAATACTGTTCCAGCTTCCATGACACAAGCAGTAGCAATATTTGCAAGGAAAATTAAAACAGTGTTTTATAGATTATTGCCAACCCGTTCGAAAC
>OY744515.1:262951884-263019384 GCA_963556195.1 Sepiola atlantica
ACACACAATTTTAAAAAATGTGTGAAAGAATATAGTAATAATATATTATTGGGTTATAGTGTTCTCATATATATATATATATATATATATATATATATATATATATATATATATATATATATATATATATATATATATATATATATATAAATAGGGAAACCAAAAATTTTATGTATGTATTCATCACCGTTTGGTCTTTATTTAAAGTTTTTCCTGGGATGATTGGCTTCAGGAAAGAGTACACAAGTAGAAATATTTGAAAAAGTGTTATGCGTTTGTGAAGGGCCACACATTTTCAAATAGTTGTACTTGTATTATGTTTCTTCCAACCAATCATCCGAAGGAAGACTTTAAATACAAACGAAACATTGATGAATACATACATACTATTTTTGATTGTCCTATACTTTATCCCAGCTTCACTCTTTCCAAATATGATCTGAGGTTAAGATCGGATTCTAACTCTCCCTGATGAGATCTCAGTTTTTAGTAACTGTTGATAGATAACATCGACAAGCCAGTGTCGCAGATTTTGTACATGTCTGTGTAAATAAAAATTACCATATATATATATATATATATATATATATATATATATATATATATATATATATATATATATATATATATGAAGAATATATCAATATTTAATCAAAAAAACATAAAATGTTCGACTGTTGGCAATACAAACGCTGATATAAATAATTTTATTCAACATCTATATATTACAATGTCTGTCGGTGGTTTTCCTTGCCCAGCTTTCATGGATTTGGTCACGTTCGAAATACAGAATCCAGCTGATTAAAATAGATCGAATCGTCAGCACATGTTTGTTGTCGAATCACGAGAAATAAAATCGGACAAGTCACCGGTGTTGTTGTTTTTAGCGTGATCTCAACATCCAACAAAGACTGTAATCTTAAGCTTTAAAAGAAAATAGTTCATATGTACGTATACGTATAGATGTAAGGATGTTTTTAAAGCATATAAAATGAACATAAATTTTTTTAAAGGTCTTGAGACTTTCGGTGAATAAATCACCCTTATCAAACATTAATGGGCATGTGATACCTGTTTTTACTATTTTTGTTTTAAATCTTTCCATATTGTCAAAGCCTAGTAGGATTGCTCGTGGTTGGGTTATCACAGCTGATGTTTTTAAATATCGAGTTATATGTTCGAGTTCACGTTGACAGGTGTTTTTTAATAAATAGGGAGGTTCGTACTTTCGAACCGTTAATGTATTTGTATGTAAGGATATTTCTTAAAGCCAGAGATCAAGGTTTAGAATTTCTTTCTATATTAAACTAAACTTTTATTTATTTCAATGTATTATGTGTTTTTCTATTTTTCTACTTAATATTTCTTGTCTGATCCATATTGTAACAGGCGAGTTGGATTCCGCCTTGTGTTTTTATCATGGCTGAGGTTTTTAAATGTATAGTTTTGCGTGCGAGTACACGTTGTCACATGTTTTATGAATAAAAAGGAAGGCACGCACTTTGCAAACGTTGGTTTATGTGTAAAGTACAACGTTAAGAATATTTTCATATCAAAGTAAACATTTATTTATTTAATGGTATTGAGACTTTCAGTGTAAAACACCTTTATCAAAAGTAAATAGGAATGTAATACCTAAAGGAAACCCCAGCCGTGATAACCACACCACGCGGAATCCTACTCGCCTGCCACAATATAGATCGGACAAAGTACTGACCTCTTCTTCATATAATTGTAATATAAATAACGCATAAATAAATAACGCGTTTGCCTTACTGTAGACATTTCGTAGGTATACATTCAACATATTTTTATTGTTTCTAGATCATAACACGTTGTATTACATTAAATTAAAGGTTTTATTTTCTTTATTACTTTTATTCATAACCAAACAATGGCACATTGCTACTAAAACGTAAGGGTCTACCGTGAATTAAGGGCCACATTTTTTTTTTGGGGGGGGGGGCATTTTGAGTGGGGTAGTGGTGCGAGGGAATATTTGTTCATATTACTTTAACATTCATGCATTTCGGTACAGTCGGTTGCGCTAAGAGCAGCGAGGTAATGTTAAAGGCTGTCCGTGGAAATAAACTATTAAAGTAAAAAGCTTTCCAGCATTAGCCACCTCCCTAGATGTGGCAGTTTAACAGCAGTCTCACATTCAACTTTGTTCACGAGACTCTTTAGTTTTCCTACAGGACGTTGTGCTGAGTGCAAACCCTAACGGATTTTATTTACACAAATCAGTTAGTAGATGGTTTACAAAATGTATTGCATTTCGGAATCAAATGATTTGAAAAGTTTTGTCGTAAAACATAGAAGCCAAATTAAGTAAAACTCCCATTCAGATACTGTATAATTTAGATAAACTGCAAATTGTTGATTGCTTAAAGAAATATATGATACCTGACACGGACCGATACGGTTCAGGTCATCTTTGGGCAAGGTACTCTTCTGCTTTTTCTATATTTTTTTTAGTTATTATCCTGCCTACTTTCTTTCGCAACTCTATCAACTACCCAAACACGTTGTACACAAACACTGTACTTTACTAGGACCATTATCTATATCTGCTAGTGATACCGCAATATAAAACGCTTGGACAGTGTTTTTTTTTAGTTTCGGTCTCTCAAGCAAGATATACCGCCACTTAGACGTAAAAAGGCTACTGTCATTAGGGGCAATAAATGTAAGTGCATCCTAAGTTGAGAGTTGCGAAGTAATATGTTTGGTTACATGATATTTAAATGTATGCATATTTGCACAGTCAGACAACATGGAGAAAAAAGGAAATTCAAAAGACAATCAGTCCGAGAAGAGACGATATTCGAGTCGACCCGGAGTTGTGGTGCATCTCAGGGTTCCTTATATCGGTTAAAAAGGATATAATGCAACGATATTATCGCATGATATTTATTTAGAAAATATTATTGCGAGATTAATTAATCTATAATATTTGAAGATATTAATAATTGGGAGCAGAAAACCTTTACAGAATTTGCCATTAACAAATTCAAAATGGTTACTGTAGAATAAAAATTACACACACAATCTTCGTAAAGAGATGAATGTCAACTTCGAGGACAAATAATATTTTAGATTATGGTTAGACAACAGGTTAACTATATATATACTCTATGCTAGCGAAGAGTGTTACGTTTTGCTTGATTTTAACACACAATTACTATCTCACACAAATAAAGAGATATTTGGGAATATAATGTATTTATCTTTAAAATAAAAAATTAAAAAAAAGTATAGCAATTTTCTGTATAAAATAAGATTCGGCACACGGCCAACATTGTGTGGAGTGGGATGAGGGTCAGCTGTTGTCATCTTCGTCAATTGTCTAAACTAGTTTCAGTCACCAAAATATCATATTCACCCTATGGGTAAGACCAACTTAACATTATCCTCAATGATTTGACGTTTATTTATTTTATTCACAACACATATATTTACTAATTCATCAGTTGGAGGGCAGAGATAAAAAACGACAGATATTGCTGAAAAATAACATGTTAAGTGTGGTGGTTAGTAGGACTCTCCCAAATATATCTAGATGTGAGTTGCACACTGTTTTCCGTGCTGTTTAAAGAGCCAAACACAAGAAAGACAGTTTTTAAGTTAAAAAAGAGTATGACTCATTTACACCACCAGAGACGTCGCTAATTTGGATAAGGGACCGATAAGACCTCAGGCCGGCGAGCACCACAGTTAGGCAGGAAATAATATACAAACTTTATTTGTTTAAAAACACATAAACTGGCGGTGTATAACTACTTTCTTTAGTGCAGAGTGCAATCTCTTCCTATCACATCTGATTCTGACTTTAAGCTGATGTTTAAAGTGCGAAATCAAATTGTAATCAAAAGGCGAAGCTCCTATTTAGTATGTCTAATGGTGAGGTCTACTACTACGGCTAGAATCATGAGAAACACTATCCGTTTCTCCCTGAGCCACGAAGGCATCACATTGTACACTGCAGATGTTACATCTAGAGGCACCAACTGCTCGAGGACGATGCCAGCCGTCACTTTGTTGACATATTTTCAAAATGCATGCAGCTTGCTAGGCGTCCAAAATTGTCTTGCGAGTAAGAAATTACTTCCTGGAATGGTAATATGTTTAGCGCCATTATTTATGAAGATTGTTAGGGACTAGTAAAAAACATGAAATGTGTTCGTTTTATTGATAACATTTCATATTCTTAAAATATCAGAACGGATATTACATCATAGTAATAGTAATAATAATGATAATAATAATAACAATAATAATAAGAAGAAGACGAAGAAGAAGAAGAAGAAGTAGAAGAAGAAGAAGAAGAAGAAGAAGACGACCAAGAAGAAGAAGAAGAAGAAGCAGAGGAAAAAGAGGAGGAAGACGTAAAGTTAAAGAAAAGTTTTAAAAAAACAATGGAAAGAAGAAGAAGTGGATGACGAAGAAGATGAAACAGTAAAATCGTAAAAAGAAAAAGAAGAAAAGAAAAAGAAAGTGTGTGACGAGGAAAAAGCAGAAAAGCAGAATAAACAAGAAAAATGAAGAGAATAAAGAATAAATAGATGATGAAGAGGAAGAAGAATAAGCGGAGAAAATATCAAAAACGATCGAAAAAAGTAAATGAGTGATAAGAACCAAGAATAGAAACATCAAATGAGAAGGAAGACGTAAAAAAGGAGAGAAGCAACAATATAAAAATAGTAAAAAGGAAAGAGGAGAAGAAGCAGATGATGAAGAAGAAAAGCAAGAAGCAGAAAGATAAGAAGATGAGGAAAATCGTCTGTATTTAAGCAAGAAAGAAATATAAATTGCACATTAAAAGAAATATCTTCTGATCTCTTCTGTCGTCCACCAAACCCCTTAAAATATGTTCGAAAAAAACAAACTTTAAGCTTAGTCAATGTAATTTATGAAAAGAAGAAGTGCGCACCTGTATAAATAGGTGCCCATATCCACCCACATGCGCACACACATATATTGATACACATCGAATTGAACCCGAAAAATAGAGAAAGCTAACAATACAAGAGAATTTGGTGGTACCTAATACATCATTTACTGAGAATTATTTAAGCAGAACAAAACTTTAAAAAATACGCTCACTGTTTTATTAGTGGCGTATTTGGAGTGCCTTAGAGCCTTGTGGAATCAGAGGATGGTCTAACATTTAGGTCACTTATAAATCGATACCTACAAGCTGATTTATATGTCGATATCGATCAATGCGTTTAATTTCGAATAATTTAATACGCCTTTGTAACACTAGTGAACATTATTGGCCAAGTACGTCTTATGAAAACAAAATAAAATGATATTCTTTAGCTGTGCCCATTTAAATTACGCGTTTAGCAGTGGCAATGCTGTATGGAACTTAAGCGTCACAGGTCAATGGAAATGTTATTAAAACCTTAGCGTGACAGACAAATAAAAATAATAGTTCGAACTTAATCGTCACAGATTAATTCGCATGACATAGAAATGATAATGCAATTTACATCTTCAGCATTACAGATCATTGAAAATTCTATTTTAAGCTTAACTTTCCAGAGTAATAACAGTATATTTCAAACCTAAGCGTTACTAACCAATAAATTACTACCTGAAACCTAATGGTGATAAGGCAATGAAAATATTATTTCAAACTTAAGCATTACAGATCATTGAAAATTCTATTTCAAATTAAACTTTCCAGATAAATAAAAGTATATTTTAAACCTAAGCGTTGCAGACCTATAAATTAATATTTGAAACCTAATGGTGATAAGCCAATGGAAACATTATTTACAACTTAAGCATCACAGATGATTGAAAATTCTATCTCAAACTTAAGCGTTACAAACCAGTTTAAATGCTAGTTCCAATCAAATACCATTAAACGACGTTTGGATAGAAGCACATACACAGTTGTGTGTGTGCGTATCTATAAGTGTTTTTTATGTAAATGTCACAGACTGATATGCAAACAGTAACACGAGCAAGGCGTACTATAGAGATGTTTAAATGTAACTAACACTTGTATTTTGAAATCATACGTGACAGATCAACGTTATTACCATTTCAAGCGTGACAAATGCAATTGCTATTTTTTTTAATTATGCGTGAGAGACTTAACGATGGACTGCTATGTCGTTAATATTTGGTTAAGTGGATAGCGACCTAGGCTAAAGACCTGTGTGTTCCAAGTTCGAATCCAGTCGGTTCCTCAGTACCACTTTCACTCATGGATGTTGGTAACCTTCTCGTGGTCCTTCCCGTAAGTACCCAATGCATTTCTAGAAAGATTTCTAACTAGAGAGAAAATTGGGGAAACTAATGCCAACACCAGAATCATCTGATTCACACGAAAGAATAATCTACTTCAAAGTTAAGCGTGACAAACATTAGATAGACTGACAGATGGACAGATCATGTAATAAAGATGTGTGACAAAGTGCTATTTTATAATCAAAACAGACCAAAAATACTATTTCAGAATTAAGCGTGACAGACAAATGGTTCAATCAATAAACGAACAGAGTGTGTTGTCACCATTGCTTGTTTAGCTTAAGCGTGACAGAGAGATAGTTTAATAAATGGCAGCAGCTATTGTAGAGTTAACCGTGACAGACAAATAGTTCAATCCATAAACGAACAGATTATGTTATAGCGTTTTGTCGCCATTGCTTGTTTAAGTTAAACGTTACAGAGAGATGGTTTAATAAATGGCAACTGCTATTGTAGAATTAACCGTGACAGACAACGAAAATTCTATTTTAAACGTAAAAGTGATAAAAAAGTCTAAATGTAAGCGTAACAGATCGAATAGCTATTAAATTGATTGGACTCACCTAAAAGAGTATGCTTCTATTTAAACTGCGCGTTTATCGATCGCAAGTCTATTTTTAAGCAAAGCCTGAGATACAAATCCTTTCTGAAGGTTTGAAGACGCAACTCAAAACTTAATATCATATTCAAAAGAGAAGATGCTGACTAATATTGTATTAAAAATATAAAAAAATCAAATGTTGATCTCAGCACATTTATTTTATGTTGTATTTTTGAATAGAATCATCGATTGGAGAATTGTTTTTGTTTGATTTTAGTCTGCGGTTATGCGGGGTTGACTTCGATGGGTTAGGGTGAGACGGTTCATCCCTTTCAAATTTCGTTTGTAACTGAACCATATAATTCTTTTTTTTTGTTGCTTCTGTTTTTCTTTTTATTCTTGTTTGAAAGATAAACGCTGGGTTGTGACTTCTGTTTTTTCATGTTTCCCCCCTTTGTCTTATGCTACCTTCTGAAAACCCATTACACGATAATTAAACGTGTTCACTTATCCTTTAAAATGGCTTCACAAGAATAGAAACGTTTTGTAACGAGAAAGTACGCCTTCACATCTTTTATCAGGACGAACTCTGAACAAACATTGTCGACTACATTAGATGCGTCCATGTTTTTATTGTTATTTGTCTGTAGTGTCTCTTTGGCCTCCTCCATTTCTTAATATCTTTTCAACACTGAAATGGAATCAGTGCCCGGAAAATTAACACTATTCATACAAAAGCAATACACATATCAACTTCGATTAAATATCTCGTCTGAAAGTTTCCCCAAATGCAATCTTACTCACATTTTTATCATAAGAATCAAGAGAAAAAAGCAGCCCAAGATTAATTTATTCTATGTTTAATTAAATTTATTCTATGTTTAATTAAATTTATTCTATGTTTAATTAAATTTATTCTATGTTTAATTAAATTTATTACGGTTTCTGTAACGGGAAGAACGTTTACACAATTGTTAATTCATGATTAAGAAATTCTCATCAAATTGTAAAACCGTATTTCTATATACGGAAAGAATACCCGCTATAAAACGGATAAAATTAATCCCCTGGACAAAATATATTTACGCAACTTGTATGTGGTCTTATCAAGATTAAAATTCTGATCAAAATCCATTACATGACTTTTATTCCAGTAAATACCTACAATTTCAGGGTCAAGCTTAATTGTCGGAAGAATAAATTGAAATTCAGAGCATCTTGCGTAATTTGTCTAATGACTATGAATCACATTCAATGCAAATCTGAAATATTTGAATTTAACATAGGAGATGTGACCATATTTTCCCCATAAAACTCTTTTAAATACAAGCAAAAACTGAATTTACGGTAATATCTATGAAGTGATGTCTTATACCTTACATTGAAATTTAACAAAAATCGGAATATCTAAATTCTCACGAAGTGTATACCTCCTCTTTGATTCGTTTGCATGAAACTAAATTAATCCACATTATTATTATTATTATTATTATTATTATTATTATTATTATTATTATTATTATTATTATTATTATTATTATTAATAATTATTATTATCATGAATAATAATAATAATAATAATAATAATAATAATAATAATAATAATAATAATAATAATAATAATAATAATAATAATCCTCTTGGTTGGGGAGTTCTATACCTTCTGTCGTCTCCAGTTTTCCTCTTTTGATCTCTAGCAGTGCACATTTTTCTTTTCCAAACTCCATTTGGATATCCTGGCTGAATATCCTGGTTGTGTTTATCAGCTTTATTATTATTATTATTATTATTATTATTATTATTATTATTATTAGTAGTAGTAGTAGTAGTAGTAGTATTATTATTATTATTATTATTATCATTATCATTATTATTATTATTATGATCATCATCATCATCATCATCATCATCATTATTATTATTATTATTATTATTATGATCACCATCATCATCATCATCATCATCATCATCATCATCATCATCATCATCATCATCATCATCATCATCATCATCATCATCATTATTATTATTATTACTACTTCTACTACTACTACTACTACTACTACTACTATTATTATTATTATCATTATCATTATCATTATTTATAAAAATAATAATAATAATTATTATTATTATTATTATCATAAATAATAATAATAATAATTATTATTATTATCATGAATAATAATAATAATAATAATAATAATAATAATAATAATAATAATAATAATAATAATAATCATTTGAGGTATGACAAGCACACAGACCAAACCCAAAACAGCAGGAATGAAAAAACCCTTAAAAATATAGAAAGAAATAGACCACCAAGGAGAACAGACAAGTTATATAATGCTACTACAAAAGTCGACACCCTACAGAAAGAGGCAACCGGAAGCGAATGAAACATCTATGGGAAACTGCTACTTGCTACTATACAACGGAACAAAGGATAGCAGATCAAGCAAAACAGATACTCAGGATAGGATGGTTCTCGGAGATTGAACTGGCGGAAATCAAACAAAAGAGCAGAATAGAGCAAGAAACACCACCTGACGAACCCCCAGGAAGAAAACAGACAAAACGTAAACCCAGTAACGGAAGAGGTCGAAGACTACGAAATCATCTAACTCACCGAAATTGAACTCACCGAGGAAGAAGCTAGAGAAGTGAAAAACATCAAACTATACAAGTCTGAGAAAAAAACAAATCTCCCATCTCTAAGGAACGAAGATTGGAAGAAGTTAAAAGTTGAAACAGAGAAGTAAATAAGGTACTCCGTACATCCCAACAGACACTATCACAACCTAAACAACTTGATATATGCGGTGGCAAAATCAGTAAGTATGAAACTAAGAAAAGAAAGAAAGCCTGGCGGACAAAACTGGAAGAGAAATCAGACTGGAAACCCAGATAACCAAACTCCGAAAAGAAGCTTACACCGTAAACAGGATGAAAGAAAATAGGAAAAGATGGAAGAGCAGAAATCCGTTTCACAAGGAAATACTGAATAAGAAACAGGAATAATTAAAACACATGATAGCAGTAATAGAGGGAGGACTGAGACGATATAAATCCAAATCAGAACAGCAAAAACAGAACAGGACCTTTGAAAACAATGAAAGACAGTTTTACAAAAACGTCATCATCATGGCCGTCACTCGAATCGAGTATGCGGTTTCCAGGGCTTCAATTGTGGGTTCTCATGTGAGAAAACAGTCCAATGCGCGATCCACATATTCTGTCACATTTCGGGCATGCGTTATTGTTTGGTAATTGTGCACGTGGTTGCTTTTCGCAGCGTACTATTCTTGTTGTTCTCAGGTCTTCGGCATGATGACGCCGTTCACTCTCAAACCTATCCATACCACCACCCACTTCATTCCTCCACTCTATTTTTTGAGTGCTCTCGCTTCCCATGTTGTGGGATCAATCCCGCATCTCCTCATGTCCTCCTTCAAACAGTCCCTGTACCGTTTCTTCTGTCCTCCAACCCTCCTAGCTCCCACATTTAGCTCAGAGTAGAATATTTTATTTGGATAGGACTGGTCGCTCATCCTTACAACGTGACCAGCCGATCTCACACGACTCCTAACAATCAAAGGCTCTACACTAGAGCAACCAGAATATTCCAGGAATCTGGTGTTGGTCCGACGATCTTGTTAGGTGATTCTTAACATTTTTTTGTAAGAGTCTTTGATGGAGATTTTCGAGTGCTTTGATATGTCGATGGTGTGTCGTCTAGGTCTCCGACGCATATAAGAGAGTGGGTAGGACAATCGCCCGATAGACTAAGATGTTGGTATCCAGCCTTAAATCTTTACTATCAAAGACTCTGGAATGACGTCTACCGAAAGCAGCAGTTGCACACCTAATGCGATACTGGATTTCATCGTCAATGGTGGCATTAGAGACAAGGTGGCTGCCCAAATATGCAAAGCGATCTACGTTTTGCAACGATTCTCAGCCCAGCTGGATATTAGGAGGGTGTCTGCAGTTATCTTGAAGTGAGGGCTGGAATAACACCTCATTTTTTTAATGTTGATGTTTAATCTTAATTTTGAGTATGCATTGGTAAAGGCATTAATCGTGCCTTGTAGGTCTTCTTCAGTAAGAGCACAAACTGCATTATTATCTGCATATTGAAATTCAATAAGAGAATTAACATTTGTTTTAGTTCTGGCCTTCAGTCGTCTCCACCATACATTCTGTAGTTTATGTATATACCAGGTGAAAGTTGACATCCAACAGGTGCAGTATAGCCGCAATAAAGATTGAGAACAAAGTTGGTGCAGCTACCCATCCCTGTTTGACCCTAGATTTTACTTTGAATGGATCCGTAGAGCAGCCATTTGCGATTACCGTTGCAGATATATCGCCGTGAAGAAGTTTCATCATTCTGATGAACTTCTCTGGTCAACAAGCTCTTGATAGAATTTTCCAGAGAAGCTCACGGCTTACACTATCGAAGGCTTTTGTTAAATTTGAATCTAGTAACATGAATAAACCCCGGGGCAATAGCACTAATAAGATACTCTGGACCATCCATAGGCTGGACCAAAGAGGGACTCAGGCACCTGGACCAGAGGACTAGAAAATTAATGGCAATGCACAATGCACTACATCCAAAAGACGATACGGACATACTCTACATGAAAAGAAACGAAGGGGGAAGAGGACTGGTAAGTATAGAAGATTGTGTAGCAGACTCAAAAAAGAGCTGGAAAAATACACAACTCAACACATGGAAATCCTTATCACTGCAGCAAGAGACACCGTTATAACGAACAACTATGGAAGCACCGACACAAGAAACAAAACAAGAAAAGAAAAGTAGGGAGAAAAAAAATATGGACACTGCAGAAGTTTGACAAGAGAACAAACCAACGAAAATAGCTGGACATGGCTAAGAAAATGACATTTGAACAGAGAAACGGACTCTTTACTGATGGCTGCACAGAACAATGCAATTAGGGTAAACTACATTAAAGCTAGCATAGATAAAACCCAGGAAAACAGTAAATGCAGACTGTGTAGACAAAGAGACGAAACAGTAAGTCATATAATAAGTGAATGTAGAAAACTAGCCCAAAAAGATTACAGAACAGACATGACTGTGTGGGGAAAGCAGTACACCGGGAACTGTGCAAACAATTGAATTTCGAATACGCAGACAAATTGTACAAACATAAACTAGAAACAGTACTGTAAAACGAAATCTGGGATATGGATATACAAACAGACAAACTCATACAGGCAAGGAGACCGGATGTTATAATAATCAACAAGAAGGAAAAATCTTGCAAAATCGTAGACTTCGCCGTACGAGCAAACCACAGAGTGAAAATCAAAGAAACAGAAAAACGAAGCAAATACACAAAACTTGCCAGAGAACTGAAATGAATATGGAGCATGAAGAAAGTCAGTATAATACCAATAATCGTAGGAGCACTAGGAACAATTACAAAAACCTGGAAAAAAAGAAATTGGAATCAAAGGGATCATTGGAACTAGACAAAGGACAGCAATGATCAAAACAGCTAAGAAAAATTATTGAATGCGGTAACTAATCCGCATAAGCTACGAAGGGGCACACGAAATCTACCAAAGAAAACAAACTTACAGAAAGAACATATTACAAACACAGAAACAGAAAATGCAAAAAACATCGCTTTGTGAGCTTACCCCCCCCCCCTCTTTATAAATTACACCGGCTTTAACTGACATGACACAAAAATGAACCAATGAGCAGAAATAGCAAGAAACACCATCAGCTCCCCCCCAAAAAAAATAAATGAATAAATAAAAAAATAACCAGTTCCCCCACCAAAAAAAAAAATGAATAAATAAAAAAATATTTTAACAAATTTTTCAATTAAAATCAAAGAAAAAATAGTACTAGCCTAGGCTGACGCCACACAATATATTTGCATAGAGTCAAGAAGGATGAGAAAACTGAGGAGGGACAGCACACACCAGACCTCCATTAGAAGTGCAGAGACTGCTTGGACCTTAGGGAGGCTTATTGCCATTCAAATCCCAGAGAAGACCAATGGTCTTCACCAGCGAGAAATCAATGGTAAACGGCTGTTGTGATACTGCAAGTTTATTTGCGGTGGCTATCGAAAAGAGGTGGAGAATACTGACAATCTGGGGATACTTGTTGCCACTCCAGAGAATAACACTATTTTTCTGTGAGCAATCACTGATGACCTGTGTTAGAACTCCTAGTTAGTAAATAATGATAATAAAAACTGGTACCAACATAGGCTGAAACCACACAAAATATTTGCATAGAGTCAGGTAGGATGAGAAGACGGCGGAGGGGCAGCACAAACCAGACCTCCACTGGAAGTGCAGATAGTGCTGGGACCTTGGGGGCTTATTGCCACCCAAATCCCAGAGTAGACCAATGGTCCTTACCAGCGAAAAGTAAATGGTAAACAGCTGTTGTGATACTGATGGAGAATACTGGAAATCTGGAGAGACTTGTTGTCACTCAGACTCTAGGGAATACCACCGATTGTCGGTGAGAAATCACTGATGACCTGTGTGAGAACACCTAGTGAGTACAAATAATAATAATAACAATTTCTATAATGGAGATATGGTGTGTGTGTATTTGAGGCGCCTACATTAGTAACGTGTCAAGCGTCAATTTTTAAAAGTGAGAGCATCGCGTGTGATACTTCTCAACATCAAAACTGCCATAACTATGGAAAGAATAAATATATTTGAGTGATTTTTCAATGGAGCGGAAAGCATTTTCTTTCATGTTGTCTTAGTGCTATGGCCAAAATAAATACCATTTTAAAGAAAATAAATCATAAACGTGATACTCTTGTGTCTATTGTCCACATCTTCCTTCAATGTAGATGCAGCACCCTGCTGTTGTTGTAGTTCCTTTTGCTCACGGAAAGGCTGCTTCAAGTATTCACGGTGTGGCTGCTTGATGTAATGGGCAAGGATTTTTTGGTTAGGTATCTTGTATCGCTTCAACAGAAGCGGCGTTTCATATTTTGGGAGAAAGGCAACATTACTAAAATTAAACTTAGATATTGTTTATCAAGTGAACAGGTATCAAGTGAACACTGCCAGGGAGGGAATCGTCACGGTACTCCATGCCCTGGATGTACCTTTCACGATTGCTGAGACGGAACACAAACGTTTGTGCATACTGGTAGTTATGATACCATGCTCGAAGACATTACCTCTTTTTTGAGAGTTAGTGTAGTATTTGTTCGTACATTGTTGATACCATCCTCCCGGAGAAACAAAATGTGCCGCCGCCGCCAACAACAACAACTACAACAATAATGTCATGATAATAATAATAATAATAATAATAATAATAATAATAATAATAATGATCATAATAATAATGACTATAATAATATATATATATATATATATATATATATATATATATATATATATATAACTTCTTTGTAAAATGGTAGGAAAAATCCCAGCAGAGTGCTCGATTAATTAAGAATTAAAGTTAAAAATTAAGAGCATAATATTTATTTATTCTGGTATTCTGGGTACGAATGTTGTACTAATTTTTCTGTACCAGAATAAATAAATATATATATATATATATATATATATATATATATATATATATATATATATATATATATATATATATATATATATATATATATAGAGAGAGAGAGAGAGAGAGAGAGAGAGAGAGAGAGAAAGATATATAGATAGATAGATTAATTATATAATGCTTTCTTTGTATTTGTCATTTCGTTTCATCTGATTTTCTTCTGGTTTTATTTCTACCCGGTTTGCCTCATTGATCACTGTTAATTCAGATTCATGCGAATTTAATGAATCCAAATCGTACATTACTGATGTTTACTTTTTTCTTTAATCGAAACAGTGCTTCTAATCATTTTAATAAATACACCCACTCACGATATCTTTTTTTTCGTCTTTTCATTTATATTTACTGTTGAGATTCAAATTAGCGAATAAACGTTCATTAATTGCGGTTTGCTTTCTAAAAAAGAAACAATAGCTGAATGACAAATTCACGACATTAATTTTATTAAGTGTAAAAACTGAAAATCAATTTCACGTTTTATTTGTGTTAAAATAAACAAGAAACACTAGCTTCCAAGTATCAATGTAATTGTTTTTTTTTAATCAGATAAACCCCATTAAATAAAGATCATTAATAATCGTAATACTTTAAATTATATTTGTATTCCCTTTTTAGGCGGGCCCTTTAAGTCTATATTTGTGCTTCTTTTTTCGTTTTAGCTTATCATCTTATTCAAAGAGGGTTATGTTATGGTGAAGTTGTTTGTTGGTTTATTCATTTATTTTCAAACTTATTTCTCTTGCCACTGTAGACGTAAGGTTTACTGAGAATTGTGAAGAAAATCTTTAGGGGTCACCTTCAATTGAAAGCTGTGTAGCACGATGCTTGTTCACATTATTTTTTTAATTTCTGCATGTCAGTACCGTCCGGGAAACATAGAGAAAGGGAGTTCTAAATATCAGGAGATCGGGGAAAGAAGCTCTTGGAGTAGAATATACTGTCAGGTAAGTTTTTTAGCTCGGTAGAGGGATCCCAATTTTCTTCCAGCAGCCTTTGCAATGTCTTCTATGTATTTATTCTAATTCATGTTTCCTGTTAATGTTAGGCCAAGGAGTTTAAACGTTGGACTCTTAGGTATGATGTTATTTGATATGCCAATCAGTGGTTGAATAGATTTCTTGGAGTTGTTGACGAAATTAAGTTGTGTCTTAGAAGAATTAAATGTAACTATTTATTTATGACCCTATTCCATTACAGACTGGAGGTGACTTTCTAAGGATTCAGTCATTGCTTCAGATATGTGGGCATCCGTTTTACCCACATGAGGAGAGTCGAGCGCAGTGTCGTCAGCAAATATACCCATCTCAGACACAATGTTATCAGGGAGGTTGTCTCTGAAAACTCGGAACAATAACGGTCGAAAGATCGATCCCTGGTGTACCCCTGCATTAATGTTATGTTGTTTGGATTAACGGCCATCAAGGACAACCTTGAGCTTTCTATTGAATAGGAAGGATCTTATTATATTAAATATTCGTCCAGTAATTCCATATGTATTACTTTTTAATAGAATACCTTTACGCCAGACCTTGTCAAAGACTGTGGGTATATCAGCTTCACATGCCCTTTCTAGTATTTCGTATATGCGTTCAGAGATTACCGTTAGGATGTCCGCAGTATACCGTTTTTGCCTAAATCATTACTGATTGTCAGAAAGAAGTTCAGCATTAACGAGGGGATGGAGTATCGCAACATTGATTAAGGATTGAAAGATTTTAGTGAAGAGCGGGAGTAGGCTGATGGCGCAATAATTCAGTTCTATCTCCATAATTTGTAATGACTGGTACCACAGAGGCAATGTTCCAGCTATCTAACCAATTGTGGTTAGATAGCGGGGGATCTGTTAATTGTCGATTATTCACCAAACTATTGAATATTTGTCACGAAATGTGTTTGTATGTGTAGAACTTAACGTCCACATCGCTTGACCAATCGTCGCCAAACTTGCTAAAACTATCAGTTGTTGTCTAATTAAATTCACTTACTTTGCTGATATCTAGATTTAATATCGAGATAAGGTGTCGAAAAGGTGAAAGCCACACTTTTAGAGAAATGCGTTCTGTTCATTGTTGAGACTTGCTACTTGGTCCATAGTCTTGTCAGTGATATCCTGCATATAATATGGCATTGGCGTTTGAAAACTCGGTCATGTTTGGAAATTTTACGAAATGGCACCTTCTTCAGTAATTATTAGTTATTTTATTTGTATCGCCTGTACTCAAGATTGACCTTTCTTAGTTACATTATTTGTATCGCCTGTACTCACAATAACACATAGTGTTTTAACTAGAAGGGTTATCTGGCGTTGCCCGGGAAAGTATTGAATTATTTATTTTGTATCAATAACAATTAGTTTACTACGCGAGGCAAATATTATTGCAAAAACCAAAACAACTAATCGAGGTTAAAATACCAAACAAAAAGCCCAATAAATACGCGAGTTAAATCTTACGTAAACACAAATATTCGAATAAAGTTTTACAAAATAAAAATACATCAAACTAAAATGATGCTCTCTCCCCTTCTCTTCCCCTACCTCGCTCTCTTGAATTTGCAAATTCCCGTAGATTAATTTCTTATTTCAGCCACAACAATACTAAGAACCAAAGACTATGTTTTGTCTCTATTAAATTGAATGCCATTATTTTCTTTTAATGTAATTATCAGTAATAAGGAATAAGCCTCCTCTTCTTTGCTCATAAAATATACATTTGTATACGTGATCATTTTTCTTTTTATATTATAACTATGTATTATTAAGATGAAGCATACTTTCTTGTTTTACAAAACTAATTTTGCATATTTAATTAATGAAGTGAGCTGGACACTGGCACGAATTTCTAATTTAAAATTCAAATATTTCAGATTGGCATTGAATTCTTTCGACGAACAAAGATTCTTTGAATTTAGTTTTTTTCTGATAACCCCTGAATATGAACCCTTAAATTGGCGACGTTTTCCAAAATGAAAATAATATAATGGTTGTTTATTAAAATGGTTATACACATGATGTTAATTATCATTACATGTTAATTGTTGTAATAGAACCACAAATTTTGCGAGACTGGGGATTTAATGTTACCCGTCCTGAGACTAGTATTCATCTACATCTTCATATTAATCACATTTTACAATGTATTCTGTTTGAGAAGAACGATGATTACAAAGACAAAACGAAAAAGTACTCTCCATTCGTCAAAGCTAACGACTTAATTTCACTGTGGCTTCAATCAGTGTTAAATGTACACATACCATTTGCAACTCGGAAAAGTATGATTGAAAAACAAGTTTTCCTAACGAGAGAAAGGAAAACACTTTGTATTAAAATAATAAACTTGTTAGCATTTCAATATATATTTACGCTTTTCGCAATGATTAGTTTTGGAGAAAGTATTCAAAATGAGCGATCACGTCTACCTAGTCATGCAGAATCATTTTAGACTTAGTTATAACAGGATTACTGATTTGTGAACGACTAGTTCATTGGATGCGGAGAGAATGACACAGACGTGACGAAAATACACAGTGCTAATTTATTCCCCATCAACTAATTTAATCGGCCGGATTATTCATCGCAGAATTTACCCCTAGGAGTATCCAATTATATTTATTTTCTATGTAGAACACAGAGAACATTTATTCGTCATCACTTTAATGAAACAAACTGCTACTAACTATTTATATCCACGTTAACTTTTAACACGTGAGCAATCTCAACAAATAAGACTTTCTATTTTATTTCTATAGTGAAATGCCACACCCTTCTCCCCCACTGTGTCCCACAATTCTGGGTGCTACTCCTACTTCCTCTTTTTAATAGCATGCCCCCTACTGCTACTAACACCGAAAGTGTAACAGAAAAGGAAGGAATAAACTAATAAAGATGTAATAATAGAATCAAATGTTTTTATTTTTATTTATCATAACAGCTCAACATTAAAGTATTGAAATTTACTAGTATTAAACAAACATTAACTTTATTTTTCTGATACAAAGTAATAGTTCGTTTAATAAACAGTAACCTTTCTTACCTACGCCAAAGAGGTTTGGTTTTCTTGTATTTCTGTACAGATTTCATGTCGCCTCAGCAATCATCACTAAATTTGATCATGGTCTAATCTAGAACTTATATAATTTGGGGATATTTAGCACAAAAGTCATGGTTAAAGTCATGAAAAAGGTGAAAGTATCATTTGCCGATAACATAGATACTGTTCATCGTATGTATCCGTTAATTGGCCCATTTTTTAACCAATGAAATCGTCAGTGTTACATAATTTGAACATTAACCATTTACTTAAATCATTGCCAAATTCGTTCAAGACAGAAATTTTGCAGGAAATTTTTAACTCGATTTTTCCAAATGTGATGTATGGATTTGATGCTCTTTAATAACAATACACGCCATGAAAAATGTCATCCTCATCTGATAACTAGTTTTTAGTTATAATTGTTCCTATAATTTCCGGAATACTCTAGACAATATGAGGAACTAAGACACCGATAAGATGCTGGTCCACCATTAACACAAGACTAATAGTAATATTGTACATGAAGTAATTCATTATAATGCCAATAATTGTAGGACATCTAGGTGCAGTCACGTAAAACTAGAAGAAACACAAAGAAAAATTTGAATCAAATGGAAGACTGGGGCAATAAAACAAACGTCACTGATCAAAAGAGCTGAACTAATATAGAAAACTTTCGAATGCGAAACCAATATAGATAATCAACCCCCTATAACCAGACACAAATAAACTGAAATGGAAATACAAAACAATATATGAAGGGCGAGGAGAATTGAAACTGCCAGAGATCTTATAAACCTGCCTCTTCTCAAAAAATAAACCAGATAAAGTTTATGTGGCACAAGTATCGGCTGGCATCACACAGATTGGTCGTGAAATCAAGTAGGATGTAAAGACCGAGAACCAATCGAACCTTCACTGAAACGATGTGGAAAGGACTGTAACCAGTGTGGAGCTTATTGCAACTAAACATCAGAGAATATTAACAGTCGTTCCCAGCGGAAAAATCAAGGGTAAACGGGTGTTACGATAACTCAAAATTATTGTCAGAGCTCACCGAACATGCCGAAGAGGGTGTTCAATCAAGTAAGACTTATTGTCACTCAGTAACCATTTAACAATACTGGTTATTATAAGGAAACAATATATAATAATGGCTTGTTTTAAAATCCATACTAAGTAAATAATACAGATATTAATAATATTCATTTCGTTTTACAACGAAAAACCTATAGGTTTTTAAATAACATAAAAATTTACTGCATATACTCTAAAATCGTGCGAATTTTAAATTATATGTTTTAAAATATTTAATATATTTTCACAAATATATATCAGCCAAGCCTACCAAGATTTTAACACGAACAATTAATAGGATATATTGTACAATTTTAGAGGTAGTATTTGAGCAGGGCGGACGATATTAGAAATTGGCTGATACGTTCGTATATACATATATATATATATCTATATATATATATATATATGTATTATACTCAATATATATATATATATATATATATATATATATATATATATATATATATATATGTATAGCTCTTGGATAGCCTTTATATTCGCTAGTTTCATTTAAACCGCGTTGATAATCGGTTGACAGTAGATTACCGCAGTCAAGCGATGTTGCGTCTCTCCAGAAGTTATGTGATATATTGATTCTATTTTGCGAATTATTTTTTCGGCGAGCTTGTACTTTCTACGATGTCGATGGCTGCTCGTCTATTCGCTTCTGCTATGTCGGGTTGAAGATTTATTCGTTTAGCTGAATAAAACTGATGTCGTCTGGAGGTAATTTCATGTTAATTGTAATTAATTAACACGGACCATCATCAATTCAAATGCATTGTTCTTTTCATTCATTCATTTTAAGAGCAAGATAAACATCGTTCCCATTGAACAGGGTCTGCCTAATGATCTCATGTACGTGATTCACGTGTGTGTTTCTGTCTTAAAAAAAAATTTGCCTTATAGACTTATCTTAAAATCGACTTGTGATTTCTATAGGTCGTTTAAATGCCACTAAGATCATTAAATACAGGGTATGTAATCGGTAGTTTAACTTCAGGATTATATTCTACACATGGGTATATGTTTTGAAACGCATAATGCACAAGTTATAGAACAGTGAAACAAATACTGATCACCATTCGTCATTGTATTCATTAAATATGTAAAATGTATATTATAATGCACTGTTATTTCTACATAAGGAACATATACCCGTACTTACTGCAAAAGGATCAGAATTTAAATAAGCCTGATCTTATGTTGCCACACACACTAACAAAACTCATAAATGATACCAAAGAATTATAAAAGCCGTGGGGCTAAAAAAAAAAACATTTCGATATCAAGATCGGCCAGAGCTCTTTTGAGGGCCAACATGGCATACCCGGTATACCATCTTGCGAATGTTGGCCTATTGTATTTCAGGTAACAGAGTACAACAGACTAAATACAGTGAAATAAACATCATCCGCAAAACCAAAGCAAGGAAATAGGCCACAGAATACTTTAGACTAGTAATGGAATATTATTAGATAAAACGCCTCGTAATAGGAGGTTCCTTTACACTTATGGAACGTAATCTCGAAGTTAGGTCATCGATTCCACAAAAACGTTGTATATTACACTTAGATGAGAAACTATTTGCGAATATCAGGTATTCAAAACAAATACTGCACTAAGCTGTATACATTGCCAAGGCTGCCTCAAATAAGGTTGGCTCCCTCTTACTTGCTAGCAAACTCATCACACCTGACATTATCCTGTATCTGTACAAAGCCACCATCCGCCCATGCATGGAGTATTGTTGCCACATCTAGGCTGGTGCATAATCTACTAGTCTCTCCCTCCTTGACAAGGTCCAAAAAAGAGTCGCCAACCTAATAGGTCCCTCACTATCAACCAAGCTCCAGTCCCTGTCCCATCGCCGCAATGTAGCATCCTTATGTTTGTTTTACAAATACTTCAATGGATTATGCTCCGATGAATCGGCTACTCTGGTGCCCCCTCGACGTAAATTCACTAGACCAACTCGACAATCAACTAAATCTCATTCATTCACTGTGGAGGTCCCCAGATGCCGGAGAGCCTTCTACTTAAATAGCTTCTTTCCTCGTGCTGCTGGCCTCTGGAACTTCCTCCCTTCCCCTGTACTGACATGCAGAAATTTAAAACTAATGTGAACAGACATCTCGCTGCGCAGATCCCAATTTAGGCTGACCTCCCCCAACCATCTCCTCTTTTCTTTTTTGCTCAGTAGCCCCTCACGTCAACAGTGGCGGTCTGGCTTGTTTGGGGTGAACTATGTTAAAAAAAAATAGCTAAGAGTATAACCGGCGACAGACTAGCATTGTGTTAAGGACGTAATTCGCTACGTTATCTAGACATACTTATTATTTACTCACTAAGAGTTATCACACTGATCATCGTCAGTGATCGCCCACTGCCGACAACCTGTGGTATTCCCTGGAGTCTGAGTGACAACAAGTCTCCTCAGACTTCTAGTATGCTCCACCTCTTTTCGTTCATCACCGCTGATGACATTGAGGTAATCGCAACAGCCACCTACCAACGATTTCCCGCTGATAGGGGCTATTGGTCCCCTCTGGGGCCCGAGTGGCCACAAGCCTTCCCAAGGTCCCAGAGCTGTCCGCGCTCTTCCAGTGGAGGTCTGGTTTGCGCTTTCCTTCCTCGACCCTCTGTCCATAATTTTCGTGGCGTCAGCCTGTGCTTGCGCCTCTCTCGCGCGGTTGTATTTTCCCCGGTTCTGTTGTTTTGTGCTTTTTTTTATTTTTTATTTATTTTTATTTATTTATTTTTTTTAAATTTTTATTTTTATTATTATTATTATTATTATTATTATTATTATTATTATTATTATTATTATTATTATTATTATTATTATTATTATTATTGTTGTTGTTGTTGTTGTTGTTGTTATAATAATAATAATAATAATAATAATGATGATGATGATGATGATGATGATGATGATGATGATGATGATGATGATGATGATGATAATACTACTACTACTACTACTACTACATTTTATATTTAATTACATTAATTCTTTCTTCTATTCGTCTCTAAGATAACACCTATTTTTTTCTTTACCAAACAATTATTTATTTTATTATTATTATTATTAAATCATTGTGTACATAACTTTTAGATTGATAGCAATTCATTTCATGTTGAGATCCGTTTCACTTGTACTACATCATTTTCGTTTTTGTCTCCTTTTTCCTGTTAATATTTGCTGTGTCTTTGATTTTCTAGAATGACTAGCAAGGATACCCAGCGTTACACGGGATTATTGATAAAAGAATAGAATAATGAAATACATGCATGTAACATCATTCATTCACAACATATCTCTCTCTAAATGTTCCTACATCTCTCTCTCCCAATCTATCTATCTCTCTTTCTTTTCATCCCACACTCTCTCAATCTATCTATCTATCTATCTATATATATATATATATATATATATATATATATATATATATATATATATATATATATATATATATATCTACAACACCCAGTTTCTTATATTAGGAAAATAGAAGCAAATAATGCAATGAAGACAGAAAGAAACAGAAAGGGCACTGACGGTTTGACTTGGTGTTGCTTTTTAATTACCTACAAGACATAACAAAATGAAGTAATTCTTTAACCCCTCATGTAGTAAAAGTGGACGAAGTTAACAAAAGTTTTTTTTTACGACCAGATTGAGACCGTGGTCACAATAAATTCGTTTTTAACTGTAACTTGTGTAGATTTGGAGTTTCATTTGGACACACATTCACAGAGAAAATACGATTTATTTTTATATAATTGATCGTTGTATGTAGTGTTCTCGATTTAAGCACGTGGATTTAATTAAGAGTTCAGTTCTAAATCACATAAAGAATCCCGAGTCTAAATATAAAGATCCTCGAGTTCGAAAAGACGCACCGAAAGTCGGTCAGAGGATATATCGACCGAAACTTTGTGAGAATAGAATTCCAGATGGGAACAGTAGTCCGAATAATTCAAATTATCCGAATTTAATCAGCGATGATAACCGATCTCTCCCCTCATCTCAGCTATCCATCTCCCCCTATCTCTCACTAGCATACTGTCTACTTATTACCCTTTCTATCTGCATTCACTCGTACATAGAGACGTTCTTGCTGGCTAAGCAAAACTTCGTTTCCTGATCTCCACTCCCGATGGCGCCAAACAGCTTCAAATCTCGCTTCGTACTGTTCGTTTCCGGTCTAAACCCGTGCAATTTCATGCTCATCTCGTTTGGGCTACCTAACCAGCCACCGTCTTGTTACCATTCAAAATAATCGGACAGACGTTCGCTTGGCGTCTCTGTTCACCGAACTCTGGTTGAATGGGCGCTAATCGAGCGGAAAGACATTTCGACTTGTACAATGAAAAGCATAACGAGCCCAAATACAACTTCGATTTCCCTTCTTCTTTATTCTTATATCAATTTTATGACGACAAAAACTTGATTTATGTGGAATAAACCAATTATTATTAAACAAAAATGATGTTCTTAAGGTGATGTAGGCAATATCAAAAACAATGATAAAGTCAATTCATACAACAATTAATTAAATCTTATTGACAACAGACACAGAATTTGAAGGAAAGGCCGAATACACAGTTACTTGTAAGAAGCGAGTCCCGTACCTACCCTGAAAAGAAAAGCATCTATGTACGAAGAGCGGATCGATAAGCAGAGGACGAGATTAGCAGGAATTTGACAGTCTGAATTTGTTGCCACCGTTGCATAGTGGAAGATCTCGGGCTGACTGTCAACTAATAATTCAGAGGCATTATTAAGCTATTAATAAAGAAGCTCTTAGCGCATGGTGACAATATTCAACGTTAAGGTTTTAACTGCGCTATTGATTGGCTGAAATAAAATCCATCTGTTAAGATTCTTATCCAATCAACACTTGACATTTTTACAAAAATATTCGTCTGCTGCTGCTGATTGAACACATCCTAAAATGCGCCTATTCGCTCTGCATATTTTAAGACGGACATTATATTTCATCAGTAACTGACGCGCTAAGAAAGCTTCTTATACATATTCGCAAACGAATCTAACAATAACATATGAACATAAGCGTGAGAGACTAAAGTAAAACAATGTTTACTAGTAGAGTGTAACAGAAATAGACTCAGGGTTAGCGTTAGGATTCAGACTGAAACACAGAAAGATGGCTATCATAGATATTATAGATATTCCTAAACGCATAGAAAAATATATTTGAAACTTATGTGTGACAGACGAAATACAGTTATTATAATCTTCAGCGAAACTCCTTGGCATTTTGGCTAGGAGCAAAGTGTAGTATCTTTTATGTTCTCGGTCAGTAAATGATGAATCCTTATAGACTGAAGAAATTATTTTTCCCCTATCCACTGTGTTTATTTTCTTTTTGAGAGATAGATTCTCATTCTATTCAAAACATATTGTCGTATTTATCGAAAAGTTTGTGATGCCCTTTGGTTATTATAAAATCATAAATACGACTCATTAAGGTGTACATCGATCGTGGCAAACAAGGTGCAGATGCATAAGGTATAGCGTTATAACACTGTATAAACATAAGAGTGAAAATAAATAGGCATGCGAGAAACATGAGTAAATATATATATATATATATATATATATATATATATATATATATATACTTAATACAACAGATTAAAATTAAAAAGTAACATAAAATGAATTAAAATTTGAAAAATAAAAGTAAAAATTATGATAAAAGTGAGAGGGTAAGAAAGTAAGGTTTTCAGAATCAGGAAAAATGATGAAAAGCTAAGAAAATTTTTAAAAACTACACACCCATTGGCCTTTTAGTGTTTACAGGTCTTCATAGTGTTCCAATATCTTGCTGACTGATGAGAAAACTGTAGCTATTATTATCGAACGCGGCACAAAAAATACAACCTTATTAAAAGTCTATGGTATATCTTTCATTATTATATTTCAATTTCACAGACTTTATAAACAATGTCGATATTTTGCGTTGTAAATATTCCAAAAAATATTACGTCCTCTCAATTGCAATGAATTTAACAAAGACGAAATATCAAAGACTAACCATATGCGTACATTTGATTATGTCGCGTAGGTACATCTCTTTTTCTGTCTCACCTTATATGTGCATATATATAGTTTTGAATTAATAGGTATATATATATATATATATATATATATATATATATATATATATATATATATATATATAAGTATGTGAATGTATATAAAAAATAATGTGAAAAAAAGTTATATTGTGTTATAACTTTTTATTTTATTTTATTTATTTATTTATATATTTTGACGTGTAGGAATATGAATTGTTCTGTACAGAAAAATAAGTTTTTCTTGTTGATGATAGGGAGAACAAAATTTTCGACTGATGCCTTCAGTCTTCATCAGTGTTTGGGGTTTGCGTGTGTACGGTGGGAGGTTTCCCCAGGCAATGAGGGGTAAAGAGTAGAAAGATCATAAATTAAATATATGTATAAATGAGCACACGCATATATATATATAAATATATATATTTGTTATTGTTTATTTATCTATGGACGTATACGTTTCGTCTCTTTTCAATCAAGACTCATCAGCATAGAAGTATGACTATTCACCACCGGTCACACGATTCGAAACCCTGGATTACAAGTATTTTTCAACCCCAATCCAACGTCGCTAACCGATAGGCCAATTCTGAACTGCTTATAAACAATGATAATTTTAATAGATTTAAAAGCGGCGAGACATACAGGCAGTCAACTTCTAAAAGCAGAGGAATGATGCATATAAAGCAAGTGACGTGACATTATTAAATAAAACGAAGTGTTTTTGCTTGATAAGACTTTTTTCTTTTTCAATTTTCCGAATCGTCCATTTAATATTTCGGTCAAATTGCTGTATGTAAGTTCCATTTTCTTTCCTTTTTGCGAGTATTTTCGATTTGATTCGTCAAATCATCTTAAGGCGGTGTTAGTATTGGTTTCTTAAAACTATGTATTTACTGTTAATTTCTTTTGTATTAATATAACGACCAGTAATTTACAACTTAAAATGGGCGTCTATGATACTGAGATGTTACACAAGAGATTGATTGCATTGTAAGAGCATGCAAGATTAAAAAAGTTTGATTGTTTCACCGTTAAGATTTTGATTACGTTGTGAGCGCGTTCAAGATTCAACCGTATAATTGCTTAATGTCTAAGAATGTTATTGCTAGATACTTTTAAATGGTATGACTAGTTTCGTAATTCACATTATTGATTGTGGGATGTTTAGTTTTTATGTAAAGGGCTTCAGGAATTTTAATCATTTGGTGTTGGTATTGTGGTGTATTATTTTAATATTGTTAACTAGTATGTGTTTAGAGAAACGGAACAGTCATGCTTTTGTTGGTGTTGACAAATGGAGTTAATATCAGAGAGATGTGAGGATAATTTTCGAGAAAGTGTTGTGGTTGTGAAACCGATGTAAGAATTAGTTTCATTGTTTTTGTTGGAGCTGCTGATTTGTTTAATGTTCATCACGTTCTTGTCTAGAACAGAGGCTCAGCCGAAAAAATACTGCATTGACACTGATATGTTGCATTGGTTCTTCCTAATACATTTTGGGTCTGAGAAGTGTTATTTTTAACTACATGGTTCATTGTTTTCATTTCTTTGTAATTAATCATGAATCTTATTTTATTAGCAGTGTTGATGGGGGTATGTAACGATGTACTATATTTTAAAGAGAATGTTCATCCAATTTAAAGTTCGGATGCATTTGGTGACAGTAGAATAGATTTATATAGTGAATATTATTCAGCTGATTATTAGTAGCATTGTCTAAATTTATAATCATTCATGTTATTTGTTCGTCTACACTATAATTAGGAAATTTATTGTTAATAAGGACTTGCTTAATGTTTTTTTATTCGTTAAGGAATATTTGTGGGTTCAAGAGATTAGCTTTGCACGGCTTAATAGAGTTTTAATTATTGCAATTATATATCGATATGGGCATTCGCTTTTATATCTTAAAATGCATGCATTAATATAAGTACGTGTTTTTATATAGATAGGTGATGAATGCATCATTGTTAAAGTCACTGAGACCATCTAAAAACGGAATTTTGTAAGTACAGAGTTATTTTGAAAAATGTATTGTAGTATTTTATCTCATCCTTATTGTCTGCTAAAATAAGGATATCATCAACGTAGCTGGCATAAATGGAGGGTTTAGTAATTATATTGAATATTTTATTTTCAAGGTCAGTATGTAAACATTACTGAAGGTCGGCCCGAGAACACTGTTGATTTGTGTATAGGTGTTTCCCTTATGGGCGTAGAAAGAGAGTTCAGTTATGCAAATTAATAATCACTTTTTAAGTATTTTAGGATCAATTTTTAGTGAGGCAACGATAGGATATTGTATATGTTATTAATAATTATATCAATTGTTTTGTGTACTGGAGCATTTGTAAAAAAGCTTTCACCGTCAAGTGAAGCGGTAATTTTATTATCTGTTTTGGGGGGGTTTGGAGTATTCGTATGTGTTCATGGGGTTTTATTGGTAAATACTGGGTGATTAATTCATTAATTGTTTAGGTTAATTAGTATATAATTAGTATATAATAGTGACTTGATAAATTATGGGACGGAGAGGGGGGTTAAGTTAATGTAGTTTTACCGTACCGTAGAGGTAACCAGGTTTATAATCCCCAATTATTTGGGGGAGTTTGAGTTTATAGATTACATCATTATTGGCTGTAATAAGCTTGTTGACATCTGTCTTAATTTGATCAATGGCGTTTGTTTTAAGTATTTTAAATTCATAATGATCGTATATATATATATATATATATATATATACATATATATATACATATATATATACATATTAAATAAAAGATTAGCGATGTATCGTTTAGTAATAATCTATCGTGATAAAATAAAGCTCAGTTCATTGAATAAAGATATCAATTCCTAAGAAGGAACATGAGAAAAAATATTGTATGTATACGATATTTATTAAAATATTAGAAGGTTAATGCAAGGACTTTATATATATATATATATATATATATATATATATATATATATATATATATATATATATATATATATATATATATATATATATATATATATATATATAGGAAATGAGAAAGGAGAGCCCAAAACTATATTATTTATGTATTCATCAACGGTTCGTCTTTATTGTAGACTTCCTCAAGAAAAATGCAGAGAAATCATACATCCATTATTTTGATTTGCTTAAAAACGTCGTACTTTCGGCATGGCTGTGAATGAAGAAAAAATTAATAAAAGCGATTGTGTTAACCCGTTATCAGCCACAGTTTACACAGTTCAATGGAAGAGGAAATGGGGTGATAGTTTGGAGTTATTAATATTATTTACTATTTTCAGCTTAGGGAAAGAGATAGCGTCTGGGGTATTTATGTCAAAACCGAGCATGGCCGATAGTGGACGGATGTCTGAACGTATTATCATGTTTCGAATTAAAAAGGAAAGAAGAAAGAAAAATAGGTATCAACACAGACTAGCATTTAATATTTTGTAACGAGATTGCATCTGGAGAGTTAAGTTTAGGGTTAGGGTTACTTCTGTGGAGTTAAACACTGTGATGATACATAAATACACGAGTGTTAGAGTTAGATAATGTGCATATATACTAGCAATCAAAGAAAACAATGACATGTTTTGTATTATTTCGGTTACTATTTTGAATGTTATTCTCACAACGTTTTGACCGATGTAACCTCTAACGTTATTGAGGTGTATAATCTACTCGTCCATGCCTGACAGAACGAGAGCAACATACCCACAGTGGATTAAATAAAGTGTTCCGTTCTAAATTCCGTACATATTCCTGAGTTCGATAAGATACATTTGAAGAAGGTCGGAGGTTGTATCAGCTGAAACGTTGTGAAAATATGAGAACAGTAGGTTGACTAATCTCAATAAAACAAATTATCAATATTCATCGAAAAAATTCCAAAAGATAATGAATGTTTTGTGTGTTTAAAATTTTCCCTATACCACACACACACACACACACACACACACACACACACACACATATATATATATATATATATATATATATATATAATCCGGGTAAGGTTCACATCAACAGGGTAAACATTTGAAGAATCTTTATTGTGTGTATATAATAGTGCTCAATAATAAATAGAGCTATGTATATATATAATACAAGTGTTAAAATTGCAGAAAATGCATGGCTACATATCAGGTAAATGTTTCAATCGAAGCTTTGATAAGCTCAGGTTCGTCAGGTAAAAACTAAATGTCTGTTTGCTATATTTTCAACATTGAAAAATAAATCAATATTTTGATCTATAGGGTTGAAGTGACTAAATCCAAAATATTATTTTTAAACATGCTTACTTTTATTTTTTCTATATTCAAATTTAAGACGGCGACCACTCAAATTAGTTTACGTTTCATTTAACAATAATAGATACATAATTAAATAAGCTCAATATAAAATATTACAATGTAGGAAATAAATAAATCAGAAATGGCGTTTTGCAAGACTGAAAATAACGAGTATTGGAATATATAGATCAGCATACTATTCAAGTTCGAAACACATAACTCCACGATACACTAAGCCCTGAAGAGGATGTAGAAAGACTTAACACCCTAATTAATCTGATATGTCATCATTATAAGACACTGAAAGAAAGTATGCCGGAAGTTCGCGACATTCAGAACGGAAGCTACGAGCAAAGTGTCAAAGTGTGAGACGTGTACTAACGGTATACTAAATAGTCGTCCATCTTACAAAAACAACGGACGTAACAGCACTCAGTCGAACACAGTACTCTATCTGGAGTGGGACGGGGCACAGTTTCAGATAAATATCCCCGACTCACCTCCGATGATACTCAGAACTCATGCTACATTCGGACGCATACCGAAAGGTCAAATAAATCATCATAGCCGTCACATCTTTGCCTTTGCAGACACCTGATCCCAGACTTGCCTGAGGTGATCCAAGATTTTTAAAATCCTTGAATACCCGGACGGGTACCTCGTGCCAAGTACCCAACGGATACAGGGAATAACGGGCAGTAAGTTGCATGTTAAAGAAGTCTTATTCCTGCACATAAAAATTGTATTAAGAGAGACACGATAGGCGATGTAGGTGTCAGACAACACATCTAGCTCTTATTTGTCACACACCACTCTGAAGCATCTGAGTGTTGTGGCCTTAAACTTCCCAAACTTGCGATCACAGAGCAGCTCGTCCAGAGACGCATATTAAATGGGCCCCATGCAGATGTCCACGTAGGACATATGTTCATCAATACCGGATACTATCCTATTCAAACTAAAGGAGTCCAACAGACATCAACTAGAACGGTTCATAGTGGAAACCTTCGAGTGCATTGAATGTATGCCCACACCAAACATTACAGACTATGTCAGGCAAACCATTGGAAATGACATTTGTCCCCGGTTCGACACCGACAGCATTTCAGACGCATATACCGTTCCTGCATCATTGGAAGTAGAAAGTGAAATGAGATGTTCACCGGGACGTTACACTGCACATAATAGGCACAGCGACGACATGGTGTTTAAGGATGGTGGTCACACTAAAACAAGACGGGTCTCCAAGACGCACGATCGATCTACAAATATTGAATGACGCCACCATAAGGGAAACGAATCACACTCCATCCCATTCAACCACGTCTCTGGGATACCTGCCCACACCACAAAACAGGTCCTTAGCGCATAGAATTGATAGCACATCCTACAGATCTATTCAGCGGTACGGGACGCTACCACATTAATTACTGAGTGGGGCCCTCAAGGATTACACGTATAAGGGGGCGGATATACCTGTTGGTTTGATGACATGAAGTAGATATAACACGGGACTTGCGTTGCAGAGATGACAGCCCCCTATACGCTTCTTAAAACATTCGACTACATACGCCACTGTGCGGATACGGGTATTGTGTTTAACTTCAACAAGTTCCGTTTCGATGAAATGGAGGTGGAATTTGCTGAGTTGATTGTCAATGCTGACGGTGTTTAACCCATAAAAAATATGACGGAATCTATCCTTCACTTACCTACATCTATGAATATCACTCGCGTCAGATACTCGAGTTGGACTCGTCAATACGGTGTTATATGCTTTTTCACCAGCCAAAGTTGTGGCTCCCTTCTGGTAACTATTACGGACGGAGAACCGAAAGTTATATTGGGATTATACATTGGGACGCATATTTCAAGATACGAAGAGGGTGATTGAGAATTGGATTAACACATTCGAAATCAACAGAACTTCGGACCTAAAAAGATATTATAGTAAAACAGGGATTGCATACTTCTTGTTTCAGAAGCATTGCAAATGCTTTGGTGAAGCAGATATGAGTTGTGGGGAGGGTCATTGGAATCTCATCCTGGCTGGATCCCGTTACGCACCAGTGGAAGGGCAAGATTTGGCCATTATTTACGGTTTAGAGTTCTGTCGTATGTTCGTACACGGATGCACAGGTGTTCAGTGGACCCCAACAACTGTCAAAAATATTTTCGGATCAGGCGCTAGAAAACATTAAACACTCTATATTTTAAATTTCAAAGAACTAAGCCTGATGTACACATTCCAGATTAGACACGGCCCCGGAAAAACACTATGCAGCACCTGATTGTGCTTCCGATATATCAAAGAGTCCTTTTCAAATGGTTAAAGGGTTAAAGCGGCCTTCACGTTGGTGTACGACAAGGACGCTAAGACGGATCGTGGCTGCCGCGGCTAGAGATAGCGAATGCTGGACCTTAGCAGCCATATTACAAAAAGGTGTCCCCAGGTTACACAACGACATCCCATCTATAGCTCGGGTTGTATGGTCTATATACGAGGAATTATATAGCCTGGAAGGAGTGATAATCAAAGTCAACAAGATATTGATACATTTACAACTTTAAACAGAGGTACTCGAGTTACTCTACTGCGCACACCAAGGCGTAAACGGCATGCTAGCAAACGCAAGACAACGGGTGTTCCGACCATGGCTGGATGCTAATGTCAGGTAGACCCGATTGCAGTGTCGTACTTGCAACACGATTGCATCGTTTCATTCGAAGAAATCCTTGATTTCACCAGCAATTTTCAATTTCAACAAGTGTTTGTGGACTTTGTCGACATACAGGGCAAACAGTACTTAGTATACGCTGATCGGTATACTGGGTTGATGGAGGTGGCCTTAATGTCATCGGGGAAGACAAACACCATGTGCAACACGATTTGAACATGGTTTTGCACATATGGAGCACCATGAGAAATCTCATTTGACGGAGGACCGCCATTTGAGTCTCAGGAGTAGGACTCTTTCCTGAAGTACTGGGTGATACGGGAACAAATGTCATTAACCTACTATCCTCAAAGTAATGGGTGCGCAGAGGTAGCGGTAAATACCGCTAAGCGCATACTTGTCGACAATACAGATAACTGCGAACGCCCATGTCATGATCGGACTGCTCGGGCACTGCTGACCAATCGAGACACCCCGTTACTTTCACATGCCTCAAGCTTTAATGCTGTATGATCGAGTTATTAAGGATCACCTCCCAGTCCTACAGGATAAGTACCGGACACGCAAGGAGGAGTAACAAATAGGTGAACTAATGTAGGTTGCGATGGCCAAAAGACGCATGCGGAGCGAACAGTTTTAACAACCAGCATTGACGTGCACTTCAGGAACAAAAAGTCAGAGATTTTGTCCAGATCCAGAACCAAGATGGTACCCAACCTCGTTAATGGATGAGACGGGGAGTCCCGTGGTAATACAGGGAAATCGGCAGTACGAGATGCGAGTGGATAGGAGAAATCCGGTAACGCAACTAAACCGTCGCTTACTCAGAAAGATCTACCCAGTTTTTGATGCTACAGATCCTTCAATAAATTCCGAACACAAGGCTTTGTGCGTCAATGACACGTCGCCCAATGAACATGAATAAGAACAGTTGTAGGTGGGCAACACCACAGAGGTAGTTGGTCGAGCTCCACCGTTAAGTGTATGAGCATCATTAAGTTTATCCCCACAAATCCGTTTTAAACGCATGAGCTCTCTGGTGCATAAATGAAGAAGTGGCTGGGTCCCTTCATGCTGTGGTCATGGAAGGGAAGGGGTATGTATCAGTAACGTAGAGTCATATGACTTTATGTCAGGCAGAACAGAGTTATATGCACTTGTGTCAGGCAATACAGAGTTATCTGCCCCTGGTAGATGTCCATATAATGAACAGGGCGGCAGCCATTTGCAGTCTTGTGATACACACGGAAAAACGTTCCCCGAGCTTATAGATGGTATACAATGATATCAGTTTATTTTTTTTTAAGTAAAACAGATCTCGGGTATTTCTTCTATTAGTAAGATGTAACTCGCGTATTTGTTTTTTTTGTTTGTTGTAGTTGTTGTTTTTTCTGTTTGTTTTCTGTAAGTTTCACCTTGATTAGTTGGGTTTGGTTTGTACAGTAAGATTTACCTCACGTGTGACAAGAGTAGGAAATCAATTGTTATTGATACATATGAATTACTATTTTCCGTCCACTACAGAGTATTGATTTACTCCTCTTCAGGAGTTAGGCACAAAGCCAGTTTTTTTTTTATCTTACTCCCACAAGTAAGATGTGACCCAAGGTCGAGTCGGGAATGTGGTTTTTTAAAATTGCCTGGGCAGCCCCGTCGGCATTCCCCGGTAGGTGGACCTCCTAGAACTGCACAGGACAGACCCGTAGACCGACGTTAATCAAGCCCCGAAGGCCAAGACTATGGGGTGCAGTATCCATCGGAACAGATTCTACACTTTCATTTAGCCAAAAGGCCAAGAATGAATCGTTAAACACGTTTTTGTATTTATTTACCTCCTCTCCAGGAGATTAGGCACAAGGCCAGTTTTATCTTACACCCACAAGTAAGATGTGACCCAAGGTCGGGTCGGGAAAGTGGGGTTTGAAAAGCTAGCGCCCGAAAATTGAGCACTCTGGCCATTAAAAATTGCCTGGGCAACCCCGTCGGCATTCCACGGTAAGGGCGCCTCAGGCAGTAAGCAATAAATTTACTCCTCCCCAAAGAGGGGAGGCGAAGCCTGGGAGGGGAGACCTCCTAGAACTGCATAGGACCGACGTAAACCAAGCCCCGAAGGCCAAGACCATACCAGTCTATGGGATGCAGTATCCATGGGAACAGATACTACACTTTCATCTAGCCAAAAGGCCAATAATGAATCGTTAAACACGTTTTTGTAATTTCGAAACATATTTATTTACTTTTTAAATGTGACCTGGAATTTTAGATACATCGAGTCTGTCGCCCAATAAAAAGAGCGACCGACTCTCTTTCTGAAACATTTGAACGACATTAGAAAACGTTTGAACACAAATGCTAAATATTTGTCTACAAAATAAATGAATACTGCTAAAAAGAACTATATGTAATAATAAAATAAAATAAAAACATTGAATTAAAAAATAATTACGTAGAGTGGTATCTTCTGCTAATCACTTGGCCACCTACTTTTTATGCGATTGCGTGTGAACACTCTAAAAGCTTCGCGGAAAGTAGGCAAAAAATTACAATTATTTTAGAATTTAGAGTGTGTGATCAGTTTCGAATATAAATAAAACGTAAAATGATAACATACTTTGGGACCATTGTTATTTTTAGGACAATTAACCCAATTTGTTTACCACTAACACTAAGTCCGAGTGGAAAAGCTGTAAAACCACACGTATTCACCTAAAAAGATGACCCTCCTAAAAAAACTGCACATAATGTATTACTTGTAACAGCAAATAACTTAACTGTCCTAATAAATGGCCGGAAATGAAAGATAATTTTACGTTAAATTAATATGTGAAACGTATCCCCCTCTCTAAATTATAAACTCATAGTTTTTTTCTTGCCATGTTGTTAGAGTGTTCAATCGCCTATAGAGAGTGACATCTTATTGTGGGGGAAGTGGCAGAAGGTGTTAATCTACAATAATATTGTAATAATCGAATTTTACAGCCAACGTCTAGAAACAAACGTTATTATTAAAGGCTTAAGTGAAAGGGGTCTAAAAAGAAATCCTAAGAAATATTGCCTAATTTGTATCTAATTACACAAAAACAAATTCAATGCAAATCTGAAATATTAGAATTTTTAAATAGTAGCTTGTACTTCTACAAAACAATTAACATATTACAAAGAATCTAAAATTTAAGGATTATATATATTGTTTACATTTATTCATCTCAACCAAGGCATATTGCAACTGACATGTGGCTTAGGGGGAATATCAATAGGGGCATCTTTAGTTCGGAGTTGTTTAGTGAGATGTTAGTTTACATTACATTTAAATTCCCATGAAACAGGGAGCAGAGTGGACATTTACAAGGCTAGCAGAACGGGAAAATAAGGTTAAATAGTATAAGGCCTACCGGTATCTGTGGGTATCCAATACATATTGTAAATATTTCACAAAGAATCCGAGGCATCTGAATTTTCACGATAGACTTCCCCCTACTTTCTACCCACTTGGCTTAATGTAAATAACAGCAAGTATATCGCACATAACCAATCCTTACAAATGGTAGCTGTGTTTCAAAATTTGATATAATCGGGTGATTTGTTTACGAATGAATCCCGTACCTAAAAATGTAAAACATATGTAAACATACTTAATGTTGTAAAGTTGTTCCACAGTAAATAATATATAAAGGAAGTCAAGTCGAGGGTTGGTTTAACAAGTGTATTAATAAAGTAAGAGTGTCTAGCTCTTGGCTAGACAGTTACAAGACTGTGTTTTGTCTTCTGGTGTCTCGCACTATTTATAGTGACAACCGATGTAGTTTCTCCTGTGTAAGAACGGTCGGTGTAACACTTAATTTTATATATATATATATATATATATATATATATATATATATATATATATATATATATATGTGTGTATATATGTATATTCTAGAAGACACGTCCTCTACATAAATGTGTACACATCCATTGCAGAATAAGGGATGTTCTTACAGTCGAAGCTCACAGGTGCTGCCAAAGCGAACGTTGACGAACACCGGGTTAAGAGGTCGGAAAACATGAGTGAAGGAAATGTTTGCGAATGAGTGTCGCACGTGGGATCCGTGACTTCCTTCTTGCGTGGGAAGCGAGTTTTAGCAGTCTGGGTTTTCGAGGCGAACCTATCAGACGGGATTTAGGATGTAGTCCGCAATTTGATTAAGGGAATTAATTCCCTAAGTAAATACAGGCGAAAACTCTCCCCCCCCCCTGCACGAATAATTAAGACTTAATTGATAGATAATTACGAAAGCAGTAATTTGCTCTCTCTCTCTCTCTCTCTCTCTCTCGACGTTGGTGAATATCTCCAAGCCGATAGATAACTAATGGCTGTAATAAAAAGAATTGACGGTTTAAAAGATTGTTTGTCTCGTGAGTCGTTGTTAGAGGTTTTGTTGCCGACGACGGATGGCATACTTCACGACAGAAAGACAGAAGAAAGAATTAAAGCACGGGGCGACACAGCCCACCACGTGACGAGGGAAGCTTGAAGGTGCGATAAATTTAAAGGTATTCAAACTATATGATTTTGGGATGTTTTAAAAATGATGAGTATTAAACGAGAACTGCCACGGCCTGTTCCGGGATGAGTATACAAAACGAGAACTGCCGCAGCCCAAACAGAGGGGCTATGCAACACCATCAGAAGGAACTACATAAACTGTGAGAGTGTTACACCTAATGTAGGCAGCCGACGTAAAGTGTTCAACTTATGGAGGAACATGCATTAAAGCTATTATTTTCACGGTTGTATCAATATTGCTCCATACAGTGCAAGACCTAGATTGGTGGCGACAAGAATAATATATATTTAAAATTATTATTGTTATAAGCCCTTTAATGAAATTGAAATTTAGCGCTGTTCAGGGAAGTTAAAAATACACTGACACGTAGCTATGAAGCATATTCCGACATGTTCGTTGAATCTTCTAGTCTGTCTTTCTATATGTGCATCCCTTCGTATAAATAGTACTTAAATTCCCTTCTTGACGTGGTAATATCTCGTAGCCGATTACTTATGACGCTTGCTAGTGGAGTCTATGTTGATTCTGTAGCAGGAGTTCGAATCTTATTTCAGTCTGAGATTATCATTCCCTACACTGATGAGAGCGAAAGGTTTACACGCTGGCGTATGTAGGCAAGAATAATTTTATATCATTTATTTAAAAGTAATATATATATATATATACATATATATATATATATATATATATATATATATATATATATATATATATATATATATATATGTATACTTAGGCAGCAAGTCATTATCAAAGCAAGCGTTGTTAAACGTCACGGAACTTTCTCGTTTGTATATCTTCTACGTGATGTTCTTAAATGTCGAGCTATCCTTCTGGTTTCAGGTGGCAATACGTATGGTATTTCCCCGATTGTTCTTAATTCGGTCATTTTTTAAAAATATTCTACAATTAAATAAAAATAAAGTAATAAAATTAAAAAAAAAAATAATAATGATAATAATAATGATAATAATAATAATGCCGATTGTGTGGACAAAAAGACGAAACGAAAAATCATATAATAAGTGAATGCAGCAAGCTAGCCCAAAAGGAATACAAGAACAGACATGACAGCATGGGGAAAGAAGTACACCGGGAAATGTGCAAACAACTGAATTTCGAATATGCAAAAAAACGGTACAAACACAAACCAGAAACTGTACTAGAAAACGAAAAACACAACATCATATGGGATATGAATGTACAAACAGACACACCCATAACAGCAAGGAGACCGGATATGATAATAATCTACAAGAAAGAAAAATCCTGCCAAATCGTAGACTTTGCCGTTCCAGCGGACCACAGATTGAAGATCAAAAAGAGACGGAAAAAAGAAGCAAATATACTGAACTTGCCAGAGAACTGAAAGGAATACGGAATATGAAGAAAGTCAGTATACCACCAATAATCGTAGGAACAGTCCCCCAAAAAATGGAGAAAATAGGAATCAAAGAGATAACTAAGACCATACAAAGGACAGTAATGATCAAAACAGCTACAATCCTGAGAAATGTCCTCGAATGCGGAAACCAACACACATAAGCAACGAATGGAGAACAAACACATGGAAGCATAAGACAACAGAACCGGGGAAAATACAACCGCACGATATAGGCGCAAGCATAGGCTGACACCACGAAAATTAGGGGCAGAGGGTCGAGGAGGGAAAGCGCAAACCAGACCTCCACTGGAAGAGCGCGGACAGCTCTGGGACCTTGGGGAGGCTTGTTGCCACTCGGGCCACAGAGGGGACCAATGGCCCTTATCAGCGGGAATTCGGCGGTAGGTGGCTGTTGCGATACAGCAAGGTCATTGGCGATGATGAACGAAAAGCAATTGAGCATACTGGAAGTCTGAGGAGACTTGTTGTCACTCAGACTCCAGGGAATACCATAGGTTGTTGGCAGTGGGCGATCACTGACAATGACCAGTGTGATAACTCATAGTGAGTAAATAATAATAATAATAATAATAATAATAATAATAATAATAATAATAATAATAATAATAATAATAATAATAATAATAATAATAATAATAATAATAATAATAATAATAATAATAATAATAAATAAATAAATACTGGTAATAATAATAATAATAATAGGAAAAAATAATAATAAATAACTAAGTAATAGTAAAAATAAGAATTAATAAAATAAATAAACAATAAAACCAAAGACACAAACGATAGAATAAAATGAACTCAACCCTAACCACCCTGTCTTTCCTTTCATTCGCCCTTAACGATACCTATAAAACATTAACTCAAGTCTTTTTATCTTAAAAAAACCTAACCCTGAAGAAAACTTTAAAAGTCGAAAGCGCTCGAAAATAAATGGCCGAATTAAGAACAATCGAGGAAATACTCTACGGATTGCCACCTGAACCCAGAAGGATAGCTCAACGGTTCTAGAATTTCACGAAGTAGATTAACAAACGAGAAAGTTTCGTGACGTTCAACAACGCTTACTTGGATATATATATATATATATGTATATATATATATATATATATATATATATATATATATATATATATATATATATATATATATATATATATATATATGTGTGTGTGTGGGGGGGGTGTGGGTGTGTAAAAATAATAAATAGAATAAAGGATAAGCATATCAACAACTAGCAAAAATAAACTCAAAAAGACATATTGAATAGCTCTACCAAAATATTTCAATTGTTAAAATACAATCGTCATCAGTTGGTAGCAGAACTTTAATAAACAACAGAACAGTTTCCAAATTCATACAAAGAACGCAATTTGGAAAAAAATATAGTCACGTGTAATAAACAGTAGAAAAGGGAGTAAAGAAAGAAAGAAAGAATTATTAAAAAAAAGAAAAAGAAAGAAAAAATCAACCGTTAGCATGTAAAAGCCAGTATATATATATATATATATATATATATATATATGCACTGTTTATATCAATCTATATATATGCTTATTCATGCGTATTCTATCATCTTTAGCCTCGGCCGTGTACCTTTCTATACGTAAAAACAGTTGCCTTCTTATGCGTTCGTCGTTTCTCTTTTGTTCGGCACAATAAGAATTTCCGAAAAATAAAACATATCTAATTCGAAGTAAACATTCATGTTCTTGATCTCCATATGATCCGGTTGCTGGACAGAACTCGAAATGAAATTATAACACAGTTAACACAGTGTCAACCTTTAAAAACACACACTCATGCGCACTGCGTAAATCAGTGTTACAGTCGTGAAAAGTCCATAGCTTTTACGTGGGAATAAAAAAAAAAAAGCACAGATAATTAGATAAACGAACGCATAAATAGAATGAACCCGGTAAAATGGTTTTATGAGAGGTTTCGGGGGAGGTGAGGGATTGAAAATACTTACCGAGTAAAACAAAATTAGGACAACCATTGTGTGGTTTTGGTAAATGTATAGAATTTGCCGTTTAGAAGAGGTGAATGTTGCCAAAGTAAATAGTCTTTGTTATTGCTTTGTTGAAAAAAAATAAAAAAAGTTGTTTTTCCCTCTCAATATTTGTGTAGATTTGTATTTCTTTGAATGTTCACGATAATATGTTGAACTTTCGAATTCTATGTATTTCTTTCATGGAAACGTTTGCATGTGTATTAGTGCTATCTATCACACAATTTCGAACACACATATACATAGATTTATATATATATATATATATATATATATATATATATATATATATATATATATATGTATATATATATCTATATGTATATATATATATATATATATATGTATCTCTCTCTCTCTCTCTCTCTCTATATATATATATATATATATATATATATATATATATAGTATTGCAACTCTGTTTTTTATAAAGATTAGATAAACAATGTAATCAATCTGATTGTGTTTACATAACCGTACTCTATAGAAGTGGTACTATGTTTTTAATTTATAGAACTATTTCTTGCTACATATGTTCATACGCAGCCTTAGATAAGCTAGAGATTCGTCAAGCAACCATATGAATGGACTCGTTGGAGTTAAATAACATTCATAGACAAATAAAGTTATTTCACCAGAATTTCACTAGCTTCAAACAAAATTAATCCAATCTGAAAGATTTCGTTTTTTTTTTTTAAATCTGTTGCAATTCATAGGATATCATTTTTAACTGCTTTACACCTCTGATATAAAATAATAACTATTACCAATATAAAGCAACTATATTACTGACATACTTACTGACACTGACAGTTAGGTTTATTCCAGTTATTGCAAAACATCATATAGTTTTTTGTAAATTATTCTGCTTATAGACACATAGACTATATCATACATACTAGCAAATACATGCTCCCTCCGGTCGCATATTTTTGCTACGCTGTCGCGTCAGAAATGACGCTAGTATGTAATTTAGTTAGAGCTTGTTATCACTACAATTAATTTAAATAATATATTGCACATGATAAATAACAACATTAATAAAAAGAAAAATTAAATTTGCATTGTTATCGTCTGCTCGCTTTTCTTTCCACCCAATTGTTTTGCTCTATATCCACGTAAGAATTTACAAAATAATAAATAATAATACTTTTAGTTTTTAAAAGAGAAAAAAGAAAAGTAGTGCAAAAGAAAAATACAGCGAATGCGATTCTAAAAACAGTTATTTACTTGCCCAGTAAAAGTTATCGTCTGCTCGCTTTTCTTTACACTCAATCGTTTTGCGCCAAATCCACGTCAGAATATAATAAGTAGTATTTTATGTCTTTCAAAGTGGAAAAAGGTGTACGTAAATCAAATTCAACAATTAAAACAAAAATACTGCGAAAACTAGTCTAAAATCAGTTATGTAGTTTTCCAGTACAATGTGTTGTTTTTTTTGTTGATAAAAAACTAAATTCATTATAATGTGTGTGTGTTTTTTTAAATAGTAATTTTTCAATCAATTATTATTTTAATTAGACAATTTCATTCAATAAATGTGGTAATATCAACAATTTAAAAAACTAAATACAGTGAACACTAATTTTATATCGGAAAAAAGGTATATCTGAACATTATCAATAAAAAAATCAGTACTCTTTTACTGCGATAACTTTTGAAAAACAAAGTTTAGCTAAACTGAATTCTTTATAATGTGTGTGTGTTTATCAATTATTATTTTGATTAAACAATTTGATTCAATAAATATGTGTTTTAAAACATAATGGCTAATAAGATTATGAAAATAAACAAACTCAGAACGTTTTAATGAAATAAATCAGTAAAGTATTAACGCGCCCGTTCAGAGGGAGGTACGCTGTTTAATACGTTGGGCGTAGAAGACCGCGTCCGTTCAGAGGGAGGTACGCTGTTCAATCAGTTGGACGTAGAGGAACTAACTACGTAACTCATTTTATAAATAAATAATAAAAGAAATAATTATAATTTATAAGTAAGATTATTAGCGAGCAAAATGGCGTAAAAACATGTTGAAATCTGAAGAAAACAATCATGAGTGTATATTTGCGAATACTAAGTTCAAAAGCAATTGATTATGTAAATTGGTAAATGAGCATAGTGTTTATGTCGATTTTTTAATAGTATATAATGAAGCTGGCGGACTTAATAAAAGGTCATAGTATGTATATATATATATATATATATATATATATATATATATATATATATGGACAAAAAACATGATCAAACAAATAATTAAAATTGGCGCCAAACGGCACAGAAAATAAAAACAATGACAAAAAACAAATAAGACATCAAAATTGGCGCCTAGAGCCTAAAGTATCAAATAAAGAGATGGACATTTTTTTTTTTTAATTTAAAATGAAAAAAAAATTAATAACATAAAAATTTGCCAAAAAGACCAAGAATAAACATTGACAACCAACATAAAAAACATTAAAAAACAAATAAAAATAAAGAAACCATCAAGCAACATGAAATAAAACTTGATAAAAACATGAAAAAACTTCAAAACAAACACATGAAAACAAAAAAAAAACTTCAAAATACATCAAAATGAGCACCGAGAGCAAAATACCAAGAAATTGACAAAAAACATAAAAAAAAACTAAAAAATCATCAAAAACATAAAGAACAAACGAAAACATAAAAACATCAAAATTGGCGCCAAGAAAAGTAAAATAAATGAATAAACATTGCCAAAAACATGAAAAACAATAAAAAAAAAACAAATAAAAAACATGAAAAAACATTAAGAATATCAAATTGGCGCCAAAAAACAGAAGGAAAATTACAAAAAACGTGAACAAACATTTAAAAAACAAAAAAAACATTTAAAAACATCAGAATTTCCGAAAAAAGTGTACAGAAAACATTAAAAAAACATTATAAAAACAAATAAACAACTTTGATGTTTTGTATGTGACCTATGCTCTGCAATAAATACTACCCAAAAGAAAGTAACGGTCAGCTATATAACATTTATTTTAGACTATTATTACATTTATAATGTTAATGCATATTTATATTCAGCAGATGTTTAATGGGGCATTTACTACTTATCATGAACCCTAGAAATACATTATTTTATTCCTCAACCCCCTAAAATGTATGTGGACCGTACTATAGGATATCTAGTTTTAATAAATTAATTTATCTTAAGTTAAATATTATTGATGCTGAACGGGCATAAATTATGGACATTCAAATTAACGAAAAATAATTGCTAACGTGAAATAGTCACAAAGACATGTTTTTAAAGATATTTTTGTTGTTTAATTTGTACACTTTACAACAGATAACTTATAAAAATTACACTATTTTGAGATTAACTCATTAATAATTAATTCGGATTTTTTTTTAAATTAATGTATCTATATCTTTGCAAAATTTTATTAATATTTTCCATCGGCTTTCTATCCGAAACAATATTATAGTTGTGAATTTTTAAATAGGTATTGATAAATGGCGCAACGGATAACGTGCTAAGTGATAATTAGTCTAAACTGACAGTGTTCTTTTAATGTAATGTCTAATTCTCAGTACAGGTTATACTAAAAATATAGTTAAGAATTATTTAAGAGTTCTACCTGGCCATGGCTTAGACAGACGAGATGAGAAATACTTGCCACGTTGTTTAAAAAAAGGGTTCAGTTATAAATTACGTACATAGTGTCGAGTTTGACAAGCTGACTAAAGAGGATCGGCAGTAACATCGGCTGAAACGTTGTGAGAATTTCATCTAAGATGAGAAGAGTCGTTCAAATAATACAAAGTATACATATTATTCGAATCGAATCAGCAAGAATAGACGATTACTTCCCTTAACACCCTCTCTCTATCTCTCTATCTATCTACCTCTCGCTCTCTCTATCTCTCTCTACCTCTCTCTTTCTCTCAATCTGTTTCTCTCTATTCTTTTTTAATCGTAAACTAGTTTCGAAATTGGCAACTTTTCCCCCCAAGAAACACATACATCGTCTTTGTTTGTTTTAACTTCAAGTTAATAACTTTGTGTTTGTATCTTATCATCATTAAAAGCAAGAAATAACATTAGATAAAAACAAAGTTTCAACATAAAAATTACGGTTTTAAAATAGGGTGTTTCCAACCAGTTATAAGACTATGTGTGAATTGATTTGATTTACAACTACTTAACTGACTTTTATAGTTAAGTGCGAGGCCAATAAAAGTAAAGTGTATTTACAAGTTATTTTTTCTAATTTGGGTTCAGACGTTTTAAAGTACCGCACACTTTGTATGGTTTAATCTCAGATGACTATGTATTGACTTGTGTCTTTTGATTGCTTCGAAATTAATGTTGCTATTTATAAAAGCGTCACTATCGAGGCTGATATTTAAACTGTAATCTCACAGACATACAGACACATATATGTGTATATATAGAGAGATAGAGGAGAGTTTGAATTACTTAAGAGACACCATCCTCGAATATCTCCGGTCTCTCTGTACAAGGGTTTATCAGGACAACCTGACTTGAAGATACTTACCCCTATTAATAAAGCCTAACAAAATATTCATAACATAGTATTCGAAGTCCAAATAAGATCCCCTCGATAAGGTTATACAATAGCTCATACGAGGAATAGTGCACCTTCTCCTGCTGATGTTACGTCAAGTAAAACAAATAGCAAGATACTCCTCCAGACTACATGAATTCTTGTCCTGGAACCCGGTAAGACCAATATACCACAAAAACTATAATATAACATAGTTAACTGGTCAATTGGGCAGGGGAATATTAATGTTATTAACTTTTTTACTAATTCAACGTGCGAGAGGTAAAGGAGAACTTTAGTTGAACACTTGGATATCTATGTATCTCGTATAGAGATCCAGTGTTAGCCCCAGGAAGAGGCCCCTTCGTTTCTGAGAACTTTGACTGAAGTAACATGAAACAGAAAAGTCAATATATATTTATAAAAATGTTACAGTTATATATATATATATATATATATATATATATATATATATATATATATATAAGTATGTATATAAAAAAATAAAATAATAATGTGAAAAAAAAGTGTATACTGTGTTATAACCTTTTATTATTTATTATCTATTTATTTATTTTGTGACGTGTAGGAATATGAATTGTTCTGTAAAGAAAAATAGTTTTTTCTTGTTGATGGTATGGAGAACAAAATTTTCGACTGATCCTTCAGTCTTCATCGGTGTTTGGGGTTTGCGTGTGTACGGTGGGAGGTTTTCCCAGGCAATGAGGGGGAAAGAGTAGAAAAATCATGAATTAAATATGTGTATAAATGAGCACACGCACATACGCGTCCACACCCACGTAGTGGGACGTGTACATGTACATTGATATACACCCACACACACACATACACAGACACGTGCCTATGCGCGTAAGCATACATACATATATACATACACCCATTCACAAATACCTTTTTTCTTTCTCCTTTTCTTTCTCTCTTACTGCTCGATACACACACACACACACATACATACACACACACACACCATGCGATCAATCATACACATCTCTTAGCGTTGTAGTTGACTTAATTGTTTAAAATTACTACTACTGCGTTCAATTTAACCGCTTAATGAATAGTTTTTTTTCCTTCGCTCTTTCTTCCTTTCTCTCTTCGTCTGGGCTTGCGTGCCTTTTTTCTTTCTCTCTTTCTTTGTCTCTTACTGCTCGATACACACACACACACACTCATACAAACACACACACACACTCGTACGTGCCTATGCAGGCCAGCATACACATGTTTTAGCGTTGTAGTCGACTTAATTGTTTAAAATTACTGTTACTGCGTTCAATTTAACTGTTAATTGAATTAATTACTCGCTCTTTTCTTTCGCTCTTTCTTTCTTTCTTCGTATCAGCGGTCATTTATTTTAAAAATGTAATTCTCTAAAAAAACGTTTTTTTAACTTTCTATTTATTAATATATATATATATGTATTACTGCTTAATATTACGTATATTTGCTCGTATTGTATATATATATATATATATATATATATATATATATATATATATATATATGTTTGTATTACAGAAGATTAGAACAACATCGGTACCGGCAGTTTCAAATCCTTACAAAGTGGGTCTATAGAGCCCGCTATATCGGAACTTTCTTCAGTCATTGTTTATGTCTGTCTACCCGGAAAATGGCTGTTCACGCGATATGCTGTTGACTGATGATATTTTAGTTCCATGCTTATTTTTATTTTCATCATCTTTAACAATTCTGTATGTCCACCTGCAAATTATGTCGATATGTTTGTCATGGGCAAGCAAAAAAAGTGTTTTTCTTTTGGTCGTTAAAAAATATAGCGATACTATACTAATGCTATGTGGACCTCCGATCCCTGAGCATTTTTTTAAAATTGATTTTTAAAAAACAGATATAAACATTCAGACAACATTTACACATGAGATTAAAAAACATCGAGATATCCAATGCCTAACGGGGAAAAATGTGGAAAATAGAAATAAGAATCCATATGGGTCTCTAAATCAAACAGAAAAATATCTCTCGTGTTGAGTAAAAGAAAAAAGATCAGTCTGGTTGGAAAAGAACAAAATTAGAGTTGGTTCAGCATTATAGAATCAAAAATTTAATTTTCATTTTTATCACCACTTCTGTTTAGCATAGCCATGATGTCAGTCAACAACATACTCAGGTGTGCAATGGCGGATATTACCTCACATAATGAAAATAAAGTATAAATTCACTCATTTATATTGACGACCTGAAACTATTTTAAAAACACAAAGAAGCTAAAAAATGTAATAAATTAAAGCATAATCATCAGTCAGGATATTCAGAAGAATTTGGAATATATACGTGTGCACTACTATAGATAAAAAGTGGAAAACTCGAAACAGTACAATGTATAGTACTATCAAACTGAGAGACGATGCGGACGTTTGATAAACACGATGTCTATAAACAACTAGGAATACTGGAACCAGTATGTCAACTTTACAAGAATGAAGAAAAAGAGGGCTAGAAGATATCCGCGAACGAGAAACTGTTGTAATAAAATTATACTATATAAATATGAGAATAGAAAAAAATTCTGGGCAGTATCCGTAGTAAGATAGTCTGGACCATTCCCAGGCTCAACAAAAGAATAGGTCTGGCTCTTAGAGGAAACAACTAAGGGAATTATCCTTAAACAATGCACGACACTCGACAGATGATACTGATCGACTACATGTAAAATACAGAGAAGTGGTAAGTCGGCAGGTGAAAGGTACTGAATAGAACATTACTCAAAGTACAAAAAGACTAATGACCGCTACAAAAGAATAAAAGTAGAAGAAAAACAAGGAAAGGAAATCGGAAAAATCACAAATAGAAAGTCGATCTATACGACAGACCAAATAAAATGTCTACGAGAAAGTTCACTAAACGATTGCATTGGCATCAGACAACGCATGACACTTGGACAAACAACTGAAATTTTAAGGCAAATCCTGAAATGCGGAAACTAGCAAACATACTAATTTTAAGAAGAAATTGAAACCAATTAAATCTTTCTTAACACTTTCAGGCATATTGTTGTTCCACAACAACAAATAGAAAAGTTGTCAAAAATTAACATATTTTTTATTTGACCAATGATATGTGTTTTACTGAGAGTCAGGGAATCTAAGAATACGTGTTGACCCTACTCCACACAGTGAAAGAATACCCATTGATACGCATGTATGCATAATATTACCGCTTTCATGCGTGTTAGTAGCTGCCTGTTAGTCGCTGAGTTAGATGCTACACAACGTGTTCGTCGGATTACCGATTCACCCAAGCTGTTACGGACCTTCTCGGAAGTCAGTTCAGCAATAAAGCACTTGGTTTATAAAAAAGTTCAATCGGGTACGTAAGTTTTTTTACAACAGTTGTATGTACCTAGTTTCAAATGACTATTGATAAAATTGAATGTAAATCGGAAATATATTCCACATATTCAACCATTACTCTTCGCAGTTGTGTTCCAAAATCAATCTCTCATACGTAGACATATATAAACATATACACATACAAAACTTTATAGAATTAGAGAGTATTAAAAAAGAAGACGTATTTTTCCTACAATTGCATCATTCTGTTTTGTTTCCACCAAACATGTAGATAAAACACAAATATTTATAATTACTTGTCGCCTCCCAATGTTTGCTAGGGGTTTAAGTTAGTAGTGCGAACACACTGTCATGGTGCTTCAATGCAATGTTCTTTTAAATAGTAGGATGCTTTACGACAACTGCCTTTAAATAAAATTAATCTCTCGCCGATATACCGAGTTATTAACAACGTTAGAATTTAAGTTTTAAATATAACTCGTATTCCAGTATTCGAGTCCCGCACATGGTGTGAAAAATTCTTTTTCTACACTGATAATTCCCGTAAAAATAAAACGTATACATATGTATATAAAAACAAATATTTATATCATATATATATATATATATATAAATACATTTATATGAATACAAATATATATATGAACAATAAAATAAAGAAATATATATATAATTGTAGTGCCTTACATTTGGAAACAACAACGTGTATCATAGTTACCTCGCTTGCATTGTGTAATTATCTCCCTTTGTATATTTCTCTTGCATATATAAACGAATGCTGGCGAAGATCGCTCTCTTTAGAAGAAGGTCTCGGAAGCGTAAACATCAAACCATGTCTCTCTTTCTTATTCATTCTACGTTCTCGCTTCGCATTGTATGTATAAGTGTCTATTATGTCGCTAGCCGAATATTAATAGATTCACATAACAATTGACAAGCGAGAACATTATAATAATATATATATATATATATATAGATAAATATATATATATATATATATATATATATAGAGATAAATATATATATATATATATATATATATATATATATACTAATTGAATGACATAATAAAATGAGAAATTAATCAGATTTTATTAAAGTTCAAAAACAAAGTGTGATATTGCGTCACATGAGTTTTCAAAGAAAATCTTCTCTTTAGAAGACCATTACAGCAATTACATTAATGCAGATGATAAAATTAAGCTTTGAAAATATATAAAAATATATGAAAAATACATAAAAGTATATAAAACATGAAATATATATTGGCCAAACACACATTTTTAGTTAAACTGTACAGTTCATCCAAGCCATGAAGTTTAAAACAATTTCAAGAAAGGTGTCTCAGTAGTCGATTAAAATCTGATGTATTTCTCATTTTATTATGTCATTCAATTAATATTATTGCTCTATACACTATATTAAGCTTTGTTTTTATCCTGGTAGTCTACTGGTTTAAGATAGTATTTATATCTTTAAATTAGTATCTTACACACTATATATATAAATATATATATATATATATATATATATATATATATATATATATATATATATATATATATATATATCGAGGCAGCATTTTTTCTTTAAGGTACGTTTTATTAAAAATAACCGACAATTTTTGTCTGGTTATTTCAGTATTGATCCTTTCAATTTTCCGGATAAAAATCTTAATCTCGGAAGAAAATTGGCTGATGAAACTGCCGTAATGTACATGTTGGTCGAGAGTTCTTTCTGACCCGTCGGGTCCATCGTCAGTGGAATAATGACAAACAGGTAAAGACCTGGCGTGAGATTTATAATTTATTATGGCGGGAAAATTTAAATATGAAACTATGTTTATTAGGTATTATAAGTATTTAAGTATATTAGTACTAGTGTTAAAATTAATCTCGTTAATAGCAGGTTTTTGAGCTTCTTTGTATGTGGAGTTTTTTTGTATTAGTATTATGTTCTAGGATGTTAGTATTGTCTACAAGAAGTTTTCGGATTTGCGAGTGGGGACAGGAATGTTCATTAGTAAGGTGTCTAGCTATAGCACTATTATACTAATAGTGCTATAGCTATAGCGTGAGTTTATTTGTGTAGTAAAATGTGTTTATATATATATATATATATATATATATATATATATATATATATTTATATATATATACGAGGTATGTCTAAATGGTATCTAACCTTCTTTCCGTTCAAAATAGAGACGATAGGGCAGCGCCACTCCGCACAGTGAAAGAATACCCATTCATACGCATGTATGCATATTATTACCGCATTCATGCGTGTTAGTAGCTGCCTGTTAGTCGCTGAGTTAGATGCTACACAACGTGTTCGTCGGATTACCGATTCACCCAAGGTGACTGAACGTGTTAACCAAATATAGTGCATCAAATTTTGTCCAGCGATTCTCAAAGCAAACAAATCTGTAAGATTCAGCAGTTGTTTAGAGAAGATGCGATGGGTGTAACACAAATTAAAGAGTGGTTCAACCGAATCAAAAATGGCCGCACGTCAGCGAAGAGTGAGCAGCGTTCTAGCAGGCCCCAAACTACACGGAGTGCAGCTGTTGTTGAAGGGTGCGAACTTTGGTGATGGAAGACCGTGGTTCAACCGTGCAGGAGATATCCCAAGAGGTCGAAGATAGTGAAGATTCCGCACATGCAATATTGCGTGATGATTTGAACATGCATAGTGTAACTGCGAAATTTGTGCCGAAGTTTTTGTTGCAGGAACAAAAGGATCTCCGTTTTCAAGTTGCACAGGACCTTCAGAAACCGCTAACGCTGATCCTGGGTTTCTAAACACAGTGATAACTGGAGATGAGTCATGAATGTACGGGTCCGACCCAGACACTAAAAGAAAGCCGTCGCAATGGAAGCATCCCGAGTCTCCAAGGTCAAAAAAGGCGCGGCATGTGCGATGCAAACTCAAGGTGATGCTGACTGTCTTCTTTGATATCCGTGGAATTGTTCACTGCGAATACGCACCGGAAAGACAAACAGTGACAGAGGAGTACTATCAAGATGTTCTCCGGCGTCTCCGTGACACAGTTCGGCGCAAAAACCAATCATGTGGATGGTGAAAAACGGGCAAATGCATCACGACAACTCCTCTGCACATTCATCTCAATGGATCCAACATTTATTAGCTAAACATGGAATTACAGTCGTTCGCCAACCTCCCTACTCCACAGACATGGTTCCTTGCGACCTCTGGTTGTTTCCAAAATTGAAGACGACACTGAAAGCTTCCCGTTTTGTAACTAGACAGGAGATAATGCGGAACACGACGGCGGAGATGAACACTATTCCAAAACAAAAAGACTTCCAAAGGTGTTACCGGCAGTAACAAATATATATATATATATATATATATATATATATATATATATATATATATATATATATATATATATATATGAAACTAAAAGTATACTTTTAGAGAATTGAAATTATAGTGAAATGGTTTAAACCCAATATACGAGATAGAGCAATTATAAGGATGAATGATGGAAGACAGATAAAAATGTACGATGCAAGGTGTTCTTGATAAAAAAAACATGTTTATTTTTCTTTCTTTAAGCCAGGCTTTTCAAAGATTAAAATCTTATCATCAGAGGATTTACATAAATCTATAAGTTGGCAGGGAAAAAGCCAAAATGCCAAATTTGAAAAATGTAAAAAAAAAGTAATGAAAAGTAAGAGTGTGTGTATGAAACGTTGTCAAAATATAGAGTCTGACCAGCTGACAAAATGTCCGGTGACGAAAGATTTTAAGATGGAGAAGAAGTTTCGTGGAGACGGCGTTAAAAATGTTCAAAATATAGTAAATCCTATAGAATGTTGTTCATTTCAACTGTAGATTAACATTCCTTATTAGGCTGTGAATTTGGGAGTTAGGGTCATTTTAAAATACTTCCGCCGACCGCGAATGAAAATATTGTTTAAAGAGTTGAGTTTAAAATGGTGTATATATTTCAAGCAGGCCGATCGAAGAGAGATTAAGGATTAGTGGGGTGGAGTAGAATAATGTTAGTTCTCAATTTATATTAAGCATTATGTATTAATGAAGTTAGTTGGTGCACAGGGGAGGATACGCTATTATTGGGATCATTATTTGTAAGGTTAGCAAAGGTAACTAGTTAACAAGTTTACAAATTTAACATTTATGAATTAGTCTTATGTTAGAGGGGGTTGTTGGCTGGGAGGAGGGTTGTCAGAAGGAGTAACACAATTGATGTATTTAAATGTTCACTTGTGCCTGAAATTTGAGATAAGTTCGTTTTAAGAGTTAATAGTAAGTTTGCTTTTAACTGCTGTAACTATCATAAATGTTTCTAATGTATATAGTTGGCAGAAAGCGGACCCTAGAGTGTAGGATTTAGCCCTTTTTAATAGTATCGAATGTAGAGAGTAGGGAGTGTGGTTACGGTTAGAGTTGTTTTATTAAGGAAAGAAAAATAAATTTGTTTTATCGAGTGCACATTGCATGAACAATCGAGGATTAAATAGATTAGTCATCCCCACATCTTTATCTCTCTTCCTTCATTCATCTCTCTATCTTTTCTCTCTCTCTCTCTCTTAGCTATAGTATATATATATATATATATATATATATGCATATATATGTGTATATATATATATATATGTGTATATATATCTGTGTGTATATATATACATATATATATATATATACATATATATATACATATATATATATATATTTATATATATTTATACATATATACATATATATATATATTTATATATATTTATACATATATATATACATATATATATATTTATATATATATACATATATATATATATATATTTATATATATTTATACATATATATATACATATATATATTTATATATATATATATACATATATATATATATATATATTTATATATATATATATATGTATATATATTTATACATATGTATATATATATATTTATACATATGTATACATATATATACATATATATATATATATATATATATATATATATATATATATATATATATATGTATATATATACAGTTTGTTGTTGTAGATCAATATTCGTTGCCCGTTGTAAAATACCCGCCGACTTGGTATTTATGAAGTTAAATTCCTCCTTAATTACCGACATCGGAGATACTTTTAGACTATATTTGTCATCTATGAGTTTATTGTCATCAGTAAAGTCTTGTTAAGAGTATTATTAGACTAAACTGGTATTTGAGAGTGTTGGAGAAACATCATAGACGGTGTATGTGATCTGTGACTGTAAACGTGTACTATATAACCAGAATACTCAAACGAGGTTATAGAGAACAAAGACGTATGTACAATATACACTATAAAGCTAGTACTTATTTAGAGATTTAAATTCGCAGAAGAACTGTTATCACATAGTCAGTCAGGTAAAAGTCAGATAGCGGTCAGGTCATGGGAACAATCGCTAGACAAAATGACGTCATACGAGAAAAGAAAAAAGTGCGTAAAGCCACGTGTAAGACTCGGGAACCCGACACGATCGAATTAGAAAAATATTACTTCAGAACCAATAGTAATCGATATGTAAGGGGCGAGACTCCGAATCTGCATTCGCAAACTTTCTTCTATCCACCGCTAGCAAGGTGTAGGCAATACTAATAGTTAAAATCAAAACGAATCTATCCCCAAAACGATTGCCATTGTTGTTGTTTGCTTGGGCCAGACTTTGAGTCCAGAGATAGAAGTGCTGAGTGCAGGTCGACCGCTATGGCTTCATGGTTAAAGATACAACTAATGTTTACTTTATGAAGGATAATGATACGATCCATAACATTCACCGGGCGATAATGTTACACAGCCAGCAGTTTAAAAACATTTCAAAAATTAATTATTCACATCCTTAAACGAATTGATAAGAGATTTTAGATATTTTCATGCGAACAAACTTAATCTCATGACGTAAATTTAATGGAAGAGAGGATGTTAGAAATAGAGGTTAATTGTGAAACCTTTGTTGATGAGTTCTGTGTTATGCAACGCATGTTAGACATGCCTCATCAATTTTCAAATTTGATTTTCAAATTAATATTTAAAAATTAAAAATGCCTACGAGGAAAATCATTTCATAAACTTCAGAAGTTCATCAATGAAACGTGTCCGCAATGGTAATTATCCGACACTTAACTCCAAAAGTGGTTTGCTGCGAATTATCACGAAACAATTTTCGGCCAGATTTCATTAAACACAACGGATCTCGTAAGATGATCACAGTTAAGCAACGTTGAACCTGATCAGTACTTAGATGGGTAAACATTTGGGAACACTGGGTGCAGTGAGCAAACATTTAATCAAAGTGTTTACATATGTACCAGGTTTGCTGAAATTATAACCGGCGACAAACTAGCGTTCTGTAATAATGCCAGTTCCGGATGTCCGTCTACAGAGAAAATGTATAATGTTTGGATATTGTCGGCTTTAACAATGTGTGTAGTAGCTTTTCATTGTTAATTCTACTCTATAAATAACGGTAAGCTTTGGTTTACTTTTATTCGTATGTTATCCGGCATATCAGCACTTTTTAAGTAATTTGATATCGAACAAAAACTACCGCACACAATTGATTGTATACGATTCATCGACATATTTTGCTATTTTACTGATTAATTTGATGGCTCATGCATTGATAAATTCATCATTAAAAATACCTGGACAGAAGAAAAGATGTGCTTCTTTTGTTTACAGCAATTCTGTTCGGGTTAACTCAAACTTATAAAAACGTATGCTCGCATAGATAAACGTGGTACAACTTTTAACCATCTCGATTCTGATGTTTGAATTGGTTTGTTATGCTATTGCTTAACTCAGCTATCACATGACGGTGGCCAATATGTATAGGTGAAAGTGATTCTACGGAACGAAAAAGACTCGTCAGCCCTCGTTGATATCCGCTTCAGAATACATACCTCCCAATTCATGTCTATCTTACTATTTTGGTAAAATGTAATTCTCTGAAATTATTAATCATATATATATATAGAGAGAGAGATTTATATATATATATATATATATATATATATATATATATATATATATAAATATATATATATATAATATTTATGAATAAATATTAATTATTTTAATACCAACACACATCGATGTTCATGCTAATGCAATCTACAGAGCAAGAAGCTAATTCTCAACGATCGGCGGACGCGAACCCTGGTCACAAATTGTGAAAAAATTCGTAGTCAACAGTCTTAACCCCTTGGCCATAGACAATTAGGTTACTAATTATGGAGGAATTTAACTTTGTAAATAGCGAATCGGCGGCTAAATTTACACAAGCAGCTAGAGTGATCTACGAACCTATTCGGATCGTGCATGTAGCTATTAGTACTGCTTGTTATTAAAGTTACTCAAGAGTGTCCGGCCTTTGGTGAAGGGGGCTAATAATAATATTTATGAATAAATATTAATTATGTTAATACCTACAGACATCGATGTTTCATGCTAACGCAATCTTCAGTGCAGGAAACTAATTCTCAACGGTCGGCGGGCGCGAACCCTGATCACAAATCGCTACTGATTCGTAGTCAAGAGTCTTAAGTCCTCGGCAATAGACAATTAGTTAATAAAATCTATAAAATGATAAATACATTGTTGTTGATTCTATTGTTGCTGATGTAATTGTTGTTGTTATTGTTGTTGGTGGTGGTGATGGTGGTGTGGCGTGCGTCTGTCTAGAAAGACAATGGATTTATTCAGCTTAGAGCAGTCCGGTGCTGAATTACACCGTCTGTTTTGAGTGTGTGAAAAGTTAACACTTAAGTAAAACATAGTTTCCACCAAAACAAATCACTGGAATTTAAAACCTTTTGTGCGTTTCTTTCTTTCTTTTCATTTTAATTCCTTTTTTTTTCATTTTTTCAGTTAACAGGACTTAAATCTCCCAAGACAATAGTAAAGATAGGCGGCTAGTACTGACATTTAAGTGTATTTACGTGTAAAAATTTAAAAAAAAGTTCAAATGAAGAATAAAAAAGAAGGAAATGAGTAAAAGGTTTTAAGTTCTAATGATTTCGTTTTGTATGAAATATTCATGACTTAAGAGGTTCATGTTATTATCGATTTTTAGCAATTGAATATCAACTCGGTTAAAAAGAATGGAATGTACGGAACGTATTGCAGCGTGGGCATTTATTTGAGAAAATATGAGTTAAGTAAGTATTTCAATTAAACAAAATTGCAAGGAAAAATAATGTATATATAAGTTAAATGAATGTTAGATGCATTTAATCTTTTGCAACCTGACTGGGAATTTTTCATACAGCCTCCTCATGAAGTTCGGTGATAGTTTGTATATATGATGAAAATGTATTTTCTTAAGATAGGCAGAACAGTATTGTTGTGAAGAAAAATGTTTTTAAACGATATATGGAATGTTGTTTCCTGGATACATAAAGTTGTACATTATGTTAAATTAAGAGCTCTATTCGTACACTGTAAAATTATTGTGTTAACTGAAATAAATGTTTATTATATATATATATATATATATATATATATATATATATATATATATATATATATATATATGAATTTCTAAGCAAACTAACCATGTTCACATTCTGTAAATATGTTTTAATTTTCCAGGTAAGTAAAATTATATTATTGTCCCATACCATAGTATGGTTTCAAAACAGTAATTTTTTCATTTTATTTAAAAAATAATAAAAGTACACAAATGAAGACAAAAGGGTCCTTAATATTTATATCAGTTTTTTCGTATAAAATTCTTCGAAACAGCTATCATTAAACAAGGGTTTACTTGATAAGCTGCTCCGCGGTGTTACCATATCTTTTTTGATAGAGATTTTGTAAATAGCATTTTTGAACCTTTATTCCTTCCACTTTCACTGGAATTTTTATAAAGCGGAACCGATCTTCAATCTATCTGAAAAGAGACACTCACACTTTATTTAAGTAGCTACTTAATATGTATTTTCTATCAAAACGAGGCGTAAATATAACTGACGTAGTACACAGGCGCGGAATTACTCACATCGGTGAGATGGAGCCGTAGATCCTGTCAAGTCCTCCATCTACAAGAGGAAAACACTTTATGTAAAACCTGTGGACTGACTTTTAACGTATTTCCACTAAACGACTGGAGAAAGAAATGACTTCTTAATCCTGATGCTAAAATGTTCGGTTCGCTACCTTACAACTTGATTACCAATTACCCAAACGCAGAGGCAATTCACACGGGCATTTAAAAGACACCCAGTGCTTAGCATTCCTTCGTGACTAAGACAATGAACGCCAACCTACCATCTCGATTTCTCTCTATGTGGACACTTTCTTATGACTTAGTTTCACTCGACTATTCTGGCTACTGTTTTGTCCTGGTAGTACAGCAAACCTTACTCGTAGGTACGCTAAGAGCTACTGTTGTATCAACAGTTATATAATACCGGGATAAGTGTAGTGCCAGTCGGGAATAAAAAGGGATCCTGTACTTATTTTTGTTGTCAACTTTCCGAAACCAAAACCTAATAGATACAGATCCGGCTAATAGTCTACTCATGTGAACTTACTGACATCTAAAAAACACCCACTTTTCAAATCCACTCTACCTAAAAGCAAAAATAAAGCTAATACTAATAAAAAGTTATGCGTTTGAACCAGACACCTCCCTAAAATAATCAAGTCACCTTTTCCATGGAGGCTCGTTCTCACAAATATCCGAAGGTTGAGCAATAACCTCGATGATTTAGAAATGTTCTTCCTTGTAAACTGCCCACGTACTCCAGAACTTGGAACCTATTCCATACTCCTTAATCCCCTTGCGTCGTTTTTACATACTAGAATACCTTCTACTCTGCTGTAAACATTCAGAAAAGCATATGGACTTGCTTGCTGTGTATATCTGTAACACTTTCTCTTTCACTGCAGAACATACTCTAGAATTATAGGATCAGCTTACATTTGCTTTAGATTAACCTTACAACACAGCGATTGCTACTTATATTTTCTCTACCATTATTTTTCAAACCAGGATTGCACCTGCTCGACTCTGTCTCTTATAGTACAGACGTAACATTTTCTTAAGATCCGAACGCCTGGATCTATGTAGTAATGGATTTTTATGTCCACCACAGAGATTGTCGAGGACGTAACTTGTAAGAGCACGCATACTTTCTCTATTGCACATTATCTTTCAAAAAACAACTTTCCCGACCCGCTTCCTAGATCATGAGGATCAGCAAACCTCACTCTCGCCCTATTCTTTGCTGCACGACTCGAAACTTGTGTGACGAATGCCCATAGCCATTCGCGAACTCTATTTACCTAGGGATAATTGTATATATGAACTTAACCATCTGCCCTTAAATCGAAAAGTTGTTATTTAAAACGGGGAGATATAACCAACGGGCTAATTATAAATCTCTCAGAGATCTTATCAGAGATACCCCATAGAGAAAACCATTTCCCGGGCTGCTAGATACTGTGCAAATGAGGTAACATAATAAGTAAAAGCATACAATGAAGCATAATGTCTCCCCAATATTTAATTGTACTAGTGCTACTGCTATTTCGCATAGGCAGACAGCATTCCACCGATTAATCTTTATGAGTCACCTACAAATATAGAATAAAATAATAGAATAAAATATAGCATAAAGAAACGATTGTAAGAGTATAATATCTGTTACTAAATGTAGGTATACTAAAATGAGCACTAATTTCATATTCTGTCGCAGAAATTAGGAACTCGCAACTTTCCATAATGTCGTTTGCACGGCAATGGAAAAGACTGACCTGCTTGTCCAGAAGTTCGTCTAAAACTTTACTGTGGATACCAAACACAACTCCCCCAAAATAACCCACTCACGGTCATCTTTGAACGCATATACCATACACTGGATGAAGCAGATGACGCTAAGGCGATTGCGCTTGATATATCCAAAAGATTTAACAAGATCCGGAATGATGGGCGACTCAGGAAAAAGAATTCGTACGGTATTACTCGACACATATTTAATATAATCAGATACTTATTCATCTAAACAAAGATCCAGGTTATCCTCGATGGGCGTACATCTAAACAACATGACATTAATGCCTGTGTTCGATCCTTAGACATTTATTATTGCTTATTTTCATCATAATTTTCTCTGATGAACTTGCGTTCGAGATGGGTATATTTATTGATGACAACACGTGTTATTCTCGACAGATAGGCAGAACGAACGCACGCATATTCAAAGGGAATCGCTGAATCCTTATGAATTGAACAACTGCCAGTAGTGGAATAAGGCAAACATGGATGCTGACATTTAAGACAATATTTACTAAGACAACTAAGACAACTCTCTTATGTTATTAAATTGAGCATTCTTCTGTGCAGCACACTTGGCAGTATCATCTATGTATTTGTTCAAATTCATATTATATGTGAATGCTCGGCCGAAGAGTTTTAATATTGGAGTATAATGTAGTGCGCTATTCGTATTTGTAATCGGTCGTTTTAAAGGTTGGTGATAATTGTTTAATGAATTCAAACAATCGGTATTAATTAAAATATATTTTGGAAATTTCAGTTTCGTTAAGGTATTTTTAAAGAGGTCTCAAAGACTAAATGTGGGCACAATCTCCAATTTGAACAAATATATATATATATATATATATATATATATATATATTAGATTTGCAATGAATTTGATCTATAGGAATTAGACAGTAATTAAGAAAGATTATCTGAATGTCACTTATTTCAAGCAAGGCAATTTATACATTTGCTTGAATCAAAATCGTGTTATTGATGTTGACAACAATTGGAATAGTAATTATTGTCTTAATGTTTAGTATAATTTAGTATAATTATATTCAGATTGTAATCGTCGTAAGCAGATATAGCATCATTTTCTCATTTATGTAAACACTGTTAAAAATAACCGAACTCGTCTGTTTAATTAGACATTTATTATTTTTTCAATTTTTCTGATGGTCTTTTTTGTATTAAAATCAATGAGAATAACAAATGTTCCATAGGTTTCACAGGTTTCACGAACGTTTTCGATACTTCGTATCCCCCTCAGGTGTACAAAAGCAAATGAACAAAACAGCTAGAGAGAGAAGATAGTTTGTTTTAAGACAGCGGAGAAATGCACAGAAAACGTGTGCGCATCGTTCCAAGAAGTCGTTTCTTACTTTTTCTTATTTTAATACAAACCGACCATCAGAGAAATTAAAAAAATTAACAAAATTAAAAAACAGACGAATTCTGTTATTTTTAACAGTGTTTACATAAATGAGAAAAGGATGCCAAAATACACACACACACACACACACATATATATATATATATATGTATATATATATATATATATATGTATGTGTGTGTGTGTGTGAGACATATATTTACAATTTTTTCTCTTGCCGCAGACAAACCCATAACATATCATTAAGCCGTCTTTGGTTTTAGAACATAAAACTAACACAAATAATGGCCGCCTTTGACACTATAATTTAGGTGATAACATCTTTTTTAGAGCTTCATCTGAGATTAAAAGTCAATAGTGAAGTCACAAACCCGGCCATGGGTAAGATACACTTCCGGCTGATCAGCGATGCCCTTTCACATACATTCAAGTTTACCGGTGTTTTAAATGTTACTATTTCATCCGTCACTAGGGCACAGGTGGATCTTCAGAAAGATTCGTCAAAAGCCAGAGGTTTAAGACAGGTAACGTGTATGGTGCGACGCTTAAGGACATTTACATCGATTGAAACAATGTACAAAGATACGTGGTAGTATTTACTCTGGACCGTTCAAACATAATTGCACAAATCCGTAGTTATAAACGTACGCATAGATAAGCATTTTAAAGTGTATCAAAGTATACCCGCTACTTAAACGTTGTTGGTATGTAAATTTCAATCTTTATTTTGCTTGTACGGCTTTATAGCTAATACGAAGAAAAATATGTCTGAGATGCTGTTGAAGAAATATGCTACTTGGTTGTTTTCTTGAGAGCGTGCGTAACTACGATGAATATATTCACCCATTAATTTTAATGGCAAAACACATTCTTACGTTGTTAAGCAATTATAAATCGGTTTAAAGTAATGCTAAATACATTGTATGTATACGTTTTGCGGATTATCATTTAGTTTTACACAGAAATGTATGCCATCTATGCATTATTCTATGTATCTTTCTTCACATCTAAAAACAAATAAAGATCCTTTAGACTTACATGCGATTCGAACTCGTATATTTAAATCGTAAAAGTATTGTGTTCGTAACGTGTACGTGTGCCGATCTTTTTTTGTCAGCCAATCACATGTTTTTATTTACGAGCCAAAAAACAAAAACTGACAACCCCAATAATTGTTAAATAGTATATCGATTAGTCTAATCCTGAAACTGATTGATGAGTTATTTGAAATATTTTTATACTAGAATAAAACTGAATCGCATTACGGAAACCGAATGGAAGACAGATTATTTGAAATTTAGATTAATTGTAAAAACGCTGTTATTCGGTTTATGCGAAACATGGGGTCTTTACATTTTAAAATTTACATTTTATAAATGTATTTATAAAATTAAAAATGCTACGGAGAAAATTATTTTTAGAAAACCGAGAAGTTCTTCAAAAAACGTTTACGCACTTATGATATTCCTACACTTTACTCCAAAATGTATATCGATTAATTAACATGGAACAACTTTCGGCCAAATTGTGTGGACCCACCGGTCCTCGTCACATGATCGGAGTTAACTAACGTTGATACTAGTTAGATGGGCGATCATTCAAGAATACTCGCTAGTGTAAGCAGAATACGCGACTTAAACTTATACATTAGTATCAAGCTTGCTGAAAAGTATAAGGGGCGACAGACTAGCATCCTGTTACGGAAATAGTTCAGGAAAACCATTCTGTGTTATCCTACATACCGGTAGCAAGCACTTACTCAATAAGCCTTCACACTTAAACAGGGTGACTTACTTATATGATATGGATAATTCAGACTACGTTTCTCGTCGTGAATAGTATCCTCACGATCGTTCGGCCGAGTTATCATCCTACCTTCATCAGGTACATCGTGTCGAACCTAGAAATCTTTAGGGGATTTTGAACAACCATTTATTGAATCCATGAAGGCAGATTCTTCTTATTCCGTCAGCTACGATCGGGTATCGCCTGTACAGAGGATTGCAACTTCAACGTTCACAAGACTGCTACATCGCACTGATTACCTTCGCACTTTATCCGTTGCGCGTTGGAAGAATTACTTAATATGGAATCCTTCGTACTTCGGGATGAAATAATATCCAAATAATTGATATGCCGTAAAGATGACAATCCAAACCAAAGATGGCAATCCAAACCTAAGATGACAATCCAAACCAAAATAAAAAATGCAAAAGAAATAAAATTATTTTTTTAATTCACGATAAAAGAAAACTATGGAAATGAAAGATAAAAATAAAAGCAGAAATATCAGTCAATCAGTTAAATCTAATCATCGATAATCAATCATAGTTTTAACATTGTCAGCTGGGATGGGGCAATGTGGATACAGGCGAAGACGTATCACTATGTGTACCGGGTTTTATTCCTGTCGAGTCTTATGATCAGAGGAATTACATAGATGGACAAGTTGGCAGTGAAAAAGCCAAAATTGAAAATTTGAAAACATATAAAGTAATGGAGAGTGAGAGTGTGCGTGTAAAAATATTGAGTGTGTCCAATTTTTGAATGTCCGCAGATAAGTTGTCCGGTGAAAGGCGAATTAAAGGTAAAAAAGGGGTGTATGAAGGCAGCGTTGAAGATGTTCAAAAATGAAGTAAATCCAATAGAAAGATGTTTAGTTCAATCGCACTTATTAGGATTTATATATATATATATATATATATATATATATATATATATATATATATATATATATATATGTGTGTGTGTGTGTGTGTGTGTGTGTGTGCGTGTAGTGTGTGTGCGTGTGTAAATAGTAATATACATGTTTAGATAGATCAAGACGCATTGTTTTCACTGGCGATTTCCTGTTATGTATCGGCTCAGACAGCAATTACAACCTGACTCCGGGTGCGTCAGACAACCTCCTTGAAAGCTTGATGCTACGCACAACGGCATAGTTTGAAGCGATAAGCTTATATCATTCTTATAAATAGGCATCTATCAGCATCAGCCAATGAGAATAGTCCTCACTATCCTTGTTATTAAATAATGCAGTTCCACACTTTGTCATTTTGAATTCCCTGGAATTCGTATTCCGGTAAATTCGTCTTTTCAATAGAACAAAATTATTAATCTAATTGAAACTTTTCAGACACGCCAACCGAACAACTAATCTGACACAATTTGTTTTATTCTAGAGAAATAACACTAGAAAGCATATGCGTCAGTGCAAATAATAATCATATGGGTCACCATTATCCAATTAAAAATTCATCAAATTTTACAACTTCAATAAATCATGATACATTCTTAACGTACTTTATATAGATGGAGTCTAGTGAGCGTTCAACAATAAATAAGATATAACAAACCAAACAGAAATAACCCAGTCGGCTGCTGAAGAAGTTTTAATTGACAACAGTTACATGTTTTATTCGCGAGTTTTGTTTCTTCACAACTAATGCATTCAAGTTGTTAGTTCTTGTTTTCTTTTGTAGAAATGCTCTTAGCACTAATTGAAGCAGACATCTTTAGAATTACGAAACACATACAGATATGGAAATTGGTACAAATAAAAATGTTACCAACTAGGAAATTTGTTGACATCTATCATATTTCTTCACAGGAACTATTTGATAAAATATCATATAATTATTGGATGATTGGTACACGACAAAAAGCCGGTGGGATTCACCTAGAGGGAAAGTAAGGGCGAAAGGAAAGGAGGAAGGCAAAGGCAAAGGAGGAGAGCTGGGAGGAGAGCGGTGTAGTAGAGCATATGGTGTTTTTTGCAATTTCTGTTCATTAGTTCATTTTTGTGTGGTGTCAGCTGATACGATTGTAATTTATTGGGTGAAGAAGCTTATGAGTGATGTTTCTTGAATTTTCTGTTACTTGGTTTGTGATGTGGTGGTCTTCTTGTTGTAAATTCCATGTGACTTGTTACCTTTCGTAATTGATTTCCGCATTTGAGGATTTTCCTTAAGATTGCAGCTGTTTTGCTTTGAGTCCAATTTCTCCCAGGATGATTCTAGTGTTTTGGGGATTGTTCCTAGTACTCCTACGATTATTGGTAATATACTGACTTTCTGCTAGAACGGCGAAATCTACGATTTTGCAAAATTTGGCTTTCTTGTCGATTATTATAACATCCGGTCTCCTTGCTAGTATGACTTTGTCTGTTTGTATATCCTTATCCCAGAAGATGTTGTGTTCGTTTTCCAGTACTCTTTCTGGTTTATGTTTGTGCCATTTGTCTTCGTATTTGAAATCCAGTTGTTTCCACAGTTCACAGTGTACTGCTTTTCCCACACAGTTGTCTGTTCTTGTATTCTTTTCAGGCTAGTTTTCTACGTTCACTTATATTACTTACTGTGTCGTCTCTTTATCCACACAGTATGAATGTACTGTTTTCCTGGGTGTTATCTATTTTAGCCTTGATGAAGTTTGTCCTAATTGCATTTTTCTGTGCAGCCATCAGTAAAGCTTCCATTTCTTTGTTCATGTTTTCTTTTTCTTAGCTATGCCCCTCTATTCTCGTTAGTGTTTACTTTTGTCAGTCTTCTGAAGCGTCAATCTAGTAGGTTTTCTTTCCCAATGTTTATTTTATTGTCGTTTTGTTTCCGGTTTCGGTGCTTCCCAAGTTGCTCGTTTGATCGGTGTTTCTTGCTGCGATGATTAGACTTTCCGTGTTCTTGTTTATGTATTTCTCCAGCTCTTTTTTTAGTCTTTCACAAAAATATTCTATGCTTACCAGTCCTCTTCCCCTTTGTTTCATTTCATGTAGAGTCTATTAGTATTGTATTTTGGGTGTAGTGCGTTGTGCATGCCCACTTTTGGGTGTAGTGAGTTGTTTATTATTATTATTATTATTATTATTATTATTATTATTATTATTATTATTATTATTATTATTATTATTATTATTATTATTATTATTATTATTATGTGTACTCACTAGGAGATCTCACACAGATCATCGTCAGTGATTGCTCACCGACGATAACCAGTGGTATTTCCTGGAGTCTGAGTGACAACAAGTCTCCCCAGACTTCCAGTATTCTTCACCTCTTTTCGATAACGAGGCGGTATCGCAACAGCCTCTTACCATTGATTTCTCGCTGGTAAGAACCATTGGTCTTTTCTGAAATTTGGGTGGCAATAAGCCTCCCAAAGGTCTCAGCATTCTCTGCACTTTTCCAGTGAAGGTTTGGTTTGTGCTGTCCCTCCTCGGTCTTCTCATCCTCCTCGACCCTCTACAAATATGTTGTCTGGTGCCACTAGTTAAAATAATAAATAAATAAATAAAATAATATTTCTTTAAATTAATTTTTTTTTAAATTAAAAAAAAAGTTTAATTTTTTTTTTAATTTTAAAATTGTTTCCTTTCAATTCCTTATCTTTTTTCTTTTCTCTTTCCTTATTTAAAAATAAAACAAAATATTTCTAATTCTTTTTAAAAAATTTTTGGGGGCAGAGGAAGGAGCATATAGTGTTTCTTGTAATTTCTGTATCTTTGGTTCATTTTTGTGTAGTGATAGCTGAGGCCGGTGTAATTTATTGGGGGGGGGATTATGAAGTGCTGTTTCTTGCAGTTTCTGTTTCTTTATTATTATTATTATTATTATTATTATTATTATTATTATTATTATTATTATTATTATTATTATTATTATTATTATTATTATTAACTCACTTGTAGTTCTTACAAATGTTCATCAAAAGTGATTGTTCACTGAAAATAACCGGGTGTATTCCCTGAAGGCTTAATTACAACAAGTACCTCCGAATTACCAGAACTGTCCACCTTTTTCGATAACATTTATCAATGAATAAGCATCATCGCAACATCCGCTTACCATTCATTTATCGTTTGCAATGGGCATGGGTCTTACTTGGAATTTTGGTGGCAAAAGGCACCCCTAAAGTCGCAGTATTCTCCGTATTTTCCAGTGAAGGTCACCCTCCTTGGTCTTTTCATCCTGCTCGACCCTTCACGACTATTTTGTCTAGTATCAGCCGAGGATGGTGCCACCTGTCTTTAGGAAGGAGTGCAGTTTAATGAACATCTTTGCGCTTTTTACCTCTCTTAGCTTCGATGAGTTCGTGTTCTTTCTGTTTTGTTTTTGTTTTATTTCTATTGCGACTTTCATTTGACTGGTAAGCGTTCGCAGTTTATGTTGGTTATTTTCTGCATTCGAGGATTTATATTAAGACTTCAGCTCTTTTCATTATTTTTGTGTTCCCTTTCAGTCCAGTTTCTCAGTCTTTTTACCATTTTTTTTCGGGATTGTTCCTAGTGCTTTTACGATTATTGGTGTGATCTTGACTTTCTTCATGTTCGATATCACTTTCAATTCTTTGGCAAGTTCTGTGAATTTGCTTTGTTTTACTCTCTCTTTGATCTACACTCTGTGAACTGCTGAGACGGCGAAATCTACGATTTGGCAGGATTTTTCCGTCTTGTTGACGATCATGACATCCGGTCTTCTTTATTAGATGAGTTTATCTGCATGTACTTCCATGTCTCAGAAGATTTTGCAATTTTCGTTTCATAGTACGGCTTTCTGTGTGTGTTCTCACTACTTGTCTGGATATATGAAATGCTTGCGTATTATTAGTAGTAGTATATGATGAACTGTTCGCATATTAAAAGTGATTTCATTAATATATGTGCACGTAATACTCGACGACTGCGCTCATCAAGAAATAATGATGCTGACATTAAAGTAGATTTTTAAAAGTCATTTAAATCTCGTACTTACTGATATTCGAGTAAATATTCTTAGTTAATGAGACTATATAAAACTGGCAACATAATGCTGG